>CM077166.1:11845554-12404288 GCA_039583875.1 Platanthera guangdongensis | reverse complement strand
GATTTGATGTGCTTAGTTGTATGATAAAATTGTTCTATTTGACTTGATTAATTATAAAAGAAATGAGATTGATTTTTGAATTTGGCCTACATATGTGAAATTTGGCCTGCATGAATAATTGTTTGGCCTGCATATATCCACGGCCTGCATAAAGCCAAAAGCGGCCTGCATATAACAATGCTCTACTTGAAAGAGATGAACGTAAGGCTCCCGAGTTGAACCTTCGAAGATAAGTCGGAGGTCAACAGTCGGGTTCACAACGTAAAACGTGTATTAAAATATTTTTGATTAAATACGAAAGTTCGGACAAACTACTTTATTTCAGGTGGATGTATATTCGATAGAGGCGCATTCATATTTCGGGAACATCCACAGTCATGTAAATTATTAATATAAAAGTAGATTTTTTTCTTGTTTAAAAATTATGTTCCAAAGTAAGTCAAAATCGATGACTCTCTATCTAATCTATTTTCAAAACCCTACATATTACTTTTATTTTCACTTTTAAAATTAATCAACTCTTTTCGGTAAAATAATAGTTTCATTCCTTAAAGTAGAGTACTCGACACAGATACGTGAAAAAATACGATCTTGATATTTAAAAAATACTATACTATTACTTGATAGGTACGCTTGCTTTAATCACAGTATATAAGTAATAAAAGAGATAGAACACACAAATACGTAATTTACACATCCAACTTAATTTTCAATTTCAACTATCTCAAAGCTGAATTTTACTTATCAGCGCTGAACTTCACGATTTTGCCCAGAGCCGCACCTCCCGATCGCTCCTCTGTCGCTTGCCCTTGGTAAGAATCGGAAAACATGAATTTATGTGGCCCACTCCTTAAAAAACCTAATACAAAGGGGGTTAATAACCAAGGAGTTGAACCGCATGGTTCAATAGGGGCGGCACCAATCACAGCAGATGGTTTCCTGTACACGTAGCAAGTGAGCAGAAGAATAACGAAGATAGAGAGAGATGAAGTAATGACGGAGCTAGGATTCGGACACAACACGTATATAAGCATATATATAAAAATATTGTATGAATATAACATTCATACGAATAAGTAGGTGGAGTTATCATTTCAAAAGAATCAAGTGTACACCAAATTAAAAATGAAATGCCCAATTTATTTTTAATGTGATAAATTTATGTGTGTGTGTGTAAACATATAGTAAATATTGCAAATTCCAATGCCACACGCATACAAGTTATATTACATGGCTATCTATGCTAGTTCCGTATAAAATATTCACTAAACTTAAGGGTACTATTAGCGAACACGATATTAAGAGTCTACTCTCACGTCAATCCGGTCCAACATCATCTGTTTGAACATAAAAGTGGATGGAGTTCGTTATGTGAGCGTCAACGAATGATAATTTAACCCTATATTCATGACTGCCATCACCATGCCAAAGGGAGCCAAAGTCAACAAGTAACTCATCGCTAAAAAACACGAAAACAAATCCAACCCTGTAGCTAGGATGTAAACTCATTGCTTAACTCAAACCCAGTCAAGACGATAATTGTCCAAAACCGAACCTAAAAACATTATTTCATATGACCGGTGAGAATTATAGTTGAAGATGAAGTAAAATGGCTAGCTAGAAATAAAAAAAAAAGGCATAATATTGTAAGCTATCTCAAACTATACTATAATATAAGGAATATACCACAATTTTGAAGATGATAAAACTCCATCTTCAGCAACACTAGGATCAAATATAATAACTTGAATAGAAGGAGTAATACCAAATATAAATCTGGGTAGTAGAGAAGACAATCACAAATAATTAAAGAAAGTCAATTTCCCATGAAAACACTAAAATTATCTCCAACCATAGAAAACACTAAAGTTATCTTATTTGTTTGGGCGTTTCGCTGCTTTGTTTTGAGCAAACGCCCCTGGAAGGAGGATAATCAAATGAACCTCCGGCGGCGTTTGCTCCTTTTCCACCCGCCCGTCTTGAGAAACGCCCCAAAAAGCACCGGTTGGAGCAGCCACCTCCCCCCTCCGATTCGAACTCTCCGTTTCCACCCGCCGGATCGACCAGCCACCGCCGAACCAAATGAAGCCTTAGCACTTCAAATGGGTAAAAGAATAGAATTAATAAAAAAATATCAATCATAAAAGAAAACCAATTCAAACACTTGTGTGGAAGAATTTTCATTGCCCAAAGACAAAGGCTTTATTTGGCGCGGCAGTGGCGAGAGCAGACGGCTGGAGGAGACGTGGGGATCGAACTGGAGGGAGGGAGGAGGGGATCGAAACGCGGCAGCCGGGCGACTTTTCCTCTTTGCTGCGGGACGAGATGCGAGAAATGCCGACGGAGGATCATTTATTTTGATACCTTGCGGCGGTATTTGCTCTAAACACAGCCTGAAAACGCCTAAACAAATGAAGCCAAAGATTCTAATATATACTTATAGAATACTTTACTTATATTTCAAAACAATGTATATTTTCTAGTACATAAGAATAATAGTGTTAAAATTTTAATAACAGGATTATAAATTTTGTAAAACAAGGGGATGAAAAATAAAACAAATCAGAGTAACATACAGTTTAGAATCGAGCTTACATAAGACATGTGATCACTATTCTAAAGAAGTTGCACAACCCTGCGACATGGTTTTCACCTGATGCTCACTCCAGTTTTTGTTTCAACAGGCTAGATCCCAAAAACTCTGATATGCACGGACACTGAAGAAACGCAGAACACTCAAATTATCACTTGATGAATCAAACGAGGGAAGAAGATCGCAGGAAAACTAGTGACAACAAGCGATAGAGAAAGAGATGGGAAAAACGTGTCTTATTCTGTTCTCAAAAACTCCTATATAAGAATCTCATCAAAAATGACGCAGAGAAGTCGACGTAATGTCGAGAGATATCGACGCAACGTTGAGATCTACTCAGAAGAAAATGTCGCATGGTGGGACTTAAGGTTTCATCCTTTCCTTCGAAAGATTTTCCTTCAAACATTTGAATTCCCACTATTGGTTCTAAGAACTTTACATCAATTATGAGAAGCTCAGCACCGAACGCAAAACTAGACTCCATTAAAATATCATAAATTAAATGTTTTAAATACAAAATTTCTAACATCTACCACAAAAAAAGGTATAGAATATTTCATGCCCATAAGAACAACATATATGAGAATGAAACATGCTATACGTAAATATCTAGTCTTGTAGAATAAATCATAGAAGCCTCTCATTAGAAAAACCCTATCCAATCTCAATAGGGACCAAAGATATAGGTTTTTTTAGTTCTTAATTTGCACTCAAAATGAAGTCTGTTGTTGGCATGTAAAACATCAACATGATGGTTAAACTGTCATTTGCTAACGCCCATCTAAGAAACTTCATCCGCTTTTATGTTCAAATGGATGAAACTTTTTAGGTGGTCGTTAACGAATGACGGTTTGACTCATGCGTTGACGACCGTCGCTACCATGCCAAAGGAAGCCTTAGAGCATAATGACTGCTTATTATTGGGCCGACTTGGGCTGTATATCGAATTAACCTGATTGAACAATAAAATGGGCCGAAGTAAATATAACATGACAAAGATGAACGCGCTGTCATGTACAGTATTCGGCACTCGGCAGTGATAATTTCTCGGTATGATTGGATTCTCTCGTAAGTTCATTTTATTATTCTTTTTATAGTTTTAAAATTATATAGTTAAATGTCATAATATTTTATTTAGGTTTACATTTTGTATACCTTCTTATCATGAACATACATACATTTTAAATGAGTATGAACGTAGCTAAGGCTCTATTTGAGGGGACTTATTTTCACCGGTCTAATGGTTACGACCGCATGAGCCGGATCATAAATTTGATCGGTGAAAATAAGTCCCCCCCCCCCCAAACGGAGCCTAAGTTTGCGCTCCCAAAGCCTTTTGGCAAAAGTGCAGCGCCAAACGGGCCCTTAATGTCAACGTGGTGCTGCATTTTGTTCTAATTCATTTGAGAAATTAGATTGGATGAACATTGATTTTTTGAAATTAGATTGGCCGTAGTGCTCATGAACGTAGTGATTGTGAACTGTCATTCGTGAACCACTGATCTCACATAAGAAACTTTATTTACTTTTATATTCAAAATTAGGCTGTGTTTGGCGCGGCTTATTTGCTCCGATGAGGTTGGACAAAAACGTAATTGTCATAAAATGTATGTTTGGTATGACAAATGTTATTATCGGTGCCAAAAAAGAAACTGGTTTTGAGCATAAGATTTTGATATGACAATGACGTTTTTGTCCAATCTCACTGGAGCAAATAAGTCGCGTCAAACGCAGACTTAGTTTTCTCTTCTTGATGGCGGTCATAACTGCTATCATGCCAAACATACATTTTATGAGAATGACGTTTTTGTTTAAACTCACTAGCGCAATAACGCCCCTCCAAATAGGGATAAAATATTTCTGGGTCGGACACGCTAAATCATATTATCTGATATCTAAATAATTTTTTTATAAAAAATATATAAAATATTAATATTTATATTTTTACTGTCATTTTAAGTAACATTTTACCTATATTCAGTTGACATCACATTTTTATTGGGGGTCAGATTAATGATATTATTAGCAAATTCATTTAGGGTGTTAACAAATCAAAAAAGTTGTTCTAGACTTTTTTTTCTTATTTTTTTATTCTGAAAATTTCCTACTAGCAAATTATTGGGGTTCGGTCGGCAGTCCGCCATTCCTCCCACACTGCAGCCATGAGTCTTCTTCCACATGATTGCTGCTTGTGATTCTTCTTCGACCCCATTGCCGCTGCTTATGATATGCACAGGAGAGCAATTCCCCTATTTTGGTAGAGTAAGTGCATTCTTAGAACTAGTTGGAAGGACATGATGTTTTGGGTTATAGTATATAGTTAGGCTCTATGGTTGAATCAGTTAAAGGGAAATGATGGTGTTGGTTTACTTATGAAGGATCTCATGTAAAGCATTGTGACGTCATTCCACAAAATCATGCGGTTAGGGCAGGAGTTGTCATTCCGCTTATACACCCAGGACCAAGAAACACGCTAGGCGGTGTGGGACTAAACCATCCCTTTTAACGAGTCACGACGCACGCTTAGACATCATCGTTCATTCCACATGGCTCACTCAACACCCCCTCCCCCTCGCCATGTGCCCCCCTGCTCTGATACCATGTAAAGCATTGTGAAATTACTCCTCAAAACCACGCGGTTAGGGGAAGAGTGGTCACCTTGCTTATACACCCAGAACCAAAGAGCACGCTAGACGGCGTGGGACTAAACCATCCCTTTTAACGAGACGCGACACACGCTCGGACATCACCGTCCATTCCACGTGGCGCACTCAACATCTCAACCAATTGATTTTGCTTAACTCTAAGACTACGTTCGTGTCGCAGGAATTGAGATGCAAGAATTGAAATTAACATCAATTCTAATTCTCATAGAAATTAGAATTGAATTCAATTCCAATTCTACCGTTCTGCTAAATACAAGAATTCTGTCACGGGAATTGTAATTCCACTGTTCAGCTGCATATTAGAATTTTTCCGTCTGAACGCGGATTTTTCGCCCGGACGCGCATTTTTTCCCCCGGGAGCATATTTTTTTTGCCCGAGCGCGCTTCTTTTGCCCGAGCACCCATTTTCACATGTCGCGCAGTTTTCGCCCGACCGCGCATTGTTTCGCCAGGACGGGCATTTTTCGACCGGGTGCGCATTTTTTCGTCCAAGCGCGCAATTCTTCCATTCGGCAAAAATACGAGCAAATGCGAAAAATTCGCGCCCATCGGCCGAAAAATACGCACCCGGGTGAAAATACGGGCCCGGGTGAAAAATTCGGGAACAGGCGAAAAATTCGGGACCCGACAAAAAATTTGCGTACAGGCAAAAAAATTGCGTCCGATCGAAAAATGCGCGGCCAGCCGGAAAATGTGTGCTCGGGTGAAAAATTCGTGCCCCGGTGAAAAATTGTCTCCCATGCGGGTGACAATTGTGCGCCCAAGCAAAAATGCGCGCCCAGACAAAAAAATATGCTCCCGACCGAAAAATGGGTGCTCGGGATAAAAAATGTGCGCCCGACCGAAAAATGCTGGCACGACCGAAAAATTCGTGCCACAGCGAAAATTGCGTGCACAGGCGAAAAATGGGCGTTCGGGCGAATAAAATCTCATCCGGGCAAAAAATTCGCGCTCGACCGAAAAATTAGCCGTCGGACGAAACATTCGCGCTCTGGCGAAAAATACGCGCCGGGCCAAAAAATACGCGCCCGTTCGGAAAATTCAATTCAGGGCGAAAAATTCACGTCCGGGTGAAAATGCGTGCCAGGACAAAAAATGCGTGTCCGGACGAAAAATACGCACCCTGGCGAAAAATAAGCCCCGACCGAAAAATATGCCTCTGCAGAAAAATACGACCTCGGTCCAAAAATGCGATCCTGGGAGAAAAATGCGCGCTCAGGCAAAAAATGTGCGACCGGTCTTAAAAATTCGCGTCGGGCGAAAAATGCGCTCCCTTGCGAAAAATGCGCACCTGTGCGGAAAAATTCGCGGTAGGCCAAAAAATTAGCTCCCGGACGGAAAAATACGTGCATTGACAAAATAAAGCGAGTCCGGACGAAAAATACGCTCTCGGAGGAAAATATGTGCCCCGGCGAAAAATGCGCGCCCGAGCTGAAAATGCGCGTCGAAACGAAAAATCCGCGCCGCGGCGAAAAATCCGCGTCAGGGCGAAAAAATCACGCCCGAGTGAAAAATTCGCTCTCGGGCGAAAAATTTGCTCCCGGGCGAAAAAATCGCGCCCCTGCGAAAAATGGGCACACAGGCGAAAATGCGCGCCCGGGCAAAAATGTGTGTCCGGGAAAAAATGCGCTACCAGGTGAAAAATGCACGACTTTGCGAAAAATGGTCGCCCGTGCGGCAAAATGCGTCCCCGGCCGGAACATGCGGACTCGGACGAAAAATTCGTGCCCGGACGAAAAATTCGTGCTCGGACAAAAAATGCAATCCCGGGCAGAAAAATGTGTCCCCCGTCAAAAAATTTGCTCTTCCGCGAAAAATGCGGTCAGGGGCAAACAATAAAATTTGCGTTGATGTTTTTTTTGTGAGAGAAAGTTTGGATGTGCTGGTAGGGGTGGGAATTATGAATGAAGATCTCGTATGATAAGAATTAAGGGAGTTGAGTTTCTTTTATAATCAATTCACATGAATTGAAATGAATTTCAATTGTAAGATAATTTTATAGTCGTCAAACTGCCACAATTAAAATTGACAATTGCATGTTAATTTTCAAGGCCATTACCATCGAACCTAAGATCTTTGCTTTGAGGAACGCCTTCTGTGATCGTGTTACAAAATAAAATAACATAATTAATTAAGAATGTGTTATCATGCGGCCATGTCAGTTTTTTTTTTTGGGAGTTTTTTTAGTAATTTACTAATATTTATTCTATTTTTAAATAAACATTTTCAAATTTCGATTTGATAGTAGCATAATTTGTTAAAAATTAAAATTAATTTTTTAATAATAATTTTATTAATACAAATAAATAATAAAATATATAGTATCCAATAAATAAATTCACATACGCATCACATCAAAAGATACATATATCAAAAACCGGACAGAAGGTATAGTTTTATAAGAGGCCACACTAGGCACGTGAAAAGTCAAATTCATCAAGTGGATCAAATTTATTATTTATATTAATAAAATTAATATAAAATTGTGATTTAATATATTATAAATATAATATAATATTGTGAACTTCCCTCCACGACCTCCATTCTGATCTTATCTCTTACCTATTCATTTATTCTAGAAAACAATATATTATTAAATAATCTCTGCGCTTAATCTCTTACAGCTAATCAACTTACAATTACTTTTAGTCCATTGTTTTTGAAATAAGCTGTTTAATTTGAACCATATTTTAACTCAGAAAATTTATAATAATTGTATTTGCGGGTTGGTTGATGCACTTGTAGCCGGAGAGAGGATCGAGGTTGCAAACAATTATAGAGAGAATGAATAGTTGGCGATGAGATTTTTAACAAGAAAAACTCAAAAATGATGAAAATCCTAAGGTATGGATCGGTATCAACCAAATTTTCACTATCTCTTCAAGTGTTACAATCAATTGAATTCTCGAGACTGACATTGAGAGTTTCGGGGAATGTGGAGTACTTCGAGTTGCCTTCGAAGAGAATCTTTGAAGAGAAAAAGATCTTCGAAAGGCGCGGAAAATCATCGAAAGCAAAGGAAGATTATTGAGCGAATCATCGAATACCGAAGGAAAAGTCTAAAGGTTCTTTGAATGAGCTCTCTCTCTCTCTCTCTCTCTCTCTCTCGTGCTAAAGGTAAGGTCCCTTGAAATGAAGGCCCTGAGCTCCTTTTATAGTTTTTTCACATGGGCAGTTTGATAATTGTGTTGTTGTAACCGTCATAACTACCGGATAGACGAATCACGTTCCTTGATTTGGAGCACACAGTTTGCCATTTTGCGGATATGACTGGACAACTCTGCTTTGTCAAGGGTGGTCCTATTTGCACCTTATGGACAGGCAAAGTCAAAGATCAAGACCAAGTCAACCTTCATGAACATCAAAAGGTAAGATGCAAGTATCGCAGTTACGCAGCAGATATGCGACATCTCGCCAGTATGAGCGAGATATTTTCATAATGGCCATGTCGACAGACGCAATCGTTTAATAGACGAACTATCATCCCGAGCAATTTCAAATAATCCAAATAGACTTTACCAAAAATCTGAGAACAATTCAACATTTTCTTCACATTTTCCAAGCCAGTGGTCCAACGAAGATTACGTAAAATTTGATAATCGGGTCGATGAATTGTCACAACCATTGATCTTGTCAGAATGAGAACAAAACTACCCTAAAAATAGGAGATTATTAACCGCAATCCAATATTTGGCTTGCCGCACCCCGTTACTAACATGGACATCAATCAGAATTCTCCTTGACATTTTATCAAACACCTAGTGTGCGTGAACCAGCCATGCCTAGAGTACCATTCCAGGAGATTTTGATATCATTCACATGAGAAGCATCTTGCTGCATCCATATTTCAGCAGGGGGTTGGTACCTTCCAGAAGGGCAGTAGCAACATCCTCAACAATATAAGCCCATTTCATGGGCTCTGACATGTTCAAACAGTCAAACCAACCTGCAATAAATAAAATTTTGGGAAGACAATTTGCTTGGGTGGTAATGTGGCTAAAGAAAACACTCTGGATGATTAGCAATGGTGATCACATCTCATCTGTTAATGACTGCTGGATTAGAATGCTTCCACTCGCGTGTTGGCGGACGTTCTTTGACGTTTCCTCCTTACTTGATCAGTGTGACCTGCTCGACCAGCAAGGCCATAGGTCAATGCAGATTTCACTTATTTTGGGCCAGAGTTGGCTAACCGTATCTTTAATTTGCCCATGAAGTTCATTGGAGGAAATTATCTGCTTGTATGGGCCCATATTGAATGATGTCGAATGTGTCATGCAACAATTTATGCCACTTACGGCATGAACTCGTTGCTTCTTGAGAGAGAGATTTAGAAGCTCAATGCATAGCGAAATTTTTGGGTCCGGGTTTCCGGATGGAACCGGAACCTATAGAAAACGTGAATGCATGGACCCCGCGCAAAAATGTATGTCAGACTCCTAAAATGTGTGGGCCCACATGCCTTTTCACGGTAGATCCAAGCTCCCGATCCAGATTTGGAACCGGGAGCCGGACCCAATAATTTGCCCTGTGCATAGCCTTGGGGCAAAATAATTGAAGTAGTTGGCGATCTGCTACTTTGCAGACTCATCTTGCAGTAAGGAGGGGCGGCTTAAGCCGAGGAGGAAGACACCGGGCTGCGGTTAACCGCAAAAAGGTGTTTTTTGGAAAATTTGACGTGTGGAAAGCCAAAGAAGGGTTGCGGTTTGTTAGTGTTTATTTGGACAAATATCGGGTTCAGAGGCTTAACGGGTCGATTCGGATACAAAGATATCTGATACCCGTAGTAACTCCTAGGGATTGTCTATTTATACCCACCTAGGGGCAACGGGTATGAGATCCACTTTGATCTCCATCCAGATGCTACGAGCGACACTATCATTCTCGAAGTAACCGCCCCCGTCGCTCGATTTTTCGACTCTCCCATAACCGCTGTTCTTTGGTTTTTCCGCTGCCGCCTACAATCAGAAAGGAAAAAAATCCTGCCGCCTGGTTTCGGGAAGAAGGAGAAAGGGACTGGCTGCTGGTGACCAGTTCTGAAAAAAAAGCTTAATTCTGATGGTATCTTAGTTAAGTATAAAGCACGTCTGGTGGCTAAAGGTTTCACACAAGTTAGTGAGGGCGGATTATTTTAATGTATATTCACCAGTGTGTCACTTAGCAAGCATTATGATTATCCTTGCTATTGCGTATATTGAAAACTTTATTGTTTATCAAATGAATGTTAAGACTGCGTTCTTGAACGGAGATCTGACCGAAGAGATATACACGAGCCAACCTAAAGTCTTCATAGTATAATGTCATGAAAATAAGGTCTGAAAGTTAATCAAGTTACTATACGGATTAAAACAAGCACAAAAATTATGACATGAGAAGTTTAATTATACTGTAAAGAACATGTGATTCATGTTCAGTCTCTCTGATAAATATCTTTACATACGTCATAGATCAAATAAAGTCGCTATAATATGCTTGTATGTAGATGATATCCCGATTCTTGGTGCTGATCAATCTGAAGTAGATGACGTTAAGTCAATGAAAGAGTTTAACATTAAAGATTTCGGTGTAGTTGAAACTATATTAGACATGCAAGCGAGTTTTGGGAAAAACGG
This sequence comes from Platanthera guangdongensis, assembly GCA_039583875.1. Classification (NCBI taxonomy): domain Eukaryota; kingdom Viridiplantae; phylum Streptophyta; class Magnoliopsida; order Asparagales; family Orchidaceae; genus Platanthera; species Platanthera guangdongensis. The sequence goes on along the minus strand of CM077166.1, from coordinate 12,393,417 downwards.
TATTTTTCAAAGTCAAAGACACTACATAAAAACCATGTTAGATGCGTGGGGATACAATGAAAATACAGCATTAGAGACATCATATGATTATAACAATCGCTTAAATCACAATGAAAGAGCTGCAGCTAGACAGTTAGATTATACTAAACTAATTATCTGTCTCATGTATACTATGGTCTGCACTATACCTGACATAGCTTTTACGGTCGACATGTTAAGTAGATTTACGAATAATCCTAGCTAAGACCATTGAAATGCCCTCGATAGGCTAATGAGATACCTAAAGCACACTCAAAAGTATATTTTATGTTACCATGACCATCCTCCAATCCTGAAAGGATATTCTGATGCATCATGGTGATCAGAAATAAACGACAGCAAGTCCACTAGTAGATTTATATTCACACTAGAAGAAGCAGATGTAGCATAGAAGTCTAAGAGGCAATCATGTATTGCACTATCTTCTATGAAATCCGAACTCTACGCTCTAGCTTCAGCGGGAGAAGAAGTAGAGTGAATAAAAGATTTGGTAATGAACATTCCACTATCGAGAATGAAATTGAGTTTCGTTGCAGTTTACTGCGACAATCAGGCTATTAAAATGATTGCTACGAACACTTTGTTCAATAGCAAAAGAAGACAACTAAGGATGAAACAAGACTGGTTGACCTCCCTCACGAGTCAAGTGATTGTGAACCTCATTGATGTGAGGTTAAAAGATAATGTTGCAGACGCCTTGATAAATGAATTAAATAGAGCTCTCACAATTAAAACATTGAGAGAGATGCGATTAAAGTTCATAGAAATATGAAACTCTCCTCCAATGTTTATGTTTTAATGGTAAAAACTTATAGCAATAACATTCAAGCATTTAATAACAAACTGAAAATCTCAAATAATTTTTGATGAAAACTCAAAATGGTTGGATGTTAGTCATTCCATATTTGATGTCTTAAAATCTTTCTCATTGCAAGTTGATTCGAGAATTATTCAACGGAGAATAGAAAGTCGTTGTATGAGTTAATCTAACATTAGTGATCATAACATATTATTCTACACTTGATAATGTTGCAAATGACGGTGTGACAAGTCATATTATAAGGTACATAGTGGTCACTAATGAGTAAAATAATAATGTGTGATTTATTAAAATCATAACTTGACTGGTCCTACTGAGACTGGATAGAGATGCTGACAATGTTACTTCACTACTGATACAAGTACTAAGCTCATTTAGGTAGAGCTATTTACTTTGATACGTCGCTGCATATATTTATGAATTCATACAGTCTAACTCATAAAATTCCTTGTAGACACTGATGAAGATGGATGAGAGAGTAGATTTTGACATTGATGTTGATGATATACTTTCTGAGTAGAATTGTTATACGTTTTGGTGCATTGTTATTTTGTTTTCAGACTTATTTATTTCTGAGTAACACGTTATGTTTGAATGTTTATGTTACTGTTTTTGAAAACTCTTATTTATGTTCTAAATGTGCTAACTTTTCTGGAAATGCGTAAAGCCGAATTTTTTTTTTCATTCATTCTACTTTCTGTACTCCGAGACGTATACGTTATTTTGTCACAAATATATGAGAAGATTGTTAATGTATATTTGAACAAATATCAGGTTCAGAGGCTTAACGGGTCGGTTCGGATACACAGATATCCGATAACCGTAGTAACTCCTAGGGAATGCCTATTTATACCCACCTATGAGCAACGGGTAGGAGATTTCACTTTGATCTCCATCCGGATGCTTCAAACGACACTATCACGGTTAACAATCGCCTAAAAATAACGGTGCCCCAAAATTTCTAAAGATCTAACCGACGGATCGACGAATGATCGTGACCAGTTGTAGTCTTAAAATGACAATTATGCTTCACTGAAAATTTTAGAATGATAAAGCAAAGTTCAGTTTTTTTGGTCATTGCAATTCGATTGTGCTTTCTAGACATCCAAGGATGTGAGCGATGTTTTTTCAGGATGATACGATGACATTCATTTTTTTCGGCAAGAGGGACGGTATCACCGGTTGTCGCTAGTCAACTTTTTCGACGAACTAAACAGAACTCAACAGCTGGTAAACATATTCAACGACGACAAAACATATTTAAGAATTAAAACTAGAAAACACAATTTATTAAGAGTAAATTTATGTGCAAACCGGTTTTGACTACGTGCAAATCACGTTAAGTGTAAACCAAACTAAAAAATCAGGAATACTTGTGAAATGAGATTCATATTTATAAGGATGGATGTGCATATAACCACCCCCATGATTTTCACCAAAAATAGTGAGATCATGAGTTTGACCGTACGCGCGATCCCCATGCCCGCCGATCCCATCACGCGTAACAACAGAACCACCGCGGACGCCGCCTCGCTCGCCGGCGCCGGGTGACCGACGTCCAGGGAAGGACGCCGGCTGCCCCCTCCTCTCGTCGCCACCGGCCGTCCCCTCTGCCGTAGGTGCGCGGCCGAGCCGCCCGCCCCTCCTCGGCCTCCGACGCGCGGCCTAGGGAGCGGCCGCGCCGACCCGCTCTTCCTCGGCCGCCCGCCGGCGGCCGAGGGAGCGCCCGCAGCCGAGAGAGCGGCCGAGCCGGCCGCACCTCCTCGGTCGCCGGCGCGCGGCTGAGGGAGCGGCCGCGGCGGCCGCTCCTCTTTTGGTCGCCGGCCGCGACCGAGAGAGCGCCCGCCGGCCACTCCTGCTCGACCGCCGGCCACTTCCTGCTCGACCGCCGGCGCGCTGCCGTGGGAGCGGCCGCTCCTCCTCGGCCGCCGGCCGCGGCCGAGAGAGCGCCCGCCGGCCGCTCCTCCTCGGCCGTCGGTGCGCGGCCGAGGGAGCGGCCGAGCCGACCGCCCCGCCTCGGCCATCGCCGACGGTCACCCCTCGCCGACGAGATTGGCGGCAAGTTCTTCTCGGCCGCCCGTGGGAGGCCGTCCCCGCCATACGATTGTTTTGGGGTTGTTACTCATCGTCTGATTCACATATAACCACCCACTAACCTGGCGGTTGGTGGATGAATTTTATTATTAATTTAATGGGTGTGTAAATAGCGGAATTATTTTGCACCCCTAAACTCTAGAAAAATATTTATAATGATGCTTATGGTGTGCGGATATCTGCGTATCCACTATAACAACCCCCGGAGGCTATAAAAGGAGCCACAAGCCTCCTAATTTCTCATCCTTTTTTCTCTCAGTCTTCTTCTTCCTCAAGTCGGAGCTCTGCCAAATTTCTCCTACGAGCTGCGTTCGAGCCACACTCAAGCCGCACCCGAGCCACGTACGAGCCACGTACGAGCCACGTTCAAGCCACCTGACGAAGCCCAATCGCTCAGTTTTCAAGTGACCTTCGCAACTGCAAACTCAAGTGCTCCGTTTCCACGTTCAGTGTCATCAGAATGCCCAGGGAAACCCACCGTCGTAGTCCAATTTGTAAACAAACTACAGGCGCGGCGGCTTGTCGTCCGCCGTGTGCTAAGTGTTCTCACATCCCAAAATTGTAACAACAGGCGTTATGTCGCCATCGATTCGACGAACAAGTTGTAACAACAAGAAAATAATGGACTTTGAGGTACACAGATCCGGTCACGTGGTTTTTTATCCGGTTGAGGGGTTCTTCCACGTTAAAACTCTCTGTGTACGATCAATCTACTATATTTACTGTGTGCGCGCTCGACCGTTCCGAGAGTTAAAGCTCACCTAAGAAACTTCATCCACTTTTATGTCGAAGCAAATGATTTTTGTCAGACGATTCGTAATGAATGACAGTTTTAGCCATACATCTACGATCGCCACCAACATGGCAAAAGGAGCCACTTGTCTCAAGTAACCCAACATCATGTCTACAGAGTTTGGACAACGACATTAGAAGTTTATGGAATATACCATTCGGCCATAATTCTTCGCTTACAAGGCTTGTGGCTGATTATTAATAGTGTAGCATATATATGTCTATAATATTACAAGTCCCTTTGACTTCTTTTAGTTCGAAGAGTGCAAAGATGGCTCGCTAAAATTTTGAGTGTGAATGTTCTTTTGAATCTATTAGCACGCGGGCTCGGTCGGTGTGTGCTAGCGGAATCTGCCAATACAATATTATCTTTGGTGATACAAATTGAAGAAAAAAAAACTTAAAGAAGAAAAAAAAATTATCTCATTAGAGCCACCCGGGGAAGTTGGCGGTGTGACGAGGGCAGGCCACACATATCGCAGTAATTGTTGCCGGTTAGTGTGGTTAGATGTTGGTGGATAGCCAGTTTTTGGCTAATGTTTCTTTCCCGCGGTGTGTCTCAGCAAGTACCTTGGAGGTAACCGAGCGGTTAGATTTGAGCTGACCGCAACTTTTGCGGTCTGGATTGGGAGACCGCTGAGGAGACGGGTTCTCTGGTTCAAGTGGAAGTCGCACGACTTGCACAGTTAGTGGAGGTTAACCGTTGAGCTCATTGTGGTCTGTACGCACGGTCTATTGCCAGAATTCGCTGGGATTGTGGACTTCGTCACAGTGTTGTGCAAAGTCCGTGATGTTGCCTAATTCACGGAGACAACATGGGTTGTGTGGCTTGTCGTCAGGGTGTCTGGTCGCAACCCGACATTGCAGTCTAGTGTTGGTGTCCGCACTAATGTTCAGATAGGTGCTACTAGCCGCAGTTGATGGTCAGTTACCCTATCGTTTATGGGCGGTGACCACACTCCCCTGTTTGCATATAAATTGGGGTCTCTGGCTCGTCATACATAATGAGAACATTGAGAACTCAACTCGCTTTTGAACTTGTGATTAGACCTTGTTAACCACGCGACTAAGTGAATATTGACTTGTGCTATGCAGGTTGTGCGGCTAACACGGGACGACTAGACAACTAGTTGGAGGCTAGGTATGAAACAGTTGCGGATACCAGTTTGTGGTATACAGTAGGTCGCGACTTGTGCCACTATAATTATTCTTCCTCGGTGTTGCGGATAGTTCAATAAGCCAGTTCGCCCAGTCTCAACGGGTAGGTTGTTTCCCAGTTCATCGACACCTATTCGCGGTTAGCTTCAGTGGTCAAGCAACCTTGCAGCCAGACAACTATGAAGTGCCAAACAGGACTGTTATCAGCATTCAATACGTAGACAGCACGTCTAGAGAAGCGGTCCGACAGTTCGACGATTTCGGCGGTGTGAAGCTGTTAGCAGCGACTTGGAGGTTTCAGCGGACAGCTTTGGCGGTTAGTCGACTTGGGTGGTTAATGGTGTCATTCCACCGGTTTTACTCTTGCTTGTATTTTTTGCTTCCACCGGGTGCATTGCGAAATTATGTCTCACATTATAAAGAAGATTATTAATTCTAGTGGTTCTTGTTCTTCTACTACTTCTAGTTACTTGGCTTTGTTTGATTGAGTGTTCCTGCGATCTTTATCAACTTATTAGAATTTTTTACATGGTATCAGAGGGACAGATGAGTTAACAATGATCAACCTCAGAGGTGTGTTAGTCCTTTTGAAGCTTAAGTAAACCAGAGTTACAACAATGGATGCCGATTATTCAAGAGGTCTGAAAATTGAGCTCCTAATGCAGACCAACTTTAAAAAGTGGAGGACTTGCATGGAGAGTTATCTTCTAGACAAGGACCATTGGGAGGTCGTCGGTGGAGATGACGGACAAGAGATTGTTACTGCTAGAGGGAATGTTGCAGGGTGTGGGCTTGGAAGAGAATGAACTCAAAGACAAAGTTCACTCTGAAGCGGGCAATCTCACCGAAGCTTTTCGACCACATTATTGGATGTCGGCCGGTTGTTGAGATTTGGACGACCTTGGATGTCTTGCTCAATAAGAAGAATGTAGCTCGACTACGATTCTTGGAGAATGAGTTAGCGTGAGTAACTCGGGGAGAGTTGTCCATATCATCCTTCTTTTTGAAGATGAAGAACATACCTATGTCCTGAAATTTCAGCATTAGACCGGAAAGAGCCTATCTCAAAGGCAAAGTTGAAGAGACACATTGTACAACCCCGTGCCCAGGGAGTGGACCCGTCAGGGAAGACCCAGCCGAGTGGACCTATCAGGGAAGACCCAGCCGAGTGGACCTGTCAGGGAAGACCCAGCCTTGTGGAATGGTGTCTAGGTCTCGAGCGAGTTGAAGTGGCTCGGCAGTAGACCAACCCGATTCGCTTCGGCGAGTAGACTGAAGTAAGGGGACGAATGGAACATTTAGGCTCGCACTCACCACAGGATTATGGCAGTTAATGGGCGAGTGGGGTAGTCAAACCCGGACTCACCCTAGGCCCCGGTCTAGCGGCGAGTGCCGGACCCATCTAGCACTCGCCGCACTAGGTGAGTGGTATTCTCATGGACCACTTGCCTAGTACTGTCTTGTACCATATTGCCCGCGTGGTCCTGCCAGTATCCTCTCAGAATAGTGGAGTTACGTCATTGGCAGACCAATTTGGGTTGCGTATAACATTTCAAAACAGCGGAATTGCATTGCTTGCAGACCATGCTTAGAATTCTATAAATATACCTTGTGGGCACCTTTGAAGGGGATTCAATTCTTTGGCTTCTTCCTTCTCGGGATATTTGGTTCGGCTGTGAGAGCCCTCTAAGGTGTAATGCCCTGAAACTCAAAAGAGCGACGGGAGGAGTTTCGAGCTAAGTTTGGAATTTGGCAGGGGTCATACGGCCTGGGACACGGGCGTGTCCCAGGGGCGAGTCGTGCTTGGGTACTCGTGTCCCTTTCGGGCATTTTCGGTCCTGTGTCGATGGAGTAACACGACACACTACACGGCTGTGTACTGTATGACACGGGCGTGTCAAGTTTGACACGGACGTGTCGGGTGCCCGTGTTATTTTCGGGACGCATCGGTTTCGATGGCGAATGGGGAACACGGCCCTAGAAACGGACATGTCACAAGCCGTGTTCGGCCCAGATTTTGGATTTCAAGCCCGAATCGTGGTCGTCTGTTTTCTTATTTTGGGATCTAACGGCTTGGGGCTGTTCCTGCTGGGTTTATACCGGGAATAGTGTTTTGAATCCTTCATTTCATCCAAGCATTCTCTTTCTAAGCTTCTAGAGAGAGGGGGAGCAAGGAAGAAGAAGGGAGTTAGATCCGGCCACCGGCGGAGCTTCAGAGCTCCAAATCGCGAGCCGACTTCGGATCTACGAAGGCGAGGACATTGCGGTGCTTTTCATCCGCATAGATTTCCATGGCGCCAAGGAAAAATGCTAGGGTAACGATTCTCATCCTAGGACATGTGAAGTCCTCTTTTCTTTGCATAGGAAGCCCGCTCTCGCGAGTTTGCGGTGAGTTTGAGGCGTTCCTTCGGGTAGACATGAATAGTCCCCGTTATTTAACATGTAGAGTTCGTAATCAAGAAATGGACATAGGCATGATGTGTGAAGCCTACCCGGACAAGTTGGTCTGGATCTGTGATGTTGCATTGCATGAATGGTCGGAGAAGACTCTGTGCGGATGTTTGTTTTTCGGGTTTTCTATGCGCTAGATTGCAATAGAGAGTCTTGGGAATTAACTCTAAGTTGCAACCGGAAAACTGGACAGATGCGTGATTCTGCCAAACATGGTGGCCTGGGAGCCAATTTGCACATAACTGGGTTATGTGAAGTGTGTGATCGGATTGGGACTCGGGGAAGTTTGACCCGCGCCCATGTCTTAAGGTGACAGGGCGGTGTGAGCAACAGGTTAGGCGGAACCGTACCCGCTCTATGTCGTTCGGTAAAGAGACCTAACGGTACATGACACTTGTCGTTGGCATAGATGGAGGGTCTTAGGCAGTGGGTAGAAAGACCAAATGCTCACGAGATAATTGTCGTCCAAGGGGCGGTGGCGAGTCAGCGGACTTTGACCGTGTTCACCGAGAATGTGCCCTGAGAGCATGGGGTGTATGGTCGTGTGTGCCCACGCCTGTGATGAAGTGTTTTTACACTATACTGCTTGGTTATGCTAACCAACTGCAGGGAAGGAGCATCGCCGCCCCGAGTTTGGGGCGGGATCGTTATAATTTGGTCAGCATAGCTGACCGTTGCTTTTGTTTGCCACCGTGCGGTGGATTATTGTTTGCAGGTGCTGCGAAGCCAAGTGGTAAATAGCGGGCAAAAGCCCATATTGTTGAGTCGGTCCTCAAAGGCCTAATTATGAGTGTTTACTTGCTTTATTCATGTGTGATCGGCCTACATACCGAGATTTGGAAAACACTGTAATTTGAGTAAACAATTGTAAGACCTTAATACCATTGTGCTTGTGTATTGTACGATCATTCCTATTTTGGTTTTGTAGTGGACATTCATGCTTATGCTGGGTTCTTTGTTTTACAACCTTTAAATTACTTCCGCTAGAATGTACTCTGTGTAAGACGTTGATTCTTAGTTGGATGGTTTCCATTGAGTAACCTCCCGGTCTGTCTGTGGTATATGGCATCGGGTCCCAGCCGGACCTACTGCTATATGCTATGCGACGGATAGGGGGTGTTACAATTTGGTATCAGACTCCTGGTTTCGGTCAACTTAAATGAATTCGTGGACAAATTCTTTTAAGGGGTGGTGAGCACATGTGTGTGCGTCATCGTAATAACATCAAAAGAGCTCATGAATGTCCACTTAGGAATGAAAATACACGTGTTTGAGGAATCTGGGTGTTCCTATGATTGCTTTTTGCAATTTTGTTTGGTCGCTTAACAGTGTTTTGTACAACTATAGGTGACCAAAAGTGGTGCAGGGCCGTCAGAACACCCGATTTCTAAGGCTAGCAGTGCACCGAATGATGTGCCTGCAACACCTCCCTCGGCTGAAACCATATGATTGGTGGCTGAAGCAGTGTTTGCCATGATCAACGCGCAGCCTGTAAGGCAAATGCAGCAGCCCGCTCCTACGATGGAGCAGGTACCTCTTCAAACGGATGAACCAAGAAGTGTGGAGCAGGTGGTGGTGGAGCCTTAGGTTCCTACGAGAGCAACTGAAAGGCAGCTCAAACATATTATGGGCTTCAATCCTCCGGTGTTCTCGGGGACGGGAACCCCATCCCAAGCTAAAGATTGGCTCTCCCGAGTGAAGAGAGTCTTGACAGCGACGGAAACAGAGGAGTGGCAGATGACCACTATAGCTACATTCCTGTTGGATGGAGATGCTAGGCTGTGCCACTGTGGTGGGAAGGTTTGGAGCTACATCACTTGAGGGGAAGGTAACTTGCGGACGTCTCGATAGAGGAGTTTTCGAGGCTGTTCTTGGCGAGGTACATTCCCTCGTCTCAGAGAATAGCATTGAAGAATGAGTTCCAGAAGCTGACTCAATGAGAGAGTAGCATGGATGAGTATCTCCACGAATTTACTCAGTTGGGTCGGTACGCTAGCTCTACGTTCGCGGATGAGAAGCGTAAGACAAACCGATTCTATGAAGATTTGAGAGATGACTTGAGGCTACTGCTCTCGAGGCCTATGACGCAGGGCTTCTTGACCCTGGTCAATACGGCCTGGTCTTTGGAGAAGGACTTGAAGAATGTGCAAGCAAAGAAAAGCTCTGGTGATAAGAAGACTGAGTTCAAGGTGCCGGCTAACTCAAAGCCTGCGTACCGTAGGTGGTCTAAGAAGGCTAGGACTTCGGGTCCAGCCCCTTCTTCGGGTGCTTTTAGGGCGACTACGGGTCGGACCCCGGGCACATGCTTTACTTGTGGGAAGCCGGGACACTTTGCCTGGGACTGCTGGAGCGGACGCCCCAAGTCCGAGAGGAAGCTGGTAGCAACATATGAGGAAAAGGGCAAGGCGGTGGAGTCAACCGCATCCCATTATGCTCCGGCTCAACCTAGAGTCTACAATCTTGGCCAGTAGGAGGCCATTAAGCAAGCGGATGTGGTGACAAGTACGGTTTAAATTTATAGCAAGTTAATTTTTAAATACTTGTTATGCGCGTGTTACCTTACCACTGCTTATATAACATTTATTTTGATTTGTGAGAATCTGGCGAGAGCACTATTTGTTACGGGAGCTTCGCACTCCTTTTTGTCCGAAGGATTCATATCGCGCATCAGAGTACCTTCTTCGATGGCGAAGGACAAACTGGATGGGTTGTTGCCGAGTGGGTGTTCGATGCGCGTGGATAGAATCTGTGGCGTAAAGATTCGTATTGGGAGTCAAGAGTTCCATTTTCAAGCGTCGTTATTACCGCTAGTGGAATTCGACGTGATATTTGGCATGAACTGGCTCTCGGAGCAGCAAGATTTTATTGATTGCAGTCGCAAGGAGGTTAAGTTGGTGGCAGGTCGTGAGACGACCTTTACAGGTTTGAAAGGGTCGAGCAAGACTTTGATGTCTGCTCTTCAGGTGGTGAAGGCGGTTCGTTCTGGTACAGGGCTATTCTATACGCTAGTGGAGGTTGCAAAGCCTAAGCCTACGTTGGACAGTATTCCAGTGGTATCCGAGTACCCTGATGTGTTCCCTGGTGATCTTCCTGGAGCCCCACCTCAACGGGAGATAGATTTCACTATCGAGCTAGTGCCAAGTGCGAAACCTGTGTCACGTTCTCCGTACCGGCTAGCGCCTAAGGAAATGATGGAGCTAAAGGTTCAACTTCAAGAGTTGTTGGAACAGGGGTATGTGCGTCCAAGTTCGTCTCCTTGGAGCGCACCGGTTCTTTTTGTTAAAAAGAAGGACATAAGTTTGAGACTTTGTATCGATTACCGAGAACTAAACAAGCTAACGGAGAAGAACAAGTACCCGATCACCAGGATTGATGATCTATTTGATCAGTTAGTCGGGCCAACGGTGTACTCGAAATTGGACCTCAAGTCCGATTATTATCAGCTGAGGATAAGGGAGAGTGATATCCCTAAGACAACTTTTAGTACAAGATACGGGCATTACGAGTTTACGGTCATGCCGTTTGGGCTGACGAATGCGCCGTCGGTGTTCATGGATCCGACGAACATGACTTTCAGGGAGTACCTAGACCACTTTGTGATCATCTTCATCGACGACATATTGGTGTACTCGCAGAGTGAGGAAGATCACTTTAAGAATCTACATTTGGTGTTGGAGACGCTGAGGAGGAATCAATTGTATGCCAAGTTCTCCAAATGCGAGTTTTGGTTGTCCTCAGTAGCGTTCCTTGGTCGCATAGTCAGTGGAGAGGGAATTGCGGTGGATCCGGCGAAGATTGTTGCGATACGAGAGTGGCATGTGCTGTCTACGGTGTCGGAAGTCCAGAGTTTCCTGGGGCTTGCCAGCTATTACAGGCGCATCGTGGAGAACTTCTCGCGGATAACATTACCCCTCACGACTCTGACAAGGAAAGAACAGAAGTTTGTTTGGACGCCGGAGTGCACACGAGCTTTCGAGGAGCTGAATAGTCAATTGACCACTGCGCCTATGCTGAGTTCGCCGAGTGGGACTGAAGGTTTTGAGATCTACAGCGACGCTTCGGGCAGTGGACTGGGTTGTGTCCTACTACAACATGGAAGTGTGATAGCATATGGCTCGCGACAGCTGAAAGTGCATGAGAGGAATTATCTGGTCCATGACTTGGAGTTAGCGGCCGTGATTTTTGCCTTGAAGCTGTGGAGGCACTACTTTTATGGGGTGAAGGTCGATATCTATACTGACCACAAGAGCCTGAAATATTTGTTGAATCAGAAAGATCTAAACATGCGACATCGTAGATTGATGGAGTTCCTGGGGGACTACACATTCAAGATTCACCATGTGCCTGGGAAAGGCAATGTGGTTGCGGACGCATTGAGCCGCAGGGCCCCAGCTCAAGCCAATTGGTTGTCGGTCCATGACGAGCGGTTGGTTCGGGAGTTGGAGACATTGGATATCTCTTGCGTTGACAAGCAGACAAGTGCCGAAGCGCTATTGAACTGGACGGAATTTCAGTGTGACCTGGCTGATCGGGTTCGGCATGCTTTGGATATGGATAGCCGCATGAAGCAAATCATGGTTGAGGCTTTGGATGGGTCAAATTCCCAATTCGTTGTTGAGGATGGATTGCTGTGGAAAGACGGTCGTCTGTGCGTCCCAAACGTGGGCAATCTGCAGGTGGATTTGTTGTACGAGGCTCATCATACCAAGTACTCGATCCACCCAGGGAGCACAAAGATGTACCGCGATGTGAATAAATTGTTCTGGTGGTCAGGACTTAAGAAGGATGTGGCACTGTATGTGGCGAAGTGTCAAACATGCGAATTAGTGAAGGCGGAGTGCCAAAAGCCGGGAGGATTTTTGAAGTCCTTACCTATTCCGGAGTGGAAGTTCGACGACATTACTATGGACTTTGTGCATGGTTTGCCAAGGTCGCAGAAAGGAAACAACGCCATCTGGGTGGTCGTGGATCATTTGACAAAGGTGTCGCACTTCATTCTGTAAAGGAAGGACGATTCTACGGAGAAATTGGCAAAGTTATATGTGGATAACATAGTATGGCTTCACGGTGTGCCCCGCAGCATCGTGAGTGACCGAGATGGGCGGTTCACGTCCAATGATTAGAGGCTGGTGCAACAGATGTTGGGAACAAAGCTGAGTTTCAGCACAACCTTTCATCCGCAGACGGATGGTCAGACCGAGAGGGTTAATAGGACAATGGAAGACATGCTTCGCATGTGCGTCCTGGACTTTGGGAAGCAGTGGGAAGACCACCTATACTTGGTGGAATTTACGTACAACAATAGCTACCAGGCGAACATACAAATGTCGCCATTCGAGGCCCTTTATGGTAGAAGATGTCGCACGTCATTGTCTTGGTTGGAAACGGGTGAGTCAAAGTTGTACAAGCGCCAAGAGGTGGAAGATGCTAATCGCTCAGGAACGCCAAGCTAAGTACTATAATGCCAAGCATAAGAACGTGGAGTTCGCTGTCGGCGACTGGGTGTACTTGAATATCAAGCCGTTCAAGGGTGTCTCGTGGGTGCGGCGTTTGAAGAAGCTAAGCCCGAGGTACCTTAGACCGTTTGAGGTTCTAGAGCGGATTGATGAAGCAGCTTATCGATTTAGGCTATCAGTGGAGTTAAGTGGCCTACACGACGTATTCCATATATCGGTGTTACGGAAGACAATGCAAAAGCCTTCGTAAGTTATTGCGGTCGATCAAGTGCCGGTCAATAATGGGTTGACGACGAAGGTCAAGCCTATACGCATTGAGTACTCGGAAGTCAAGTGGCTACGCAACAAAGAGATCAAGATGTTCAAGGTCCGTTGGGACAACTGCGGTCGGAAGGAGCTCTCGTGGGAGCGAGAGTAGACCATGCTTGAGGAGTACCCGAAGTTATTCCACTCAGGTACCGTTTAAGTTTTGTTTTTTTATCTTTCCTTTATGTAATTTCAGGATGAAATTATTTTAAGAGGGAGAGAGTTGTAACGCCCCGAAACTCAAAATAGCGATGGGAGGCATTTCAAGCCAAGTTTGGAATTTGGCAAGGGTCATACGGCCTGGGACACGGGTGTGTCCCAGGGTCGTGTCGTGCTCGGCTCGACGATCTGGCCGAGTGGTCGACGAATTTGGAGTCGACGATCGTCGAGCAGCAAACACAGCCTGAGACACGGGCGTGTCCCAGTCCGTGTCCTTCACGGGGTGAAGTCGGGCCGTGGTGGGGGTGATACACGGGGTCAGCACACGGGCCGTGTCGGGTAGACACGGGCCGTGTCGGGTAGACACGGGCCGTGTCGGGTAGACACGGGCGTGTCAAAATGCGACACGGGCGTGTCGGGTACCCGTGTCCCTTTCGGGCGTTTTTGGTCCTGTGTCGATGGAGTAACACGGCACACTACACGGCCGTGTACTGTATGACACGGGCGTGTCAAGTTTGACACGGGCGTGTCGGGTGCCCGTGTTCTTTTCGGGATGCGTCAGTTTCGACGACGAATGTGGAACACGGCCCTAGACATGGGCGTGTCACAAGCCGTATTCGGCCCAGATTTTGGATTTCAAGCCCGAATCATGGTCGTCTGTTTCCTTATTTTGGGATCTAACGGCTTGGGGTTGTTCCTGCTGGGTTTATACCGAGAATAGGGTTTTTAATCCTTCATTTAATCCAAACATTCTCTTTCTAAGCTTCTAGAGAGAGGGGAGAGCAAGGAAGAAGAAGGGAGTTAGATCCGGCCACCAGCGGAGCTTCAGAGCTCCAAATCGCGAGCCGACTTCGGATCTACGAAGGCGAGGACATTGCAGTGATTTTCATCTGCATAGATTTCCATGGCGCCAAGGGAAAATTTTAGGGTAACGATTCTCATCCTAGGACATGTGAAATCCTCTTTTCTTTGTATAGGAATCCCGCTCTCGCAAGTTTGCGATGAGTTTGAGGCATTCATTCTGGTAGACATGAATAGTCCCCATTGTTTAGCATGTAGAGTCTGTAATTGAGAAAAGGACATAGGTATGATGTGCAAAACCTACCCGGACAAGTTGGTCTGGATCGGTGATGTTGCATTGCATGAATGGTCGGAGATGACTCCGTGCGGATGTTTGTTTTTTGGGTTTTCTACACAGTAGATTGCAACAGGGAGCCTTGGGATTAAATTCAACGTTCACCCGGAAAACTAGGCAGATGCATGATTCTACCAAACATGGTGGCCTGGGTGCCAACTTGCATATAGCGGGTTATGTGAAATGTGTGATCGGATTGGGACTCGGGGAAGTTTGACTCGCGCCCATGTCTTAAGGTGACAGGGTGGTGTGAGCAACGGGTTAGGCAGAATCGTACACACTCCATGTCGTTCGTTAAAGAGACCTAACGGTACATGACACTTGTCGTTGGCATAGATGAAGGGTCTTAGGCAGTGGACAGGAAGACCAAATGCTCACGAGATAATTGCCGCCCAAGGGGCGGTGGTGAGTCAGCGGACTTTGACCGTGTTCACCGAGAATGTGTCCTAAGAGCACGAGGTGTGTGGTCGTGCGTGCCCACGCATGTGATGAAGCGTTTTTACACTATACTGCTTGGTTATGCTAACAAAGTGTAGGGAAGGAGCATCGTCGCCCCGAGTTTGGGGCGATATCGTTATAATTTGGTCAGCATAGCTGACTGTTGGTTTTGTTTGTCACCGTGCGGTGGATTATTATTTGCAGGTGCTGCGGAGCCAAGTGGTAAATAGCGGGCAAAAGCCCATGTTGTTGAGCCGGCCCTCAAAAGCCTAATTATGAGTGTTTACTTGCTTTATTCATGTGTGACCGGCCTGCATGCCGAGGTTTGGAAAACACTGTAATTTGAGTAAACAATTGCAAGACCTTAAGGCCATTGTGCTTGTGTATTGTATGATCATTCATATTTTGCTTTTGTAGTGGACATTCATGCTTATGCTGGGTTCTTTGTTTTGCAACCTTTAAATTGCTTCCGCTAAAATGTACTCTGTGTAGGATGTTGATTCTTAGTTGGATGGTTTCCATTGAGTAACCTCCCGGTCTGTCTGTGGTATATGGCGTCGGGCCCCGGCCGGACCTACTGCTATATGCTATGCGACGGATAGGGGGTGTTACACAAGGTGCTCAACTCTGCTTTTGGCTTGGTAGTGGAAGCGCTCTAGAGATCTTCCGTGCGTATCCAGCTCAGCTTTTGGCTTGGGAGGGGAAGCACTCTAGAGATCTTCTGTGTATGTGGTGGGACCTCCACGATGTAGCTCAGGGTCAGTTTCTAGTTCTGAGCGACTGGTCAAGAGTTCGAGTCAAGAAAAGTAAGTGCAAGCTACCCCCTTGGGTCCGAACTCTCGTTGAAACTAAGTTTCAGTTTTAATACATATTATCCGCGATTTGTAGAAGAAATATGTTGCCTTTGTTACTTCTGTGCAAGGCTGTGCCAATCAGCCGTCGTTGTTCGAGCTAAAAACCTGTTGACTTTGTAAGAGAGCTTGATAAGGTAAATAACTTGAGTTTTTATCTCTGGAGGATATGGTGAGGTTCTTTATTTGGGAAAGAAGAAGATATGAGACAGAAAAAAAGACACATGTTGTGTAACACCCTGAAGTCAAGAGGGTCATTTTGAGCAAAATTGGGTTCAGGCTTGGGTGACACGGCCTGGGACACGGGCGTGTCCCAGGGCGTGTCAGTTGACACGGCCTGCGACACGGGCGTGTCGCAGGGCGTGTCGGGTTGTGTCGACGATCGGGCCTCGGTGTCGACGAGTTTTGCGTGACATCGTCGAGAATGGGGCACACGGCCCAGGACACGGCCGTGTCGGATGCCGTGTCGTTTGTTCGGCGAGTATTCTCGACGATCGTCGAGTATCGGGTTTCCCGTGAGGACACGGCCTGTGACACGGGCGTGTCACAGGGCGTGTCAGTGGGCGTCGAACTCAGCTCGATGTCTCGGGTTGGGGCGTGTTTGAGGAACACGGGCGTGTCCGGGTGCACACGGCCATGAACACGGGCGTGTGCCAAGCCGTGTGCCAGGCCGTGTGACGTCTCGGGTTGATTTGAGATTATTTCTGTTGAGGTACACGGCCTCAGACACGGGCGTGTCTGAGGGCGTGTCGGGTACACGGCCGTGACACGGGCGTGTCACACGGGCGTGTACTGGTTGGATTGAGTCGGTTGTCTGCCGCTTAGGGGGACACGGCCTGTGACACGGGCGTGTCACAGGGCGTGTCAGGCCGTGTTTTAGCTTTTCTGCCCAGATCTGAGCCGTTTGTTTCCCTCTTCCTGGATCCAATGGCTGGGCTTTGTCCAGGTGTTGGGAAGGCCGAGAATTAGAAGATAAATGCCCTTATCTTCTTCTCCTTCTTCTTCTTCATTTCCATTCTAAAGGAGAGAGAAGAAAGGCTAAGGGAGAGAGAAGGGAGGAGTTTTCCAGCTGCTGTAGGAGCTCCGGAGTGCGGATCGAAGATCCGAGAGCGGATTCGTGAAGCCAGAACCGAGGCGGTGAGTTCCATCCGGCTACTTCATGGCGCCGAAGCGATCTTCAAGGGTAACGATCTCCTTCTTGGACATCGAAGTCCTTTCTCTATACATGTGCTTGGAATCCTCCACCAAGAGGTGGATCGCGGAAGAGATTCCTTTGTTGAGTCTGCATCTAGAGCCGGAATGATGAAGTACGGCGTAGGCATGCTGTGTGAAGCCCATCTAGACCGGTAGTCTGGATTGGTGATGTTCATGGGTAAACCGGAGAAGACTCCGTGGCTTTGATGATGTGCAAAATGGGTTTCTGCTGTGATGAATGTATGGATGTGCTGATTGGAAGGAGGCTTTGGTGAAGCTCCTGGTTATGAGATGATCAATTGGTAACATGCCTGGGGAGCTTGTGATAAACCCGGCCTGTTACACCACTAGGGTGGGTTGATCCAGTTAAGGGAAGGATCGATTGGTGGCAACGCCTGGGGAGCTTAGATAAACCCGGCTTGCTACACCACAGTGTGTGGGTCGATTGGATTAGGAGGGGGGTCGATGGGTAGACATTGCCAGGGGAGCTTGGATAAACCCGGCGTGCTACACCACGTGGTGTGGGTCGACCTGCTCTGGTTGTTTGGATGCTGTGAGGATGGACCTCTGAGTGGCTTGGGCGGGATGTCGCTAGCCTGCGAGCTGGTGGACTAGGGCCGGTCAACCAACAAGTTAACACCTCGAGAGACAGCGGTGTACGACGGTGGATTCCGGTACGCCAAGAAGGTGCCCTGCGTGCACGGAGCGTTGGTGGACTCCAGCGTTTGTGATGTGATGTGTTTGTTAGTTAAGTGGCATAAAGAGAATGATCTACTTGTGATATGATTTGGTGATGTTTGCTGATGCTTGATGAAAAAGGAAGCAATGTATACAGGGAAGGAACCACTACCCCGGGTAGGGGGTAGGGTCGTTATAATGGGTCAGCAATGCTGACCGTTACTTTGTTTTCTATGTTGGTTTGGATGATGAATTGCAGGTGCTGCGGTTTGGAAAGCATAAGTGAAATGGCAGCTTGATGAGACCCTTGAAGGCCATGCAGAGAGTGTTGTTTGGATTTCATGTGTGGCCGGCCTGCGTGCCGATGTACGAAATTATTGTTGTGTAAAGAGGAATTTGTAAGGCCATAAGGCCAGGGTGTGTGAGTTGTATACATTCCTGGTGTTTTTATATAAATGTGCTATTTATATATGGGTGGACATTCTTGTTTGAGTTCATGCGAACCTAAAAGATGCTGCGCTAGAATGGAATGAGTTAAGATCACGAGTAGAGTTTGATTTCCACACGTGATTCCTTCGCTTTGTCTGTGAGATATGGCGTGGGGCCCCGGCCGGACCCACCGTTATATGTCATGTGACAGGTGGGGGCAGCTCAATTGGTGATGAGAGTTGAAAGAACTCCATAGTTAAGCGTGCTCGGGTTGGAGTAGTACTGGGATGGGTGACCTCCTGGGAAGTCCCCGTGGTGCGGGCTTGACTATCGAGTTTACCTCATCAAAGGGAGGCTGTGGCCACCAACAACCCGCCTGTGGATGGAGAGGGGTTGGGGTGCTTGGGCTGCAGCCCGGTAGGGTCGCCTAGAGCGGAGCCGTGACGCTGTCACGTTGGATCGGCTAGGGGCCTTACATGTTGGAGATGGTCCCTCTAATTCATCGCAGCAGGAGAGGAGCAAGACTCCTAAGCAAGATGAAGGGAAGAAGGAAGGACCAAGGTGTTACAGGTGCAACACGCTTGGTCACATCAGGAAGGCTGTAGAGTAAATCTTCAGCTGAGACACGCTGTAGTAAAAGGAGAAGCTGAATTCAGGAAAGAAGAAGGAAAATCGGGGAATGCTTTCATGATGGCAACGTCTGCTCGTGCATTTGCCTTCATCAAGTATTAGGAGGACTAAATTATTGACTCAGAGTGTGGACATCATCTCACCGGGGATGAGTCAAAGTTTTCTTCTCTACAAACATACAAAGATAATGATAATATTATTACTGTTAACGATACTGTGCATCCAGTCGAGAAGGAGGGTACGGTCTCTTTAGGCAGTGATAAGGGTCCACTCACATTAAGGAGTGTGTATCATGTGTCGGGAAAGAAGAAGAACATCTTCTATGTGACCAATGCATTAGATGATGGACGTCACGTTCTGTTCGACATGACAGAAGTGAAGTTTCTCTGAAATGTGTCAGTCATGAAGACCGACATCACTTATGTTAGAAGGAGAGTAAGGGACTTATTCATGTTGTCTACAAGTTCCTATGTTGAGAAGATGATGTCTAATGATAGCGCTATCTGGCATGAGAGGCGGAGACATGTTAGAATGGATAAGCTGAAGGCAATGACGGCGAGAGGCCTGGTGCATGGCCTGCCTAGTCTTTCAAGAATATGTCCTTTGTTGTTATCCCTGAATGTCACTATGCCCTCTTTCTTATTCTTCAAGCTAATGAACTTGTCTTTATCTCCTATCATGTGCTTGGAACATCCAAAGTCCAAGTACAACACAATCTCCTTGTCCTTAGCCTGCTAACATGCTTAAAAGGAAGATGAGGGTAAAGATCTGGTTACCCAAGTTATCTCACTCATACAATAGGTAGAAGACTTCGGTATCCAGATTTACATTGTTTTATTGGCATCTTTCCTCCGACACGAGCTGTATGTGTGACCAAACATATGATAGTTTGCACATAGGGTATAAGCAGTAGATGCCACATTTTTCGTATTTCTAGAGCTCATGCTGGAGGATGTGGACAACCTTCTAGAATTATTAATTTCATTTTGTGATTTTTTATTTAAAGCATTAGACTTAGCTGGAAATCGATTACCGACGGCGGTAGGGTTACCACTCGGCGGTAGCCTTGGACTTACGTACCCTAGTCCAAATTTCCAGATCCATGACACTGTGCTCCCAACAACATATTCAAAGATTTTTATCTTATTCAAAATTTCTGAACAGCACAGTTTAGATCATGGATCTACGCCTTTATGGCGGTGTTTTCCATGTCTAGCATTGCGCGCCGATTTGCGAATTGTTTTTTACCTTCTTCTATTTTTGTAAGAGATATTTGAAGCTTTTTCTCCAAAATATTCTTTTCATTAATTAGATTGTTCATTTTCAAGGATGTCTTGGAGATACTTTTTTTAGCTCTTCGATCATTGCCACCGAGTGAGAGCACTCTTGACACTCGATCTTTTCTTTGAAGTATTTAATTAATTCATTTTTAAATTTTCTAAGTCCTTTTTTTTTTATTTTCTTGCTTTCAGTTAAAAGAACTTTTTCTCAAGAATTACGTTATCAAGATTATCACAAAGATGTTCATAGATTTCAAATAGTTCATCATAAGAAGGTGGAGTTACCTCAGTATCGCTTTGGACATTAGATTTATTGTCAGACTCATCCTAATTCTTCCCCATGAGGCACAGATTTGCCTCGTCTTCACTACTTGAGCCAGAAGTGCTTGACTTGTCAGATCCATCTTCGTCCCATGTTAACTCATATGGCACTTTCTTATTTCCCTTGTCCCGACTCTATTTCTCCTTTTCCTCCATCTGGAGCCTTTGACACTCCCTCTCGATGTGTCCAAGCTTATAGTAGTGGTAGCACTCTAGTAGAGACTTCTCATCATCACTCTTCGTCTCCTTTGATGGCTTGTTCCACCTCTTCTTCTCTTTAGCACTTCTCTTCAGAAACTTCTTGAACTTTCCTTGCCTCCTGGGATTCTTCATGAATCTTCTGAATTCTCAAACATACATACTTTCTTCGTCCTCGGACTCTTCATCAACCTTCCATTCTTTTGCGACCTTCAGTGCCAGCCCCTTCCTTTTAATTTCCTTGGGATACTCCTCAGCTTGTATCTTTAGTACCAGCTCACGGGTCTTCAGGTTTGCAATGAGTCTCTTTGTATTCAGGGTGTTGATATCGTGTGATTCAGCAATCGTCGTCACCTTCGAGTAGAATCATGGAAGCAAAGATCGCTTAATCTTCCTCACTAGGTCTCCATTTGAGTTTGTCTTCCCGAGAAATCTAGAGGCGTTGACAATCTTGATGATGTGAGTGTACATGGTATCCATCTACTCGTCGATCTCCATCTGGAACTATTCGTATTCAGATTCCAGTCAGAACAGCTTCGACTTCTTCACATGAGAAGTACCTTTATGAGTTAGTTCAAGTAAACGCCAAATATCATAAACAGTTTCACAATTGTAAATTCTATTGAATTCCATTTTATCTAATGCACAGAATAAAGAGTTTATGGCTTTTGCATTGTTAGTACATTTCAGTTTATCAGTGTCATCCTATTTATCTTGCGATTTGATTAAAACTTTATCGCCTACAGAGATAGTGGGTGCGGTGTATTTTATTTCTACCATGACCTATACGTCAATGTTTTGTGTCAATAAAAATATCTTCATGTGAGTTTTCTAGTGGCTGTAATCACTCCCCATAAACAGTGAGGGTCAACTTACACCTTGACCCTCAAGAAAAGCATGATTAACATTGACCCATCTTACTTCAAGATTTTAACTCTTTTTTAAAATAACCTGCTCTGATACCACTTGTTGGATCAGGTGGTCAACCTTAGAGGGGGTGAATATAGTTTTCAGATTAATTTAAAACTAAAATGAGTTTCCCCAAGGGAAAAACTGGTTCTGGATGCTACCGCGGGGCGCTAGCTTGATAGTGCGCTGTGGTAGGTCATAGAGCTCGTTTTCTTCGTAAAAACTTCGACTTTCATAGGTTCACGCTCTTTTTAGAGATTTACCAGCATATAACCACGAAATTGCAATATGAATAGAGAACGAACAATAATTTTATTCAAAAGTAATGAAAGTGGTTTACGATATAGAACAACTAGATCTCCATAACGTCGGAGATCGGAGAAGATGAAATACAAACTCCTTTTTGTTTTTTATACCGACCCACTACCCGGACCGGTTGACTCTCTCTCTCTCTCCCTTACTGGAAAGGTCTTCGAGTCGGCTCTTCACCTTCCTTTCTCGAAAGTGTCTTAGAGCCCCACTAGATCCCCCGATCTAAACGTCTGCAAGAGAGAGAACTCTCAAAACCTTTAGTTGTGATTTTGTCACTTACCACATCGAGGCTAATCCATTGACCTATAAGTAAGCAATGAGATCAATGGATTCACTTCTCTAGAAAGAAGCAATTAATGAAGAGATGAACTCTATACATCAGAACAATAGCTGGATGTTAGTTGATAAGCCAAAAGGAGCTAAAATTATAAGTTGTAAGTGGTTTCTAAAAAAAATTAAATCATGATTATAGCGGAGCTAAGTATAAAGCACTTCTGGTGGCTTAAGGTTTCACACAAGTTAGTAAAGTAGATTATTTTGATATATACTCATCAGTGTGTCACCTAACAATCATTAGGATTCTCCTTGTCATTGCATCTATTGAGAACTTTATTGTTAATCAAATAGATGTTAAGACTGTATTTTTAAACGGAGATTTGACCGAAGAGATGTACACGAGTCAACTTAAAAGCTTTATTGTAGAAGGTCACAAAAACAAGGTTTGTAAGTTAATTAAATCGTTATACGAACTAAAACAAGTACGCAAATTATGAAATGAAAAATTTGACTATAGTGTAAATATCATGAGATACTTGTCTAGTATCTCTCATAAATGTTTTTACATACTTCATAGATCAAATAAAGTCGTTATATTCTATTTGTATGTGGATGATATGCTAATTCAAGGATCTGATCAATCTGAAGTGAATGACGAAAAGTTAGGTCTAGTAAAAGAATTTAGCATTAAAAACCTAGGTGTTGTTGAAACTATAATAGACATACAAGTGAGTTTTGGAAAAATGACATTTTCCTATGTCAAAATCACTACATAAAATCTATATTGGATACGTGGGGATACAGTGAAAGTAGAATATAGAGACACTATATATAATTGCAATAACCGTTTAAAATTTAATGAAGGAGCTACTGTTAGACAGTTAGATTATTCTAAATTGATTATTATTCATATGTATGATATGATTTGCACCAGACCTGACATAGCCTTTATAGTAGACATGTTAATCAAATTCACTTGTAATTTCTGTCAAGATCATTGGAATACCCTCTATAGACTGATGTGATACTTAAAGCACATATAAAAGTACATTTTATGTTTTAATGATCATCCTCGAGTTTTTGAAGGATATTCTATTGCATCATGGTGCTCAAAAATAAACGGCATCAAGTCCACTAGTAGATTTATTTTCACACTAGCGGGAGAAATTGTAGCCTGGAAGTTCAAGTGTTAATCACGCATTGCTCTCTCTCGTATGAAATCAGAACTCTACGCTCTAACTTCAGCAGGAGAAGAAACAGAGTGGATAAGAGATTTAATTATGGACATTCCACTGACAAGCCTGAAATTGAGCTTCTGTTTTAGTTTATTGCGACAATTAAGCTACAAAAACGATTGCTACAAATATTTTGTTCAATGACAAGAGAAAACAACTAAATATGAAACAAGTCTGGTTGACCTCCCTCACAAGTCAAGAGATTCTGACCCTGATTGATGTGAGGTCAAAAAATAATGTTACAGTTGCTTTGACAAAAGGCTTAAATAAAGTTCTCACAACAAAACATCATGGGAGACGTGATTAAAATTCATAGAAATATGTAATTTTCCCTTTATGTTTATATTTTGATGGTAAGAACCTATAACTGCAAACATTCAAGTATCTAATAACATACTGAAAATCCCAAATAATCTTTTAATTGAAAACCAAGATGGTTAGATGCTAGTCATTTCACATTTTATAACTTAACATCTTTCTCATTGCAAGTTGATTCAAGAATTATTCAACTGAGAATAAAAAGTCGTTGTAAAAATTAATCTAACATTAATTATCATATCACATTATTTCACACTTGATAATGTTGCAATTGATGTATCGAATCATTTCACATTTGATGATGAAGTACATAATAATCATTAATAAGTAAGATAACTATGTTTAATTTATTAAAATCATCACTTGACTAGTCCTAGTTAGAATAGATAAAGTTGTTGACAGTATTACTTCACTACTGCTATAAGTATTAATCTCATTTAGATAGAGGTAGCTTACTTTAAATATCACTGCATATATTTATGAATTCATAGAGTCTAAACTCATGAAAGTTTTTGCATGCACTGGTGAAAATAGAGAAGAGAAAATAGATTTTTGACATAGATGATGATTTACTCTCTGAGTAGAATTGTTATATGTTGATTAATTTTATCTATGAGTGTAACTTGGTTCGGCTCGGTTCGGTTCCACCAAAAACCAAGAACCGACCCATATAGGTTCGGTTCCAAAATTTGGGAACCAGAACCGACCCGCGGTTCAAAATCATGGAACCGAATCCGCCAATTCGGTTCGGTTCGGTTCTCGGTTCCACCCATATTATGTAATGTCACATTTTTCTTCTCAAATCTTCAACTAATTGGATAAATATTTATTACTCCAAATTTTGATGCATTTTTTATCTCAATGTACACAAATACTCATTTATTATCTACGAGACTACGATTGAATTTCTGAATTCGGTAAGAAAAATAATATTTGAAAATAATTGGGAGCGGCGGAGCCCTGAACGAATGAATGTCTGAACCTTTCCCGCTGAACCGGGCCTAAATGAAGTAATTGTTCAATTGAGACAATAATATATTATTTTAAATTTTAAATTGATAATTCGGGTCGGTTCTCGGGTACCGGAGTATGGGAACCGAGAACATACCTGAACTGTCGGTTCTCTAATAACTGGAACCAGTCCCGAACCAAATAAAACTGGAACTGACACGAACCGCCTAAATCGGTTCGGTTTCGGTCTATTTCTCGGTTCTTCGGTTCATTTTGCACGCCCCTAATTTTATCTGTCTTTCAGACTTTTACCTATGTATTGCATTTTGTGTTTGACGTTTGCTTTATGCAAAACTCCTTTATATGCTTTTTAGCTTCGTTATCTTTTCTGCGTAATAAGTAAATTTTGATATTATTTACTTTTTTCTGTATTCTGAAACGTCAACGTTATATATCACAAATATAGGAGAAGATTGTTAATGTATATTTGAATATATAACTGGCTCGAAGGCTCAACGGGTTTGGTTCAGATACAAGGATATCTGATACCCGTATTGAACATAAGGGTTGCCTAGAAAACCCAAGCTAGGGGCAACGGGGAGGGTGTATCACTCTAACCACCACACGATATTCTTCGAGCGACATAACAACCTTTTCTTGATAGCGGTCATAACCAGTGTCTTGCCAAACATGCATTGTATAATGATGGCGTTGTTGTCCAAACTCACTAGAGCAAAAAAATCACACCAAACACAGCTAAAAGCACCTCGCACGTGCTCTTGGACATTAACTTCAGCTTGGCCTATATAAATTGCAGTATTTGAATTGAAGAAAATCACTTGATTTGAATTGAAGAAAATCAAATTGTTTATATGACTTCATTTGGCACGGCCATGGTGGTCATGAACTCGGTGGTTATGAATCGTCATTTGTGAACACCGGATCTTAGCTAAAGAGCTTCAAACACTTTGATGTTGAAAACTAATTTTCTTTTCACGGTGATGGTCATAATCATTGTCTTGTTAAACATGCAGTCTATGGCACTGTCGTTTTTGTCTAAACTCTCCGGAGCAAAAACTCCCCATTTTGAAATTCAGATAGGGTAAGCTCATCTCTTTTTAGATCCCCCCCCCCGGTTTGCTGGTCTCAAAAAGACGGACAGCCTTTGGAAGTGCTAATAGTGTAGGGCGCAACGAGGGCGCAAAATAAGAAAAGCCTGTCGAGCTTCTCTGAATCAGTTTAGGCTCTGATGACTCAAGCTGCAGAGTGTAGAGGTGAAAGACTGGCTCACTTGAAGTTCAAAATTTTGAAGAGCTTTCAGTCAATTGAAAAAGGGCGCTGCTATCCGCACCACAGTTTTCGCTATTCGCACCGCACTTTCTCCTATTTTTTATGTATTTTGTAAATACGCTTTGTACATGCATTTTTAGGAAAAGTGTTCAACACGAAAGTTGTAGATCTCGACGATATCTAAAACTTTTGTGTTGAACATTTTTCCTAAAAATGTATATACAAAGTGTATTTCCAAAAGGTGCGAAACCTGGACGTATTTCCCAAGTATGTCTTGTACATGTCTTTTTAGGAAACGTGTTCTACACAAAAGTTGTAGATCTCGTCGAGATCTACAACTTTCGTGTTGAACACTCTTCCTAAAAATGCATGTACAATACGTATTTCCAAAAGACACAAAAAATTTGGAAAAAATGCGGTGCGAATAACCAAAACTACTTGAAATTTAGACCAATTCAATTTTGAAATACTTTGAGCCAAAATATGAGTTGGTTTGGTAAATCAGCTTTCTAAGGGAATTTCCGATTTCTGTAGGAGCTTTCCAAAGAAATAGCTAGTTTAGCCACGTTAGCTGCAGCTCCAGCTGCTTAACACATAATTTTGGAGTGACGCAGCAGCCCGTACTCAAATCACTTCAAATTTGACTAACCCATTTGGACGGGGCTACAAATTGGTACAATCTGAACCGTTTCAACCCTAAAATTGAAGGCAGACCCAACACACTTTAATAAAAGCTTTTGTCACGGTCACGGTCAATCGGCCACAAATTCAAACTTGCGTTTGGCAGGGGCGATCCAACTTGCTTTTCTTACCACAAATTGAAACCCTCTCCTGGTGGGGTCTACAAATGAATAATAGATATAATGTCACCATTCGATCCGTTCCCGACAACGACGTCGCACTAATCTTTTTATCCATCAAAACAGCAGAGAATCCAATGCCAAGTGGGAGCTCCATGATGTGCCACATTTATAAACGATACTATTTAAATAACCAACATCTAAAACGTCTATTGACGGTCCTAAAAATACAGGATCTGTTCAGCCCAAAGAAAATGACATTCTGGAATTGATTTTGGCGAACAGTAAAGCCAATTTCAATGTTCGGCGGGTTAGAAATAGCATGAAATCGATTTTTGGAGCAAAATCCGTCGGCTTTAACATAAGTTAGAACAATGCCAGACCAATTCTTTGCCCCGGCCCCCGGTTTTCGCGATTTTCCTCCAACCCGTCTTTCCGCAGAGTGCCAGCGACCTAGCCGGCCTCCCGATCGAATGCGATTCTCATGATCGAATGCGATTCTCCCCCCGAGAGCAGCGACGAACTCCTCTGATCGCAAGTATACTTCCTCCTCTTTCTCCTCGTCTTCTTCTTCCTCTTCATTTTCTTCTCTCTTTCTCCTCTTCTCTTCTTATTCCTCTTCTCTTTCTTCTCTTCTCTCTCTCTTCTGATTCACCTTCATCCGAAGTTTTTAATTAACCTTCTTCACCTCTAGGTATGGATACAACCATCCAAACTGACCTCTTATACAACTGAAGTTTAAGATGTGCGATACTTTCACTCATTTTGAGAGACTTAGAGATTTCCTAAAAAGGTAATTTTCCTCTACTTCTCATTTTATTCAAATAATTCATATAATATTCAGGATTTAGTTGAGAATTGATACAATGTGATAGAACAACCATACAATGTGATTTTCCGCTACTTCTCAAATCGATAGATATACTACGTCATTATAATGTCAAACGTAAAATATTCATGTGATTACCTGAAGACATGAAGGACGTATAACTGCAAATAAAATTTGATCACTAGATTTGTGTTTTTTTTAATTAATGACGGACATGTATCTATTTTCGTATTTTTAATTATAGATAATATTTATGCAACAACATGTAATTATAATTCTGAATTTTAATTCTGAATTTTTAAATTTTAAAAATTTCATTTTCAGAAAATCAATTTCATTGTGCAGCAAAACAGATTGAACATATCAATTCCAATTCTATTCGCGAAACTATATCCTGCAGCCGAATGACAAAATTGATTTTCCGCACAAAATCAATTCCTGCAGATATTGATTTTTCTGACCAAAGCGAATTCCAAAAAACTAATAGTTGCGCGCCGAACGAACCCTTAAATTTATTGGACTGCAATTGCAAATATAAATATCTGCTTATAACATTGCCCACAAATTAATTCATAAGAGTAACTCCAATGAGAATCTCTATATTTAGAGATCTTCATTATACCATGTTCTCTAAATATAAAAAACATGATTAGAGCAACTCCAATCATGTTCTCTATATTTAGAGAACAGGATGTATATATGTATATTTTATTTATATAATATATATATATATGTATTTTTAAATTATATTTATATATTTATAAGTGTATATATATTATAATTATAATTTATAAATTTTTTTTTATGAACATTACATAATTTGAATGAAAACAAAATTATTTTTATTATTTTTATTATTTTTAGTGTCTTCTATTTGGATTTGCATTATCAATAATAATTAAACAGTATTCAATGTTAATGTCGTTTTGTAGGTCTCAAAAAAATAAATTTATTAACATATTATATGTCATATTTGAAAAAATATATTGACGACTACGAATGATATGTTAAAATTGATGAGTATAATACCTAATTTAAAAAAAATAAAAAAAATAAAAAATACATTAAAAAGTTTTTACAGCCACTCTATTCTCAATTTAGAGGGGGAGAGAATCGCGCGCCATTTTTAGAGCATCTCCAACCGGTCGGCATTTGCCTCTCCATTTTTGGAGATCTTCTCTCTCCTCCTCTAAATATAGAGGAGGGGGAGAGGAAATGC
Source organism: Platanthera guangdongensis (assembly GCA_039583875.1). Lineage (NCBI taxonomy): Eukaryota > Viridiplantae > Streptophyta > Magnoliopsida > Asparagales > Orchidaceae > Platanthera > Platanthera guangdongensis. Next base: position 12,364,849 of record CM077166.1, on the reverse strand, counting down.
CGGCATTTAGTTTTTTATTATTTGTTTACTTTTTAAATTTGTTAATTTTTTGTTTTATGAATTTTTCGTATAATCCAACGTTTTAAAAATCGGACCGGACCGGCCGGTCCGACCGGTTGAACCGCCGACCGGTCCTCCGGGCGGTCCGGTCTGGTTCCTAAATCCGGCCTGGCCAAGAACCGGCCACGAACCGGAAAACCGGCCGGTTGAACCGGAAAATCGGAAACCGGGCCGGTTTTTGGCCAGGTTGAACCGGAAAATCGGAAAACCGGCCCGGTTCACAAAATCAGTATTAATTTTAAGCGTTTGTTAACCGCAACCCGTTATTGGCTAGTCGCACCCCAAAATCTCATAATTTTTTGCTCCTTTTCGAAATACGCCTTGTACATGCAATATTAGGAAAAGTGCTCAACACGAAAGTTGTAGATCTCGTCGATCTACAACTTTCGTGTTGATCACTTTTCCTGAAAATGCATGTACAAGACGTACTTTCGAAATATGCTCAGTTTTTGTGCCCTTCAAAAATACGTCTTGTACATGCAATTTCAGGAAAAGTGTTCAACACGAAAGTTGTAGATCTCGTCAAGATCTACAACTTTTGTGTTGAACACTTTTTCTAAAATTGCATGTACAAGACGTATTTGAAAAAAGTGTGAAAAGTTAAGAGATTTTGGGGTGCGACTAGCCAATAACGGGTTGCGGTTAACAATCGCCTAATAAAGAAATTAACAATCGCCTAATAAAAGTCTGAAAAGTTAGGAGACCTTGCGGTCATTAATGTCAAAACGGTTCAACTCCGGTTCAACTCCGGTTCGACGGTCAAACCGGTTAAACCTTGAACCTCTCTCATGACCGGTTCTATGTCCGGTCCGGTTTTCAAAACCTTGGTATAATCTATAAATTCTCATACCCGCTATAATAATTTTTCAATTATGACATATAATATATCAATAAAATTATTTTTTCGAGACCTACAAAACGAGACTAATATTGAATACTTTTTAGTTATTATTTGTCATACAAATAAGATAAGATGATACATTTACTGAATAAACTCGTGAAAGCAAAAAAAATACATTCAAAATTACATAGCTTGATTCTCATGTCGTTCCCACAAATGTTCAACTAGTGCATCTCGAAGTGCAAAATGCGCATCTCTGTACTTGGTCTATTTATGTCGATTTAGGAACTGCCGAAATCGTTCGGCTTCGCCTGTGTTCAAGTCTTCAACATTCTGTGTTGGTGCTGGAGTAGAAATTACGACATATTCATTTTCATCTCGCTCGTCTTCGATGATCATGTTATGCATTATAACACAAGCAGTCATGATATCGTGTAAAACGCTCTTATCCCAAAAACGGGTCGGCCCCTTAATTATCGCAAATCTTGATTGAAGAGTACCAAATGCCCGCTCGACATCTTTTCGGCATGCTTCTTGCATCATTGCGAAGTATTGTTTCTTTTGTTCTTGAGAATGAGAAATAGTTTGAACTATTGTTGACCACTTCGGATATATTCCATCGACTAAATAATAACCAACGTCATAATTTTTCTCAATATTTGATAATGAGTAGGAGGGGTAATACCTTGTACTAAGTTGGAAAATAAAGGAGACGACTCCAGGACGTTAATATCATTGTTCGAGCCTGGTAAACCAAAATATGCATGTCATATCCTTAAGTCATAAGATGCTACTGCTTCGAGTATAATTGTTGGCCCACCATGGCGTCCTGAATATTAGCTTGCCCATGTCGTTGGGCAGTTCTTCCATTGCCAATGCATGCAATCTAAACTTCCTAACATCACTGGAAATTCTCGTTCTTCACCTTTCTGTAACAATCTAGCAACATCATTAGCATTGAGATATCTCAAATATTCTTTTTTATACACTTGTACAATAGCCCTACAAAATCTTTTCAAACATTGAATCACGGTTGACTCACCGATTCGAATATATTCATCGCAATTATCAGCTGCTGTTTCATAAGCCAACATACGGAATGCTGCTGTTATTTTTTGTAAAGTGAACAATCCAAGCTTACCAACCCCATCCTTCTTCTGCATGAAGAAATTATCATGCTCCTGCACCGCGGCAACAATACGAAGAAATAAACTCTTTTTCTTGCGAAATCTTTTTTGAAAATATGTTTCCCCATATGTGGGATGATCGGAGAAGTAGTCATTTCACAGTCTAATATCTCATTCAATCCTGCCCCGGTTGATTACAACGTGATCAGGAATTGAACCTCGACGTCTCGAAAGTTCATTTTCATGAAGTTGAGCTTTGTTGCACTTATAAACACAAGCCAAAATTTCATCTTCTTGCTCCCATTCAGATGTCTCTTCTTCCCACTTTTGAATTTGCTGATAAAACAATTCATCATCTGAAGACGATGAAGATCGTAAATGGGATGACACTGCTCCGTAGTTCATTATTTTAATGAGGGAAAGATAGTTAGCCTGAAGATGAGAATAGAAGTGATGCTTATATAGGATTTTTTAGATCAAACATTGGATTCCCTATCACTTCATCATCAGCATTGGATTCTCTGTCACGTCATCACCAGCATTGAATTTTAATCTCCAGCATTGGATACCTATCACATGTCACCAGAAATCGTCGAACAGAGCATTGAATTATTCTCCAGTATTGGATTCCCTGTCACTTCATCATCAGCATTGTATTTTAACCTTCAGTATGGATCAAGCATTGAGTTAGCATTAATCGATGCTTAAGTTAACCTATCACGTCACTAGAAATCGTCGAACCGCGCTCGACGATCGTCGAGCAGAACGATTTTCGGCGATCTCAGCTCGACGAAATCGTCGTATATATATATATATATATATATATATATATATATATATATATATATATATATATATATATATATATATATATATATATATATATATATATATATATATATATATATATATATATATATATATATATATATATACTGCGGTTTTTTATAAGAACCGCAGTCTAGTTATATATATATACTGCATAGGATTCTCATGTCAACTCATCCCCTACATTGGATTCTTATCTCCACCATTTTTTATAAGTACCTCACCAACAGGAAGAGCAACCATTGCGGAGCATGACTTCCAGTCGAGGAACAACATTCTCAGTGAAAGAAGATCAAGCATTATGCTATGCATGACTTGAGGTCTCTGAAGACCCAGTTATGGGTAACAATCAAAAAGAACACAAGATGTGGGAAAGAGTTTCTGTTATATTTCACAACAGAAGACCGATTATTTTCTCAGGACAGAGAACTCCAAAATTTCTCTCATGTCGCTGGTCATTGTTAGCAAGCAAGACTACCAAATTTAGATGATGCATTCAACAGATTGAGCAAAGAAATCTCAGCGATGCATCTGAAATGAATATTGTAAGTCTTACTGTAATTGTTATTTTTATATAATAGAAGAATGAATTTATATGTTACTATAATTGCTATTTTTTGGTAGCTTAATCAAGCAAAAATTTTGTACGACGAGGATCCGAACGAGAAGAGCTTTCTTGTTTGATCATGTTTGTTCAATCTTAAAAAATACTGAAAAATGGATAGATCATTTCAGGCCTACAGCTGGTAAGAACTCTCAGCATGATATATCGCAAGCTTTTGACTCTAACTCTCCCACACAACGGAGCCGTGTAGACCTAAACACAGACAGTAATGAAATGAACTCTAATAGCATTGGTGATGAAGAATCTCCAATATTAATTTCAAATACTCGACCAACTAGGAGAAAGAAAGAAAAAGAAAGGAGGAGACAAAGTTGTGGTATGAAAACACAAAGTAAAGCAAATGAAGAAATCTTATAACTTCTGAAAAGAAGGCAAGAACAACGAGCAAAAGATAGGTCTTCCATGAATGAACTGCTGAAGTTAAAGGTCAAAAATGAAAAAAAAATTAGAGCTTCAGAGTGCTAAACAAGATCATAATATTATGATGATAGACTTGGATAACATAAAAGGAACTCCGGAGCGGCAATATTTTCGGCAGAAAAAACAAGAATTAATGAAAAAAATATTAAACAATCTCTATTTAGAGGATCATCATCAGTGGAAGGAACCAAATATGGAGGAAGTCAACACGGAGGAAGCCAGCACGGAGGAAGCCAGTATGACGGAGCACAGCATAGAGGTGATCAATATGTAGGACATCAGTTTGGAGTCGGCCAGCATGCAGGAAACTAGTATGTAGGAAGCCACTATCTAGGAGACCCACATGGAAGACCTCAATTTGAAGGGCCTCAATTTGGAGAGCCTCAATTTGATGGGTCTACTTTTGGAGGAAGTCAGTACGGCGGAAGCCTATATGAAGGAGACCAATATGGTGGAGCTCGATCCGGTGGACACCAGCACGAAAGAAGCCAGTATGGAGGAAGCGACTATGGAGTTCCCGGGTATGGAGGAGAACAACACGGGAGAAGCGCAAGCGGAAATCGTAGCGAACCCGATGATGACCTCGCAGAATTTTATCATTATTTTTCAAATGTAATATTTTGTTTGAACTCTATAATGTTTATTTTATTTTATGCAATTAAATTTAAAATTAAAAAAACTTAAAAATTAATATAATATAATATTTTACAAATATTTATATTTTAAAATTGTTTAAATAATACTAAAAAAAATCATGTTCTTCAAATATGGAGAACAGAGTTGTTCTTCAAATATGGAGAACAGAGTTGTTCTTCAAATATGAAAAACATGGTTGGAGTTGATTATCCATTTTCTTCATATTTGGAGAACATAGTACAAGAGAGATCTCTAAATATAAAGATCCCCCATTAGAGATGCTCTTAGAGACCCAAATAACAAAGGGTTGGAGTGAATATAGGAGCCATTTTTGGAGATTAGCGATCGATTCGAGTTGCTTTAAGATAGCAGCTAAAATTAAAGGAACAAAATTACGTTGAATTCAAATAAAGCACTTTACATACCTTTGCATCAGAATCAAACAGCTCAATAGACATGATCGAAGACGAAATTAAAAAAAAAAAAAAAAAAGAAGATATTACAATTTACATCAAATAATTACATATTCCATGGATTTTCCAGCTCCCGGCAAATTTTTTAATCGTCATTTCCCCACCAAAAAAATCGATAGCACCAAAATCAACACCTGCTGCTGCTGCTGCACTTCCTCCGGCATCCTTCACTTCACAAGCTCGGAGACCCAACCCACATCAGGCAACGGGCCGACCTCGGCCCGGCCCAACCCGCTCCTCCTGCTCAGCCTCTCGTACATCTTCTCCCTCAGCGCTCTCCCTGATTCCACCCTCTCCACAGGCTCTGAACTTTCGGCGAGACTGCCGGAGCCGAGCCACTCGCCGGACCCACAACCGTCGGAGAACATTGTCTTCACTGGAGTGGACGGCAGGCTACAAAACCCTTGTCTAGGCCCCATGACCATCCCTCCCCATGGAGAACAAGGAACAGAGCTCACCTTGCTAAGCTGCAGCGTTCTCAACGAGGCAACCACATCATTCATCGGCGACCCCAAAGTCCATGAACCCCGACAGGCCGGTGAAATAGGAGGCGAATCAGCCCGTGGGGACAGTGGGGGAGACAACAGAGTCGACGTCGGCGAAGCCGAGATCACCCCCTTCCCATAAAAGGCATCCACCGCGTGAAGCCGCATCGGCGACCCGTCGTAGGACTCTAGAGTCATCCGCGAGTGCTGCTGCGGAGATGGAAGGACGCGAAGCTGCTCCGGCGTGTGGGCGAAGAAACAAACGCGCCGGCGGCATGACGTCCCGTCCTTACAGGGCTGGGTCCGATACCTTGCAGGATGCAGCCAGCACTCAAACACGCCGTGGGAGAACTCACAGGCGTCGCCCCTCTTGCAGTTCCCCTTGCGAAAATCCGGGCAGGCGGTGCCCGAATAGTGGTACGTCTTCGGATCCCGCCGGAGAGCTTTCTCGCCGGGATGAGCGTACGGGCACTCGGTCCAATCGTGGGATCGCCCCCTAACGCACCGGCGAATCTTGAACTCGTACATCCGAAACTCGTCGCAGGAGAATGCGTCGATGGGGGGGTCAGAGAGATCGGAGGCTTCCGTTTCCGCTGCTCCGTTGGCAGGAAGATAGCGCTGAAGCGCCGCCATCACCGCCTCATTAAGGAGATAATCTCCGGCGGCTGCGCCGCCTATCCCGCTCACCGGAAAATGATCATCGGAGAAGGATGACCAAGGCGGCACATCCACCATCAGATTCTGGTGAATAGCTTGCTCTCCCCGCATTATCGATAGCTCGCTCTCTCGCCGACTCCACCGCTAGCTCACTGCCTTCCGAGTGGGCGGACTGTGAGGTTATAAACCGGATGGTGACCTTATCGGGTTAAATTAACTAGGGTAAGGGCTAGGGGAGTTAAGTGAGGCAATGGAAAGGATGATATTTTGGAAAAATAAATAAATAAATATATATATATATATATCGAGAGAGAGAAAGAGAAAGGTCCGGTCAGTCGGTGCCCCGGGGCATGTGGCCAATGGTGAGTGTAGTGCAGGCATGTGGAAGTTGGTCTTCGTGATGCCTTTTCCCCGAGGACACGCACTCGGTTTTGTTTGGGGATTTATTTTCACCGGTTCAAGCGTCAAGGATCTCATGAATTTGAACCGGATTTTAATTACTAACCGATTCGTGAAAATAAGTTCCCCAAAGGGAGCCCGGCTCTCTCTTCATTACAAAAAAGCAAAGGGTGTTTATATTGGTAGTTTTTATATGATTATTGTCAACCTAAAGGTAATAGTATCTCAAAAAATTGTTATTGACAGTTCGATAGATATTGACAGTGCAAAAATTAAACTTTTAAAAGATATTTTTAGAAAAATTGTTCAACATGAAAGTTGTAGATCTCGACAAACTCTACAACTTTTATGTTGTACTTTTTTATCTAAAAATGTCATATAGCATACCTATTTTCAAAAGGCGCGGAATTCGAGCGCAACTCGCATAATTCCGTCCGGATTCCGAATCTTTTGAAAATAGATCTGCTATATGACATTTTTAGAAAAAGTGTTCAACATTAAAGTTGTAGATCTCGTTGAGATCTACAACTTTCATGTAGAACATTTTTTTTCTAAAAATGTCATATAGCAGACCTTTTTTCAAAAGCCGCGTGTTGCATGTTTTGGGCTGTATTAGCGGTCATATTATATATGATTTTTATTATTTTGTCGGGCTGTCAATGATCAAAGTTGAATTGCAAAACTCCCCCATAGAAAATTTATGCCGGTTCAAACATTATTTAAGCTACATGTCCATATCTTTAAAATATTAAAAGAGAAAAACTGTCTAGAGTTCTAAGTTCTAACACCTGTATATTTTTGAGGAATAATTATTAAATTAAAAAATTTTCTACAAGTTGATTTGAAATAAATGATAATATGTGGGGCTGCATGAAGATTTTTTAAACAAAAAAATGTGATGTATAATTATATTTTATATTAATTAATTAATATTATACTTATTTTAAATTATATTAAATATTTGATAGGAGCTGAGTTTAGCATGGGCGAGCTAATATGTTTGGAGTTTCATTTTATTATTAATTTATCTATACTAATAGTATAAGGGAAGTCATCGTCCGCCCGTCCGTAACATTCGCATTTGCGATTTTGCCCTCCCCACGCCAGCGTCGTCTCCCGACCCGATGTCTGCCCCGCCGCCGCTCAAACGCGTGGCCCGCTTCGTCTCCCCACGCCTGCCCCGCCGCGTGCCCCTGCACCGCACGCGCGCTTCGTCTCCCGACCCGACGCCTGCCCCGCCGCCGCTCACGCGCGTCTCCCGCTCGGCATATGCCCTTCCATATATATAAAGTTATGTGATTAGGGTAATGGGGCGGGACAGCCTTCTCCTAGCCGTTCCAGATTCACGACAACGCTGCTTCTCATCTTCCTGGTTCAGCAGGGCGCAGTTAGGGCTCAGTTTTCACTGCTCCTAGCCGCTCCTCTCCCGACATTGGCGCTCCACCAGGAAAAGCAACGCACGATCTCTGCTCAGCGAGATGTCCGCCCACTTCCATAGCCGACACGAGCCCTCCTTCTGATTGTTTCCACTCCACGTCCACGATCGGAGCTTCTTCCATGGCCGCGATTTTTCCCCCGCCTCTTCTCCGACTGTTTGGAAGTAAATGTATTTCGTTTCATTTTTTTCAGTTTCATTTTACCCTATAAAAGGGATCTGGATGTTGTAATTTTTTTGGGCGAATGTTGAAGAAGAAAATTTAATTGTTGTGTGAGTCCCATTTGAGAACTTCATGATGTTGTAGGATTTTGTTGGAGATTTGATTTCCTGTAGGTGCTTCCTGTAAGACTTATGTGGATGTTGTTGAAAGTATTGTTTGAAATTACCGTTGATTCTCGGTTAAGGATCTCTGTTTAGGAGTTAGGGTTGAAAGGTGAATGATTGTTGTGTGTTACCGGCTTCCTCCGTGTGTAATTTTCGTGAGAGGATTTCTGTGATTGTGGAGTGTCAGGTTGAGTGTTTGAGAGTGTTTGAGATAGAAGGAGAACAGTAAATTTTAATTTACTGTGCTTGATCTCTGATCTCCTGAGATAGGTAAAGTTCCTTGAATAGGAGCATTCCTTGAACAGTGAAACGGGAGTGCATTAGTGAGTGCTTCTGTATGACAGTGAGAAAATAAGAAAAAACAGAGCGACTGAAAGTTTTCTTGAGTTTGAGATTTCGCCTTACGTGATTGAGATTTCGTGAATCCATTTGTGTGAGAGCGAGTGAATTTTACGTTGCTTGGTTTGTGGCTTCCTGACACTGGTGAGTGTTTGAGATTCCGTGGAACCACTCAAGTGTGAGAGTGAGCGATTTTCTCTGTGGAGCGTGTGTGCGATAGAGCCCGACTTTGGAGCAAGAGATCAAGAGTGACGAGGAGTGCTTCGAGTGATCTTCATCCCAAACGTTACTTTCCAAGAAATTAGAATTTCAATTTATTTTTTTTTAGAATTTTCCCCCAAACCTTCCAGAAGAAATGCACGCATAATTAATGTTGATCCGAACAGCCTGTGAAGAAGGAACACAGAGCAGATCATTAGGTAATTGGTTGACTGCATATTATCTGTTCCGGCTGCCATTAGTAGAGGAAAGGAGGCCGCGAGTAGCGGGTGCGGCGCCGAATACCACCTGAAGCATCAAGCACGGGCCAAGCACGTGCGCAGGCGGGCGAAGCCCGCCTGATGCGGCCGAAGGCCGCCCGAGAGCATCGAGCACGGGCGTAGCCCGTGCGAAGATGCTCGTATTAGATAAAGGAAACCTATATATTCAAATAAATAAAGTAAATGAATATAAAAAGGTTAAAAAAAATAGTAGATAAAAGATTCGTACATTTAAAAATAGGTGATTGTTAACCGCAACCTATAATTGATTAGTCGCATCTCAAAATCTGTCAATTTTTCGCATTTTTTCGAAATATGTCTTGTACATGCAATTTCAAGAAAAGTGTTCTCCACGAAAGTTTTAGATATCGAAGAGTTCTACAACTTTCGTGTTGAACACTTTTCCTGAAATTGCATGTACAAGGCGTATTTCGAAAAGGCGCAAAATCTGGGCATATTTTCAAATTACGTCTTGTACATGCATTTTTAGGAAAAATGATCAACACGAAAGTTGTATATCTCGTCAATATATTCAACTTTCGTGTTGAACACTTTTCCTGATATTGCATGTACAAGACGTATTTCGAAAACACGCGAAAAATTGGGAGATTTTGTGGTGCAACTATCAAAATATCGGATTGCGGTTATCAATCACCTAAAAATATAGAGATAGAAGAAAACAATAAATTTATGTGCGTTGAAGCAGATCACTTGATCGCCCGCTAATCAGAGCGAACAAAGAAAATTTCACAGACCATTGCTTTTGATGGAAAGTGGGGATGATTCAAGGAATTTCGGTTCTTGTAAAAGAAACTAGAACATATTAGAGAGAGTCAAAAGTAATTGTGAAGGTTGCTGCTCACATTTCGTTGCCAAAGAATCTCTTGTGGTTACTGAGCCTGCCTTTCTTACTGCTCGATCTCATCAATTCAATTATAAAATCGTTCTTCCAAACGATATAATTTAATTGTGAGTACTATTATCTATTTTGATATGATCTATTATTTTTTGTTATGTGTTCTTGGTGAAATATCTTTATTGAATTTTTCATTTTGATAGTAGAACTTTCAAATTAAGTTTTCATTCTCTACTGTGCTTCAAGATTCAAGAGACGAGACACGTCAGTATGTGGATTGTTGAAGCCAAAATTTGACTCCGACAAATGTTCACAAAATAGGGGCGTAGCCGACACCTACTTGGCCCAAGCTCGACCTCCGACTGGTCGTGAAGGACTAAAACTGGCCCACAGCCGCAGCAGGGAGGTCCCACCGCTTACCCGGAAGGTCACAGAGAACTTTCCCTCCAAAGCCAAAAGCTGGGCTTGGAGTTCCTCAGAAGACAGTGCCGATGATTCCCTTTTTTCGGAGTCCAAAAGTCCCTTCTGAAGAACCCCTATGAGCTTATTTATAGATTTCAGAATCTGAACTTCCAATAACAAAACCGCACCGGTCTGAAATTACCGGGGTAACCTTGGCTGGATCTGCCAACAGTCAAACTCCGTTGTTCTGAGGAGCTATATGCAGTCCACTAAGGGTAAGAGGGTAAAAATATCCGGGGTAGAAGAGTAAAAACCTCTGTTTGACAGGGAAATATAATATATAATATAAAAAAGGTCTCTTCTCGTCATGGCGAGTTGAAAGGTACCTGCCGGCGAGAGGGGCCCCACTGCCCGTCTCGTCGGCGTCTCTCGCCCTTTATTGCGAGATCTCCTTGCTACTGGAGACTCTCTCGCCCATGGAGGCTCTCTCGCCTCTGGAGGCCCTCTCGCCGCTGGATGGGGTATCTCGCCCATTGGAGAGTCCATCATCTCGCCACTTGCGAGTGGGCCCCCCTGGTCCCATTTGCCCATCTCGACCTGTTTGCTTCTTGAGGGCTCTTTACGAGCCCGAGGTTGTACACAATCCCCGCTCTTTTTGAGATTACTCTAAGCTCAAAAAGAATGTTCAATCGAGCCTCGTTATTTAAGGCGCATTAAAAAACGTGTTTATGAGGAATCTTCTGAGGTCCCCACCGGGGCCTATAAATATATGACTCCTGCCCCGCATACCTGGCGTCCTGCTCCGCATATTCTTCTTCCCTATTCTTGAATCTTTTGGAATGACGCACAGTCAAAGCTTTCGTGAACGTCTCGCACTAGTGCGAGAGCAGCACAAAGCCAACGTGGCTTCTTTTACCTCTTGTTTAGCTCGCCCTCTCGCCCCGTCGTCTCGCCTGAAAAATACGAAGGTTGGGGGTCCGTCACCTGCCGCAGGAGATCTGTCTCGCGTTGCTTTGGAAACCATCCCCACTCCTCCTACGTCTTCCAAGGAAAAAGAGGTGGGTACTTGCTTTTACCACTGTTATCTCCGTGACTGGGTGCTCTCTTTTGTTGACTAATGCTTTTTCAGGGGGCTCTTGTGGTCCCGTAGCCCCCGAAGAGTCCGCGAGATGGTTCTGCTGCCCACTGCGAGGAGTTCGATTCGCAGCCCTCTTCTACTCCCCCAACTACTCCCAGCGAGAGGAGGAACGACCCCTCCCCGGCCGCCGATACCTCTCGCCATCCTGGTAAGGGACCTTCCCTCGCCCTTTTGAATCCCCTTCGCTACTCTCACTCCCTCCTGTGAGTGCCTCTTCCACCTTACCTCTGCACCCCTTGCGCAGATTCTCGGGCCAACTCTCCTATTGAGGAGCAGCCAAAACGACTCTCCGTCTCGCCTTCTCATGTAGATGAGATTGAATACTATCTGAGTGACCCTTCAAATCCAGCGGAGATGAAGCGCAAGACGGCTGAGCTTTTCCAGAAGCACGCGCGCATCATCCATTCCTTAACTCTGGATAAGCAGGCCGCGGAGAAGCGCATCGAGTCGCTGGAGAGCGAGTGCGCTTGTCTATCCTCCGGAGCTAATGCCGAGCTAGATGTCGACGACACCGACCCCGAGGCCATCATCAATGAGACCGATATGCAGCTCCGTCTCGCGCTCCGTGGTCTTGAATCCATTCGCTCATTCCACTCGCGGAGTAGACCTCCTCGCGGGGGAGCTCGCGGTGGCCGCTGGGAATGACACCCGTACTGAAGGATGTTCGTCTCGCTATTCTTCTTTTTCTTCTTCTCGGGAAAGTTGTAATAACAAAAGTCTCGCCAAAGTATGTAGAGAGCTTGGTCCCCGCGGGACGATTTCTGGACATATATTTTTATTGCTTAATTTTTCATTCCTTTTCAACTCTCCTTTTAATTTATGCTATATATTTATATATATATTTTCCTGATTGTGAGGGGTCACGCCGATCGAGGTTTAGGAGAGAGAAAAGGACATTGACTCTTCCCCTCCCCTCACGTTTTCCCGCCCATTTAATCATTGGCTATGTATCAGTTATAAATATGCCTAGTCCGGGATTAGATACCGCACTTTCTGCTTCTGATGTTACCTAAGCTCTTGGCTTTCTGACCTTTCCGTCTCGTCGGCCCCTTCTCGCCTTCCTCTCTTGGATCTCTTGCCAATTTCTTCCTTCGTTTCGCCGAAGACCATTTCGCCAAAGAAGATGGGTAAGAAGAAGGTGGAGGAGGGTGAGGGGCGCAGCCGCTGCGGGAAGAGGTTTACTGACCATGACTTCCCGCTCGGCCGGCTCCCTCGAGAAGATCATGACAAGTTTGTCCGCGAGTATCTGGGAGAAGGGGTCGAGTCGCGTACCCCCAAGGTCGGCGAGTGCATCAACACCTATTACCCGGGTGAACTCGCCTTCCCCGTCTCGCATTTCGAGGTGGGGTTGCGACTGCCCCTTTGGCCTGAGTTGAAGCAGGTCTTCAAATACTTTGGTGTCGTCCCGGCACAGTTCAACCCTAACGTCATCTCGGTGTTGGTCGCATTTGCCTGCTATATGCGCCGGGAGCGCATTGAGTTTAGCTTGACGGCCTTCCGCAAGCTTTTCATCTATCATGCCAACGCCGATGGCGTCTCGTATTTTATTGGGCAGGGGCTCAAGGTATGCGAGACGCCTAACAAGAACCATCATTGGCTCACCCGATTCGTCTTCATCCGGGGAGACCGTGCTGACTTCGGCGGCATCTCTCTCGCGCCGGTCTCTCCGCCAGAGAGCTTCTACGCCACCCCCCAAGTCAGTGGTCCAGAGAAGCTGCTGTGCGAGTACTTAGTCGGCAAGAATTTCGAGGTCAACTTCTTGCGGCGAGGTCTCGACTCGCTTCTCCCAGTGCTCCCGGGCGAAGGTATTCTTATCTTATCCTCTCATTCTTCTCTTCTCGCTTATTTGTCGTTTCGCTTCTTTATAGCCCCTGCTTGCTTTTAGGTGAGTGAATTGTTCCAGCGTCCCCTCCTTACAAGAGCAACATTCACCCCGCCAAGGGTCTTGATCTCGCCAATGCAGCGGCAGAGGCGGCGAGAGAGTCCCTGGCTGTCATCTCGCCGAAGCGTCCCGGAGATGACACGGTCCCCTCTCGCTCCAGCCCTCACAAAAAGAAGATGAAGAAGGCTGTAGTTATCTCCAAGGAAAGGAGGAAAGCTCCTCAAGGGAGTCCTATCTCTATAGGGGAAACTCCGCCGCCCCTCTCGCCTAATCACCAGGCCATCTCGCCTACTCGCGGGACGGTACTCTCTGCTCAACCTGCTGTCGCCTCCAACCTGCCCGCCGCGGCTTCCAACCCGCGAGCTGTTGCCCCTGAACAGGCGGCTGCCACCTCCTCTCGCGAGGGCGACTCCTCTGGCCGTCCCGCTCCCTCCTCTCACATGAATTACAATCTGGGTCACGTGGTTCATAATGTCGTCGGCGACCCGGTTCTGTTGTGGGGGCTGGACTCCAACCGTGTGTCCATCTCCACCCTCCTTCCATCTTGGAAGGAGCAAGAGGTCCCTACCAGCCACGCCTTCGCCATAGGGTACGACCTCTATGGCGGCCTTGACGTCATTCCGCCTGAGAGCGAGTCCACCAAGGACCTTGTGATGAAAACTTGCCATCAGCAAATGCGGGCCTTGGAGTTCTCGCACCGTTCCTCTCGCCGCCTCATTTATATTAATTCAAAGTGGAAGGCCAGCGAGGAAACTCTGGAGGCGGAGCGGGAGAAATCCACCGGTCTAGTGAGAAGGTTATCAGATGCCGAGTCCCTCCTCGCGAAGGCCCAAGGCGGCGTGGTAAGCCATAACTTTTTTCCTTGGGTCTTTTTCCGTCTCCATCATTCTTGGCTAATTGCTAGGTCGTCCGGCAGGATGCCGAGACGGCGGAACAACTGCGCTCGTGCGTGGCGGCTTTGGAGGAGGAGGTCCGGGTATTGACAGCTGAGAACGCGCGCCTTCAGGCTGATGCTGCGTCGTCATCTCGCCGCGAGCCCTTCCGGACACCTCCGCCACATTACTCTTACGAGGAAGTTGAGGAGCGGTGCCGAGACGCTGGTGTCCGTGCGGCAGAGCTGGTGCTGCAAATGATGAAAGACCTGGGGGTTGTGAAGGACGAATCTGAGACTGTGACTGCGCGCGATTTGGTCCCTGAGCTTTATAGCGAGGAGAGCGATGATTCTTCATCTGGCGAGGAGGACTGATGCGCCGCCTCCAAGATTTAGGATCACTCTCTCCTCCTTTTGATGTTGTAAAAACTTTAAACCATATTTTTGTGGCATCTGCCAAGTGACGAGCGAGTGCTCATTTTTGTTGTCTCTTTTTTGTTTTCTATTTTGTGAAGTTAATCCCTGGTTTGTTTTTTCCTGCGGGATGGTGCTACCGCTTCGTATCGCCGCATAACCTTTCTATATCTGCCTTTTTATGTTCTACGCGAGACGGCTTCCCGACGCGCTTACGGCCGCGAGTTGACGAAATGCCTTGCCTCGCGAGTGCCCTTTCGCTACCGGCGAGACGATCCTCAAAAGTCATCCGCTGCGAGTGCTGCCACCTGCCCTACTCCACACCCCTTTTCCCTTAGTTTATTTTTGTACCTTAGGACTAAGCTGAGATACTAAGGTGTAATATCGCTTAAGGGGACTTTTCACCCTATTCTGTCAAAGTGAATTCACTGTCCTGTTAGTTCGATGCTTATGGAGATAGCTTGACCCAACCCTATCCCCCGCAGGCGAGCCTTCGGACCTGCCAGCTAGATGAGAGCCTGCGCAGCGGGTCTACCTGGGGCCGAGCCAAGCTCGGGGTGCCGATGAAGATCTCAAACCAAAACCTATCCCCCACAGGCGAGCCTTCGGACCTGCCAGCTAAATGGGAGCCTGCGCAGCGGGTCTACCTGGGGCCGAGCCGAGCTCGGGGTGCCGATGAAGATCTCAAATCAAAACCTATCCCCCACAGGCGAGCCTTCGGACCTGCCAGCTAGATGGGAGCCTGCGCAGCGGGTCTACCTGGGGCCGAGCCGAGCTCGGGGTGCCGATGAAGATCTCAAACCAAAACCTATCCCCCACAGGCGAGCCTTCGGACCTGCCAGCTAGATGCGACAAAAAAAATCACATTTGCAAAAGTCAAACCAACAATAGAAAATAAATGTAATTTGTACCGATTAGTCTTATAAGTACAATCTATAATAAAAATATCCGGAATCATCCTGCTTAGTTGGATAGATGTTGGATGAGCAAAAATAAACTGTCCAATGCATCATTAGTATGATTAACATGATTGTAACTTGTATATGTCGTATTTCTAATGCATCTGTATAGAAACTGAATTGGAGAGTTACCATCCAATTCCATCTTGTACAATCTAACTTTTTCATTATAAATAATTCTCAATGGGGAAGTGTTGGAATGATTCCTTTTTTTCAAAGTGGATAATATTTTTCTCGGCTCGACACCCATTGCGTACATCTCCTCCACGATTTTTGTTCATTTTCATTTAATCTACATATGTAACTATGTGCCACAAGATGAAAAAAAACGTGGTTATGTATTCCACATTTAACTTCTAATTTTCATTCATCGACATATGTATCTTTTTGATCGCATATGTGAATGGACATCCACAATGTTTGAAGCTATCTTTCCTTAAATTCTGCTTCAGCCTATTTTTGTGGACACGCGGGGAACCCGATCTATCACAACCGAGAAATATTCACGGTCTAGCTCTTCCAATAAGTTTATCAGTTCTTAGAACTACAACCATAAAACCCAACCCTTTAGCAATATTATTGAGAGCTCATTCATTCAATTCTGATTTACTAGGAAATGTGCTCTCAGTAATAAAATGCAATCCGACATGTACATTACTGTTCATACTTGAGTCGCTCAAAACAAACGTATGTTCTAGATTCATTTTATCTTATACAAAAATCAAATGAAAACAAAAACATCACACTACATAACTCAAATGAAAACAAAAAAAACATTGTCATTTTATCATTAATTTTGTCTGAATCGACTGCACAAGAGGTTGTTATATGCTGGGGGAAATCATAACGTCAATGTAGCATTGGAGTCAAATCTGAACGGTCAGAAAGAGAATACAAATTAAACCTGAAGAAACCTCAAAAAAATATGGAAATATATGTAAACTGAAAAAATACATGACATAATTTGATGATGATGTGGAGTTATTGACACCTCAAGTTATATGGACAGAACAAAGGAAGCACTTATTAGGCATCAATAGTTAGTAGACAATCTGAGAGAGAATGACATGAGGATTCTTCAGGAATTATCAATAAATGAAGAAAAAGAAATTAACGCAAATCATTTTTCATGCAGAAAGATTTTTACGGAGACCTCTCTTCCTCCCAGTATGGAAGACAAGCGGGATATGCAAAAATTGCAAGAATGTACACTACCAGATGTGGAGTAATAGACTCAAAGTCCGCATGATCTTCAGGTACCGCGTCAGACTAAGGCAACAAAAAGAATTTGCATTAGAAATGATTTCAGGGCAGGACAGTGGGGAATCAGACGCTGGAAGGTCGAACGGCTAAACCTTAAATCTCTGCTCTGGAAGATGAAGTGCGAACGATGTGCCGATTGGGATTGTGGAATCCACCGCAGGAAGAAGACTTCGGGGCGGCGACGGTACACGGTCAATTTGGGGAAGACAATGGGCAGAAACTGTAACCCTTGAGTGCTGATGGGGAATGGAGAAGGCGACGACGAAACTTCTGTGGGGTGATCGGGTAGGGCTGTGCTTAGGGTTTTCTTTTTGTAATGAAAATAAGTGTTTTGAAGTGTTTAATTTGATTTGAATGAAGTGTCCATAGACAAAATAGATGTATCCTTAACACCGCTCAAGAAAAAACCCGAAGACGAGCCAGCCTTGTTTAAGATAGACCGTACAGGCCCAACAAACGTTACAAACCGCACTAGTAAGTGGATGCCACCCATATTTGTCTATTAGCGAGCCGGAGCACACCACGTCATCGGCTACCCACGTGGAAATATTATGGCAATATTATGGCGAGACTCGCCGGTCACATGGGACGCCATAAAACGGGCCCGGTACACGGCACGTCCGTGTGGCCGATGGTGCTCCAACGAGCCTGGATTTCTGGATTAATATCCCATCTCTGATGAGAGCCCTTAAAACTATAGCGAGATCAGGGTTTATGTCTCCCGGCGAGGGACAGGATCGCTCCGGCGCAGGAACGGCCACACGGCGCGGAATGAGCGGCACGGACGCCATGAATGCGAGTCGTACGGACCCCCGCCACGCGGCGGCACCATCGTGAGATTTGGATCGATCTAGACCCCACGCTCGGCACGTGCAGAAAGGTACAGGTTTTTCGGCGTATAATACACGCATAACGAGGCGAGGCTTTGGCCGCAGGGATGTGGACACGTGTACGGCGAAAACGCCTTCGGTTCGGATGTCGTTATCCTCGTGGGTGTAATCACTCCGCCCATCAGGTTTATTAATTCTGCTTTTACGCTGCCCCTGCGGTTGTCGCTTAGATCCCGTCAAACGACACCGCAGCGAATCGGACGGTGGGTATTGAGGCAATGCGGATAAGGATGGAAACCCCTCCCCCCCTAAAGTTGCTGCAGCGTGTCTTCTTTTGCTGGAAACAAATATATATTGCAGCCAGTGATGCTACAATTTTAGAATGAAACTATGATATGCTTTTGTCTGCTTATAATATTCTCATATTCCTTCACTTTCATTTTTTTATTAGCTTTTTTTAATGAATATTAATTTATGGAATAAAAAATTATTAGTTCCAAATATTCGAATTCAAGTGTAGCATAAGGTTATTGATCTTGCCGTCTAAACTCTTGCATTTGAAGACAAGAGACGTAGAGAGAACGGAATTGTCTATAAACACGACTTGAATGCTCATGTACCCGAAAGTCTAGATGATTTTTCCCTCCAATACCAAATGATTGAGCTAGGTGCAAGGCAGACATGGACTTAGCTAGTATGGAACTTGGAGGGTCTCGACGTGTCCTTCATAGTACCCATGCGATCCTCTTTATAAACAAATAATGAGTGAGGGGTACGTATTCGAGAATACCCCGGAGGTATTTGGATACTCGTCTATACTGACGAGTTGCAAAAGCTATTCGTTCATACTGACGAATACTCACCACTATTTTCTTTATTGAAGATGTCAAGTACTCTTATGTTGATGTCTGCGAATCATGTTGTTGAGTTAAATGGAAAATGAATTGAATAATTGTCTTTTTTTTGTATTGGCGCGAAATATCCCTCCATCACTCTGTGTGGTGAATTTAAAATTTTGAAGTATAGATTGACGGGCTCTAAATTAATTTTATTTATGTTGACAAGTGATAATGCCCAGTGGACTTGTGCATTCTTGTGACAATGTCTGGCGTCAATGCGACAGTGCGATGACACTACTGTCGCTCGCAGTTCCGAGTGTACACCAAGACTGTTATTGGAGGTTTGCGAGCGCTGAGGGGGTCGTAGCACAGCTGTAGCATCCCCCCCCCCCCACCCACACACCATGGGATGACGCGAGCATGTATTGTTTGGGAACTTTGCACCATTATTTATACCACTAGGGGAGAGCTTGCATGTATTATGAAATTGCCTATGGTACATGAGAACCTGGTAAAGATGAGAGGTTAAATGATGTGTAAATAATAGTTTGAGAAAGCTATGTTAGGCGAAACCATTGAGGATCACGCATAGAGGGGATGAGTGAAGATATACCTCCGGCCATGGGGCCAAATGAGAGCAGGAAAACTTGATCCCGGTGGAGTAGTGGTGTCGGGGTAGACACCCGATTTCAGCCTTTAGGATCACGCACCACCGAAGAGTTCGACTGGATCCCGGCTGGATCCCACACCGGAGAGTTCGACTGGATCCGGTGGAGATCGCCGGCTCTGGATCGCGAGGAGAGGCGCCGCGCTGGAGAGGGGAGGCGGGAACGCCGCGCGCCGGAGAGGGGAGGCGGGAACGCCGGGGCTCGCCGGACCTGGATCGCGATGAGAGGAGCTGCGCCGGAGAGGGGAGGCGGGAACGCCGGGGCTCGCCGGACCTGGATCGCGATGGCGAGGGGATGCGCAGGAGAAAATCGCGAAGATCGCGATGGGGGCTGGAACTGCTCGGGCTTCTAGGGTTGGGAGAGAACCGGAATTGTTGAGATGTTATAAGATGGGTTTAACACTCATATATATACCCCAATCTAGGGCCTCAAGCAATCTTGATCAATCGTGGCCGTACATCCTCCCATCTAGAGGATCTTGACATAAACCGCGATCAGGCTTGAACCACTCGCCACAAATGGGTTCGTCGAGTCACCCCGTTATACTATCACCCTACCGGACTCCGACGTGTCGAATCAAATTAGATAATCTAACATTCTCCCACTTGGCTCGACACGGAGAAAATCCTTCCTATTATTTAAAAAATAATAATTTTGCTTTATAAGAGTAAAAATAACACTAGACTCATAAGGTGATAGTGAACATAAAGAAAAAATTTCCGTATGGCCATACACAATAAAAGAAAAAACCAGTGACTCTTGGCCCAAACTTTATGTGACGTCTTCATACCTGCATAGGACGTCACCGCCACATGGACTGCAGCGGTTGTACCTTAAGCAGTAGGCACTTCCCTTCCGCAATCACAATGTAGCCGTTAAATCCTATCAAGTGCTTTACGCGGCATTAATCCTTTATGAGGGGAAGCTCCCACTCTTTAATGCAATATTAAATCTCTAATAATACTTTAATATGCGCAACAGAGATAGTATCCTGAAAAATTGCATTAATCACTCACAACAGGAAAAAATTAACATAAAAATGTCATGACAGTTTCAAACATCAAGCGACTCCACAAGTCCCATTCTTTCTACATGACTTTTGTAAAGCTTAGGTGGGAGCCCTTTAGTCATGGGATCTGCTATCATAAGCAGTGTGCCTATATGCTCGATGATGATTTTACCTTCCTGCTCGTTCTCTCTAACCACCAAAAACTTTATGTCAATGTGTTTGCTGCGGCTCCCACTTTTATTGTTCTTGGCAAAGAACACTGCTGCAGCATTATCACAAAGAAGCTTCATGGGCTTAGGAACTGTATTCATCACCCTAAGACCTGAGGAGAAATTCCTCAACCACAATGCCTGCTTTGTTGCTTCATAGCATGCAATAAACTCTGCCTCCATAGTCGAGGATGCAATGAGGGTCTGTTTGACACTCTTCCACGCTACTGCACCACCAGTCAACATAAAGATGTAGCCCGATGTGGATTTCCTCGAGTCTTGGCAGCCTGCAAAGTCTGCATCTGTGTATCCGACCAGGTCCAGATTGTCGGATTCTTTATATGTAAGCATGTAATCTTTCGTCCCCTGGAGATGTCGCAACACTTTCTTGACAGCTATCCAGTGCTCCATTCCAGGATTACTTTGGTATCTTCCCAACATCCCTACAACGAATGCAATGTCCGGTCTAGTGCAAACATCTAAGTAGACCAAACTGCCAACCGCAGATGCAAACGGAATATTTTTCATGGATTCCAATTCCAGAGAATTTTTGGGACATTGTGACAAACTAAATTTGTCACCCTTTACAATGGGAGCTATTGAACTGGAACAGGTTTTCATATTGAATCTCTCTAGAATTCTGTTGATATAGGCCTTCTGAGATAACCCCAAGATCTTTCTAGATCTATCTCTATGTATCTCGATTCCTATAACATAGGAAGCCTCCCCTAAATCTTTCATATCAAAATTCTTAGAGAGAAATTGTTGAAGCCAAAATTTGACTTCAACGAATGTTCACAAAATAGGGGCGTAGCCGACTCCTACTTGGCCCAAGCTCCGACCTCCGACCGGTCGTGAAGGATTAGAAAACTGGCCCAAAGCCGCAGCAGGGAGGTCCCACCGCTTACCCGGAAGGTCACAGAGAGCTTCCCCTCCAAAGCCAAAAGCTGGGCTTGGAGTTCCTCAGAAGACCGTGCCAATGAATCCTCTCTAGAGTCTGAAAAAAGGTCGCTTCTGAAGAACCCCTATGGGCTTATTTATAGATTTCAGAATCTGAACTGCAAATAACAAAACTGCTCCGGCCTGAAATTACCGGGGTACCCTTGGCTGGGTCTGCCAACAGCCAGACTCCGCTGTTCTGAGGAGCTATACGCATTCCACTAAGGGTAAGAGGGTAAAAATACCCGGGGTAGAAGAGTAAAAACCCCTGTTGTCACGGAGGTGTGAAAAATGACCTCTTCTCCCCCTGGCGAGTGGAGAAGCCCCTGTCGGCGAGATGGACCCCACTACTCATCTCGCCTGCGCCCTCTGCCGCGAGGTCTTCTCGCCGCTAGAGACCCTCTCGCCTCTGGGTGGGGTATCCTACCCACTGGCGAGCCAATCGTCTCGCCTCTTGCGAGTGGGCGCCCTGGTCCCATTCGCCTGTCCCGACCTTTTTGCTCCCTGAGAGCTTCTTTCGAGCCTGAGGTTGTACACAATCCCCGCTCTTTTTGAGATTACTCTAAGCTCAAAAAGAATGTTCAACCGAGGCTCGTTATTCGAGATGCATTAAAAAACGTATTTATGAGGAATCTTCTGAGGCCCCCACCGGGGTCTATAAATATGTGACTCCTGCCCCGTGCTCCTGATGCCCCGCTCTGCATATTCTTCTTCTTCCCTGTCCTTGAGTTCCTGCAGAATGACTCACAGTCAAAGTTTTCGCGAGCGTCTCGCCCTGGTGCGAGAGCAGCATAAGGCCAACGTGGCTGCTTTCACCTCTTCTCTGGTTCGCCCTCTCGCCCCATCGTCTCGCCTGAAAAAGGCGAAGGCTGGGGGCCCATCACCTGCCGCAGGAGATTTGTCTTGCGTTGCTTTGGAAACCATCCCTGCTCCCCACGCGCCTTCCACGGGAAAAGAGGTGGGTACTCGCTTTTATCACTGTCATCTCCGCGACCGGGTGTTCTTTTGCTTACTAACGCTTTTTTCAGAGGGCTCTCGCGGTTCCGCCATCCCCGAAGAGTCCGCGAGATGGTTCTTCTGTCCATGGTGAAGAGCTTGATTCGCTACCCTCATCTACTCCTCCAGCTACTCCCAGCGAGAGGGGGGACGACCCTTCCCCGGCTGCCGATACCTCTCGCCATCCTGGTAAGGGACCCTCCCTCGCCCTTTTGAATCCCCTTCGCTACTCTCACTCTCTCCTGCGAGTGCCTCTTCCACCCTGCCCCTGCACTCCTTGCGCAGATTCTCGAGCCAACTCCCCCATTGAGGAGCAGCCAAAGAAACTCTCCGTCTCGCCTCCTCTCGCGGACGGGATTGAAGATTATCTGGGCGATCCCTCGGATCCAGTGGAGATGAAGCGGAAGACGGCTGAGCTCTTCCGGAAGCACGCGCGCCTCATTCACTCCTTGACTTTAGATAAACAGGCTGCGGAGAAGCGCATCGAGTCGCTGGAGGGCGAGTGCGCCCGTCTATCCTCTGGAGCCAATGCCGAGCTGGATGCCGACGGCGCCGACCCCGAGGCCCTCATAAATGAGACCGATATGCAGCTCCGCCTCGCGCGACGTGGACTTAAAGCCATCCGCTCCTTCCACTTGCCGAGTAGACCTCCTCGCGGGGGAGCTCGCGGCGGTCGCTGGGAATGGCGCCCATACTGAAGAATGCCCGTCTTGCTATTCATCTTTTTCTTTTGCTTCTTCTCGCAAGATTTGTAATAATGGTGGTCTCGTAGGGAGCTTGGTCTCCTGCGGGATGATGTCTGGACATATATTTATTATTTTTCTAAGGCTAGATTTTTTTTTCTTCTTTAATCTCCTTTTAGTTTACGCTAAAGATTTCTTTATAGTTTTTCATGATTGTGACGGGTCGCGCCGATCGAGGCTTTAGGAGAGAGAAAGTCATCGACTCTTCCTCTCCCCTCCTATTTTCCCGCCCTTTTAATCATTGGCTGATCCTCGGCTTATAAATATGCCTAGCTCGGGATTAGATGTCGCTCTTTCAGCTTCTTCAGTTACCCAAGTTCTTGGCTTTTGACCTCTTCGTCTCGCCGGACTCTTCTCGCCTATTTCTTCCTTCGTCTCGCCGGACTCTTCTCGCCTATTTCTTCCTTCGTCTCGCCGAGGACCAATTCGCCAGAGGAGATGGGTAAGAAGAAGGTGGAGGAGGGTGAGGGGCGCAGCCGCTGCGGGAAGAGGTTTACCGACCATGACTTCCCGCTCGGCAGGCTCCCTCGGGAAGACCATGACAAGTTCGCCCGCGAGTATCTGGGAGAAGGGATCGAGTCGCGTCCCCCTAAGGTCGGCGAGTGCATCAACACGTACTACCCGGGGGAACTCGCCTTCCCTGTCTCGTACTTCGAGGCGGGGTTGCGACTGCCCCTCTGGCCTGAGGTGAAGCAGGCCTTCAAGTACTTTGGTGTCGTCCCGGCACAGTTCAACCCCAACGCGATTTCGGTGTTGATCGCGTTCGCCTGCTACATGCGCCGGGAGCGCATTGAGTTCAGCTTGACGGCGTTCCGCAAGCTTTTCATTTACCACGCCAACGCTGATGGCGTCTCGTATTTCACTGGGCAAGGGCTCAAGGTATGCGAGACGCCTAACAAGAACCATCACTGGCTCACCCGATTCGTCTTCATCCGGGGAGACCGGGCTGACTTTGGTGGCATTCCTCTCGCGCCGGTCTCTCCGCCAGAGAGCTTCTACGCCACCCCCCAAGTCAGTGGGCCAGAGAAGCTGTTATGCGAGTACCTAGTGGGCAAGAACTTCGAGGTCAACTTCTTGCGGCGAGGCCTCGACTCGCTTCTCCCAGTGCTCCCGGGCGAGGGTATTCTTCTGTTCCTCTCGCTTTGCTACTTGTCACCTCGCTTTTTCCTAATCCCCGCTTGCTTTTAGGTGAGCGAGTTGTTCCAGCATCCCCTCCTTACAAGAGCAACATTCACCCTGCCAAGGGTCTTGATCTCGCCAATGCGGCGGCAGAGGCGGCGAGAGAGTCCCTGGCGGTCATCCCGCCCAAGCGTCCTGGAGATGTCACGGTCCCTTCTCGCTCCAGCCCTCCCAAAAAGAAGATGAAGAAAGCTGTCGCCATCTCCAAGGAAAAGGGGAAGGCTCCTCAAGGAAGCCCTATATCTTTAGGGGAAACTCCACCGCCTCCCTCGCCTAATCACCAGGCCGTCTCGCCTATTCGCGAGACGGTGCTTCCTGGCCAACCTGCTGCTGCTTCCAGCCTGCCCACCGGTGCTTCCAACCCGCGAGCTGCTGCTCCTGAGACGGTCGCTGCTACCTCTTCTCGCGAGGGCGATTCCTCTGGCCGTCCCGCCCCCGCCTCTCACATGAATTACAATCTGGGTCCCGTGGTTCACGATGCCGTCGGCGACCCTGTTCTGTTGTGGGGGCGGGACGCCAACCGCGTGTCCATCTCTACCCTCCTTCCTTCATGGAAGGAGCAAGAGGTCCCCTCCAGCCACGCCTTCGCCATCGGATACGGCCTCTATGGTGGCCTTGACGCCACTTCGCCTGAAAGCGAGTCCACTAAGGACCTTGTGCTGAAAACCTGCCACCACCAGATGCGGGCCTTGGAGTTCTCGCACCGCTCCTCTCGCCGCCTTATTTATATTAATTCAAAATGGAAAGCCAGCGAGGAGAACCTGGAGGCGGAGCAGGAGAAATCTGCTGGTCTAGCGAGAAGGCTGTCAGATGCCAAGTCACTTCTCGCGAAGGCCCAAGGCGGCGTGGTAAGCCATAACTCTCTTTTCCCTTGGATTTTTCTTTTCCCATGATTCTCGGCTAATTGCTAGGTCATCTCGCAGGATGCCGAAACGGCGGGACAGCTTCGCTCGCGCGTGGCGGCTTTGGAAGAGGAGGTCCGGGTCCTGACAGCGGAGAACGCGCGCCTTCAGGCTAGTGCTGCGTCGTCATCTCGCCGCGAGCCCTTCCGGACACCTCCGCCTCACTACTCTTACGAGGAAGTTGAGGAGCGATGCCGAGACGCTGGTGTCCGTGGGGCTGAGCTGGTGCTGCAAATGATGAAAGACCTGGGCGTCGTGAAGGACGACTCCGAGACAGTAACCGCGCGAGACCTGGTCCCCGAGCTTTATAGCGAGGAGAGTGATGATTCTTCATCCGGCGAGGAGGACTGATGCGCCACCTCCAAGATTTAGAATCACTCTCTCCTCCTCCTGATGTAAAGATTTTAAACTATAACTATATTTTTGTGGCATTTGCCAAGTGACGAGCGAGTGCTCGATTTTGTTGCCTTCTATTTTGTTTCTTATTTTGTGGAGTTGATTTTTGGTCTACCTCTCCTTCTTTTCTTTTTGTCTGCGGGACGGTGCTACTACTTCGTCTCGCCGCGTAACCTTTCTGCACATATATTTTTCTTTTTTATGTTGTACGCGAGACGGGTTCTCGACGCGCTTAACGACCATGAGTTGGTGCAATGGCTTGTCTCGCGAGTGCTCCTTCGCTCGGCGAGACGATCCTCAAAAGCCATCCGCTGCGAGTGCTGTCACCCGCCTTACTCCACACCCTTTTCCCTTTGTTTATTTTTGTAGCTTAGGACTAAGTAGGGACTCTAAGGTGTAGTGCCGCTTAAGGGGACTTTTCACCCTATTCTGCCAAAATGAATTTTGCCTTGTCAGTTTGATGCTGATGGAGATTGCCTGTCCCAACCCTATCCCCCACAGGTGAGCCTTTGGACCTGCCAGCTAGATGGGAGCCTGCGCAGCGGGTCTATCTGGGGCCGAGCCGAGCTCGGGGTGCCGATGAAGAACTTAACTCAAAACCTATCCCCCACAGGCGAGCCTTCGGACCTGCCAGCTAGATGGGAGCCTGCGCAGCGGGTCTACCTGGGGCCGAGCCGAGCTCGGGGTGCCGATGAAGAACTTAACTCAAAACCTATCCCCCACAGGCGAGCCTTCGGACCTGCCAGCTAGATGGGAGCCTGCGCAGCGGGTCTACCTGGGGCCGAGCCGAGCTCGGGGTGCCGATGAAGAACTTTAAACCTGCCTTTAGGACTTCATGATAAACAAAAACAAGAGATGTTTCAAGAAGCATATTATATTGATCATGCTTTAAATACACATCTACCGCTCTCCCTTTTTATGGGTAGAAGCGTTTTAAATCATCCCCGCTCCAGGAGTGGTTCAAGGCCCTACCCTCCACATCTTGGAGGTAGTATCCCCCCGCTTTCAACACTCCCTCTACAATATAAGGCCCTTCCCAATTTGGATTGAGCTTTCCCACCGGGGCGGACCTTCCTGCCGCATCAACCTTCTTTAGTACTAGATCTCCTTCCGCGAACTGCTTTATCCTGATGTGCTTATCGAAGTGCTTCGCCATTCGTCGCTTGATTTCCTCCTGTCTGATGGCCGCCACGTCTCGCAACTCCTCTGCCAGGTCTAGCGAGAGGCGCAGGCCTTCCTCATTTTCCATTCTCCATGCCTCGTCTCCATCACCCGCGGCCGCAACTCGTGGGGATCGGACCTCGAATTCCACTGGTAGTACCGCCTCACAACCATGGGAAAGTTTGAAAGGGGTCTCTCCAGTGGCCGTGTTTGGGGTTGTTCTTAGAGCCCACAGGACCGAGGGGAGCTGCTCTACCCAGTTCCCTCTCAGATTCTCTACCTTCTTCTTTAGCAAGTTAACGATAACCTTGTTCGCCGCCTCCACCTGACCGTTGCTCCTGGGGTGGTGGACAGAGGCAAACCTGAGGTCAATGCCCTGCTGAGTGCAGAACCTGATGAACTCTTCACTAGCGAACTGGGGGCCATTATCCGTGACGATGGCCTGAGGCAGCCCGTGCCTGCAGATGATCTCCCCCCAGACGAAGTTCCTGATGACCTGGGAGGTCACCTTTGCTAGTGCCTTAACCTCCAGCCACTTGGAGAAGTAATCTATCATAACCAGGAGGAATCTTCTTTGCCCACTAGCTGGAGGAAAAGGCCCCACTAGATCCATTCCCCAAATGGCGAAAGGCCACGGTGCTGTGATGCTTCGGAGCCTTTGAGCCGGCAAGAGCTGGAGTGGGGCGTAGAGCTGGCACTTCCGGCATTTCCTTGCAAACTCTGTCGCGTCCTTCCTCAGGGTGGGCCAGAAGTACCCCTGCCTGACCACCCTTGCTTCCAATGTCCTCCCTCCGGAATGACTACCACATTCCCCGGAGTGCACCTCCTCCAGAATGTGTCTGGTCTCCTCCTCCGTTATGCATCGAGCTAGGAGACCCGAGAGCATCCTCTGGTGCAGTCCTCCTTCATGCATGAGATAATGAGCCGCCTTATGGCGGAAGCTTCTTGCCTCCTTGACCCCCTCAGGGAGGGTTCCTGTCAGAAAGAAAGTAACGAAAGGGTCTACCCATGAGGGCCGCCGATCCACCTCCATCAGCTCCCCCTCCTCAATCGCTGGATGGAATAAATCAGTCAGGGCACCTCCTTCCCAAGGTCCGAACTTGGCCAATTGATCGGCAGCAGTGTTCTCTTCTCTGGGGACGTGCTGGATGGAGAACGTCCGGAACCCCCCGATGATCGTTCTTACCTTGGATAAATATTTCACAAGGGTGGGCTCCCGTGCCTCGAACTCTCCACGTATCTGCGACGTCACTACCAATGAGTCTGTGAAAACCTCAACGTCCTTGATCTCGAGCTCCTTGGCCAGGCGAAGGCCGGCTATCACTGCCTCGTACTCTGCTTGGTTGTTGGTTGTGGGGAAATGCAAGGCGACTGCTTGTCTTATGGTCACTCCCTGAGGACTTGTCAGTACCACCCCCGCTCCGAGGGAGTGCTTTCCCGAGGCCCCGTCGACCATTATCTTCCATGCTTCTGGTTGCTGCGGCTCCTCGGCCCCGTTCTCCGCGACGTAGTCTGCCAAGAAGTCGGCCACCACCTGTGCCTTAATGGAGAGCCTTGGTACGAACGAAATGTTGAACTCACTCAACTCGATAGACCACTTGGCCAGCCTACCCGAGTGCTCCACCCCTTCAAAAATTTTTCGGAGAGGATGGTCCGTGACCACCCTAATCGAATGGGCCTGGAAATACGGTCGGAGCTTCCTGGCCGAAATGACCAAGGCGTATGCCAGTTTTTCTAGGATGGGGTAGCGAAGCTCCGCCTTCCTTAGGATCCTGCTAACATAATAAATGGGCAGCTGCTTCTTTCCCTCTTCTCTGACTAGGACGGAGCTCACCGCCTCTGCTCCCACCCCTAGGTACAAGGTTAGATCCTCCCCCTCCTTCGGACTTTGAAGCAGAGGAGCCAGGGAGAGTTGCTCCTTCAGCTTTTGAAAAGCTTCTTCACACTCCGCGGTCCACTCGAACCTCTGGTTCCCTCGTAGTACTTTAAAGAAAGGTGAGCATTTCTCCCCTGATTTGGAGAGGAATCTGCTAAGGCCGGCTAGCTTCCCTGTCAAGTGTTGCACCTCTTTAGCGTTTCGCGGTGATTCTAGTTCTAGAATGGCCTTTACTTTATCAGGATTAGGTTCTACCCCTGCCGGGGTCAGGAGGTGCCCAAGGAATTTCCCGCGACTTGCCCCGAAAACACACTTTAAGGGGTTCAACCTCATTTTGAACTTCCTCAAGGTGGCGAACGTTTCTTCCAAATCTTGGAGATGCAGGCTCACTCCTTTGCTCTTTACCATGAGATCATCAACGTAGACTTCTAGGTTCCGACCCCTCTGGCCCTGGAAAACTCGATCCATCATCCGTTGGTATGTTGCCCCCGCGTTTTTTAACCTGAAGGGCATCATGTTATAACTAAAGCACCCTTCTCTGGTGATGAAGGAGACGTCCTTGACGTCAGGAGGGTGCATCCGGATTTGATGGTAACCTGAAAAAGCATCCAGGAAACTCATAACAGAAAAACCAACGGCTGAATCAACCAGCGCGTCGATTCGAGGCAGGGGGTAGCAATCCTTGGGGCACGATTTATTTAATAATGAAAAGTCAATACACATCCTCCATTTTCCTCCCCCTTCTTTACCATTACAACATTTGAGACCCAGCCTGGGTACTGGATCTCCGAGATGAAGCCCGCCTCCAGGAGCTTCTTGACCTCCTCGCGAATGGGTTCCTCCAGCTTGACGGCGATGCCCCTCATCTTCTGGCGTATGGGGCGCGTCCGAGGGTCCAGATTTAGGCGGTGGCAGGCTACGTCTGCATCAATACCTGGCATGTCCGCCGCGCTCCAAGCGAAGACGTCGACGTTGCCCTGAATGCAGGCCCTCATTTGCTCCTGTTCCTCGGGACTCAAGCCCCCGCTGACTTGTACCCTTCGTACCTCCCCCTGGCTGGTGCGGACCTCCACCTCTACCACTTCCTCGGCCACCTTCAGCCGCGACTCCTCCCAGCCGTCCCTTGCTTCTTCTTCCTGCTCCAGCTCTCTCTCTTCTCCTGTTTCTTCGACTTCCATCGCCTCGTCCTGCTGCTGCTCAACTTCCATGCCCCTTCGGGCTTCTCCCTCAACCTCTTCTTTTCCCCCCTTCTCCTGTTCTCCTTCCCGTGGCTCTAACTCCCCGCTCCTCTGGACTTCCTGCACGTCTCCTCCTCCCTGCTCCTCCTCAAACTCCATCGCCTCCTCCGGGCTCTCCTGTTGTTGCTCGATCTCTACACCCTCCTGAGCTTCTTGCTCACCTCTTCTTTCCGGCTTCTCAGTCTCCTCTCCCCTGACTTCCCCTTTGGTTCCTTCTTTTGCTTCTCCTGGGCTTTCCCCCTTTTCCCCGACAGCCTCTTCACGTGCTGCTATCTCTCCTTCCAACCTTTCCGCTTCTGCCATCCAGGATACGGTGTTGACCGCTGTGACGTAGCACTGTCTCGCCACTTTTGGGTCCCCCCTGACCCTAACCTGCACCCCTCCATTGTTAAACTTGAGGCATTGATGGAAAGAGGAGGGGACACAGCGAAAGGCGCTGATGAGGGGACGCCCAAAGATGGCGCTATAGCTGCTCGGGGCGTCCACAATCACGAACCGGCAGTTCCGTGACACCCCCCCCCAACCTGACGTGCAGCCCTACTCCTCCTTCCACTTCTTTTCTTTCCCCGGAGAATCCGAACAACGGTCCGTCCGAGGCCAAAATCCTCTTGGCTTCCACCTGCATTTCATCGAATGCCTTCTTGAAAATCACATTTACGGAGCTCCCATTATACACTAGGATCTTGGAGACCGTAAAGTTTTCCACCGCTGTCTGGATCACTAAGGCGTCGCAGAATGGGTCCTCGTACTCTGGCATATCCTCTGAAGAGAAGGTAATTTTTTCTAGCGGGGGTGGGGTCTGGGAGGTTGAGGCTACCCCCCTTCGGAACATGGTCTGGAAGCTCCCCTTCCGGGTGGCCTCGATCCCAATCCCCCCATGGATGGCCCCAATTCCCCCCCGGGTTCCTACATCCACCCGGTCCTCACATCTGTCTTCAGCCTCCCCTTGCTGCACTTCCACAATCCTCACCGGCAGATCTTGCCTTCTTAAACCTCTGGCCTCTCTCATCTCCAAGAATTCTGGGCACGTGGCTGTGGCATGCCCTCCCTCCTGATGGAAGTCGCAGAAGGGCAACGCCACCCCACCCCTTCTTCCTTCTCCTCTCCCTCTCCTTCCTCCCCGGGCTCCTCTTCCTCGACCGATCCCCATTGCTTCTTGCTGATGCTAAAAACGATCCCTCGCTCCCTGCCTCCATGCTGGTTGATCGAACCTCCTTGGCTCTCGGAAATTATCTCTTCCTTGGAAACCTCCTCCTAACTCCTGGGGGCGACCCTCATGAGGCCTCCAACCTATCCGGTTGTTCGGCTCTCGGGTCCCCCGGTGATTCTGCCCTTGGTGCCCCTGGCCTCGGGGCTCCTCCCTCCTTCTCTCTTCTCTCTTCTCTCTCTGCTCTTTCTGCTCCTTTCTCTTCCCCTCTCCTTGCTCCTTTTCATCGTCTTCTGCCAACCTGGTTAACTTTCTTGCGAACGCTGGATTGGCTCTCTCAAAATCTGTTTCCTTCGCCGCCCTCTCCATAAGTTCCTCGAAAGAGAGGGGGGGCACCCTTTTTAACTCCATGCTGAAGAAGCCTGGTCTCAGTCCCAAGGTGAACGCAAGCATCAGCGTATACCCGGGGACCTCCTGGACCTGGAGGATCTCTTCCTGAAACCGATCCACGTAGTGTCCCAATGTCTCATCCTGCCTCTGCCTCACCGAGAACAAGCACTCCGCCTCCTTCTTACGCTTCTTCGAAGTCGAAAACCTCAATAAGAAGCCCCTCCGCAGATCCTCAAAACAATAAATCGATCTTGCCGGCAACTGATGGAACCAATCTCGCGCCTTCTCCTTCAAAGTGATGGCAAACAGCCGACATTTGAACGCATCCGTCATTTGCCTTATCGAAACTACATCTTCGAACCACTGTACATGCTGTACCGGATCATCCTTTCCTGAGTAGTAGGACATATCGGGCTCCCGGAACCCTTCTAGCACCGGTGCAGAGATGACTAGTTCACTGAATGGGCTCTCGCCGACAGCCTGCCGAGAGGGCACGTCTCGCGGCCTCGGCTGGCTGGCCCGATCTGCGAGACCGTGACCAGGGAAAAGCTCTCGCACAGCTGCCTCCTTCTCGCCGTCTTCTGCTGGGATCTCCTTCCCGGGGCGCTGGCCAGGGAAGAGCTCTCGCGCCGCTACGTCCCTCTCGCCAGCCTCTGTGGGGACCTCCTTTCCCGGGCGCCGTCCAGGGGCGTTCTCGCCCAAAAGCGGGACCACCTCGATTGGGACCTGAGGTGTCGCCCACTCGCTTCTTGCCGAGAAGGCCAAGCTTATGGTTTGCATGACCTCTCGCCTAAAGTCCTCCAGCATTTTCCTCGTCGCCTCTTCTACCTGGGTGGGGGAACCTCCAGAACCAGTCCCCTCTCCTTCACCTCCTGTCATAGGACCAAACTCAAACTTTTCTTGAACCGGCCACTTCCACGCTCACCGCACCAGAACTGTTGAAGCCAAAATTTGACTTCAACGAATGTTCACAAAATAGGGGCGTAGCCGACTCCTACTTGGCCCAAGCTCCGACCTCCGACCGGTCGTGAAGGATTAGAAAACTGGCCCAAAGACGCAGCAGGGAGGTCGCACCGCTTACCCGGAAGGTCACAAAGAGCTTCCCCTCCAAAGCCAAAAGCTGGGCTTGGAGTTCCTCAGAAGACCGTGCCAATGAATCCTCTCTAGAGTCTGAAAAAAGGTCGCTTCTAAAGAACCCCTATGGGCTTATTTATAGATTTCAGAATCTGAACTGCAAATAACAAAACTGCTCCGGCCTGAAATTACCGGGGTACCCTTGGCTGGGTCTGCCAACAGCCAGACTCCGCTGTTCTGAGGAGCTATACGCATTCCACTAAGGGTAAGAGGGTAAAAATACCCGGGGTAGAAGAGTAAAAACCCCTGTTGTCACGGAGGTGTGAAAAATGACCTCTTCTCCCCCTGGCGAGTGGAGAAGCCCCTGTCGGCGAGATGGACCCCACTACTCATCTCGCCTGCGCCCTCTGCCGCGAGGTCTTCTCGCCGCTAGAGACCCTCTCGCCTCTGGGTGGGGTATCCTACCCACTGGCGAGCCAATCGTCTCGCCTCTTGCGAGTGGGCGCCCTGGTCCCATTCGCCTGTCCCGACCTTTTTGCTCCCTGAGAGCTTCTTTCGAGCCCGAGGTTGTACAGAAATTGTTTAGTCTCCCATATCATTCCCAAATCATTGCTTGCTAGCAAAATGTCGTCAACATATAGGACTAATAACATAAACTTGCTCCCACAGACCTTGATGTATATGCAATCATCTACAATGTTTTCCTCGAAACCGAATGAGATAATCACATTGTGAAACTTTATAAACCATCGTCGTGCGGACTGTTTTAGCCCATATAGTGACCTTAATAATTTGCATACAAGCTTATGGCCTTTCTCCGAAACGAAGCCTTCGGGTTGGATCATGTATACTTCCTCCTCAAGATCCCCATTTAAGAATGCCGTTTTGACATCCATTTGATGTAGCTCCAGATTAAAATGAGCTACTAGGGCCATGATTATCCTTAATGAATCCTTCTTAGAAACTGGAGAGAAGGTGTCGTGATAATCAATACCGTCCCTTTGAAGGAAACCTTTGGCTACAAGTCTTGCTTTATATCGTTCGATGTTACCAGAGGTGTCAACTTTGGTCTTATAGACCCATTTGCAACCTACCGCACGCGAACCTGCTGGTAACTCTACTAGAACCCATACTTGATTGACTGCCATTGAGTTAATTTCTTCCTTCATAGCTTCATACCATTTATCAGAATCAGTACGGCTCATGGCCTCTGAAAAGGTGAGGGGGTCTTGATTGAGTCCAGACAGGTCGTCGGTCTCTTGTAAGTACACTACATAATCTGATGGAATAGCCGACCTTTTGGCTCTTGAAGATCTTCTCAAATCTGGTTGATCAGGTGGTTGTGGTGCAGTCTCAACCACTGGTAGTGGTTCCTGGATGACTGCTTCACTGACCACTTCTTCATGAGAGTTCTGGATAGGGGGATCATCGATCACGCCTTCATAAGTTGGGATCTGAATAGGTAGGTGTTGAGCCACAGCGGGCAAGAGCCCACCAGGGTCAACACCACTACCAGAGTGTGCAGTCTCCTGCATCTCTTCTATCACAAACTTATGAGAACTATTCTCGCCAGTGTGAATTTCCTCAAGAAATTTGGCATTCCTTGCTTCAACTATTTTTTGCGTGTGAGAGGGACAATAAAACCTAAAACCCTTGGATTTTTCTGCATAACCCATAAAAAAGCCACTGATTGTCCTCGGGTCTAATTTCCTTTCATGTGGGTTGTATATCCTAACCTCTACTGGACAACCCCATATGTGCACATGGTTTAAACTGGGCTTCCATCCATTCCATAACTCAAACGGTGTTTTAGGAACAGATTTGGATGGAACCCGGTTCAAGATGTACACGGCAGTCTTCAAGGCTTCACTCCACATGTTAGGAGGGAGAGATGAGACACTAGTCATGCTCCTTACCATGTCCATTAATGTACGATTCCTCCTTTCAGCTACGCCATTTTGTTGTGGCGTGCCGGGCGTCGTATATTGAGCTATGATTCCATGTTCCTGAAGGAATCTAGCAAATGGACCGGGTCTTTGAGTTCCATCTATGAACCTACCATAATATTCACCGCCTCTGTCAGATCTTACAATTTTGATACTCAAACCAGATTGTTTCTCTACCTCTGCCTTATAGACTTTGAAAGCATCGAGTGCTTCAGATTTGTCATTCAAGAGGTAAAGATACATGTATCTTGTAAAATCGTCAATGAAAGTAATAAAATACTTTTGACCATTCATGCAGAGGGTGTTAAATGGTCCACAGATATCAGTGTGAATAATCGTTAATTTAGTATCAGTTCTTCTAGCTCTTTTATTGGACTTGTTTGTATGCTTTCCCTTTATGCATTGTATACAAGTCCCAAAATCAGTGAAGTCGAGTGCCTGAATGACACCTTCTTTCAATAATCTTTTAAGGCGCTCTATGGAGATATGTCCTAATCTCCTATGCCATAAACTAGATGAATTGATGTTTTTCACATTATGAGTACTACCGTTATCAAGCACTGTAGTGAATGATTGCATATAATTTAAATCTAAATCAAGACTATATAAACCATCAATTAATCTACCAGAGCCAATAGGGACTGAATCTTTAATAATCAGAATTGAAAAGTCATTAAACTGAAAATTAAAGCCCTTAGGCGTTAGTCTTGATACAGATAATAGATTTTTAGAAAAACTAGGAATGAAGAAGGTCTTCTCTAACTCCAAAATGTATCCGGTTTGAAGAACGAGCCTGTATGTCCCAACACCTTCAACAGAAGACGGCATCCTATTTCCTGAATAGACGCATAGTTCTCCATCACTAGGTTTCCTTAGGCTTTGAAACCCCTGCATAACAGTAGAAACATGGATTGTAGAGCCTGAGTCAATCCACCATGTGTTATGAAAATCATGAGAATTTACGAAATTTGATTCATAACACACTAAAGACGTCATACCTTCCCTTTTCGCGAGCCAAGTTTTGTACTTGTTGCAATCCTTCTTCATGTGACCACTCTTTTTGCAAAAGAAACAAGTTGATAGCTTCATGTTCTCCTGTTTCTTAATGGGAACAGCTATCCCCTTGCTCTTGCTTTTTGGGTCACCTTTTGTCCTGCTGGATTGCCCTTTCTTGTGGTGCACAAAGTTCACCGATTCCAGCTTCTCTTGCTTCAGCCTACCTTGCTCTTGAACGCACATGTTCAATAGCTCGTTCACTGACCATTTTTCCTTATGTGTCATATAAGACACCTTGAAGGCAGTGAAGTCGGCAGGCAAAGAAGTCAAGATGAAGTGGACCAGAAATGACTCCGAAAAATCAACGTCCAAAGTCTTCAGCTGAGCAGCTATGTCTCTCATTTCCATGATATGTCCTCTTACGCTCTCTGTCCCTTTAAGCTTCATGGAACAGAGCTTTGCCATCAGGGTGCTGGCTTGTGCTTTATCGGAGCTGACGAACTATTCGTCAATGGCCCCCATCAGTTCTTTAGCAGTTTTGCACTCAGGGATAGATCCCCGAATGCTCTGACTGACGTGGGTCTTGATCACCATTATACTGAGACGATTAGATCTCTCCCATCGCTCGTATAAGGTACGGTCAGCTGATGTGCTCTCCGCCGTGGGGAGAGCAGGCTCATCCACGCGGAGTGCTAAATCAAGGTCCATACACCCTAAGGCTAGAAGCACCTTATCTTTCCATATTTTATAGTTGTCCCCCGAGAGAGTGGGGATGAATTGAGTTGGGTCGATCACCGTATTAAAAACTGTAGGAAAAAAGAAAAAAAAAATTCCATGCTTACGATTTATTTAAAAGCAACGACATGAATCAAGAAGAAATGACGCAGAGTGGCATCAAAAAGATAAACTTTACTTAACAATTAACTCATATTAATTGTTAATTAGAAGAATAATAAAAAATCCAGTCTCCCTGTGGGCAAAGACCGCTAACCGCCGCATAGGATTTTTTATAAAGTTTTCTTTATTTTATATAGCTAGTGAGATTATGTATCACGATCAATGAGAACTCGTACCTGTGGGCATGGAGACTCATTAATCGGGGTACACTCTTACTACTATATACCAATCAAAAAAGTTGTTGTTATCAAGTACTTCCCTGTGGGGCCGAGCAATTGTATAGCAACCTTAAAATTTTAATTGCAACGTGCATAAATTAGATATTTGCGACTATAATTACGCACCCCACGATGTGTTCCCGGAATAGTCACTTTTACCGTGCTTATCAAGATGCTGCGGCTACTCCTGATAATCACGATAAACCGGTATTCTAATATATGCAAAGAAAAGGTTGGAGTTCTCAAAAGAGAGTGACCCGAATCCGATTTTCATAAACGCCTTTAACTGAAAAGCTTCAAAGGTACTATGGTTTCACCACTATCGCCAAGACTTGAACGTTTTGATATGTTCCTCCACCACCGTATCGGAGAACCCCTTCGATCACCGGATTTGAAGCGCTTGATCTCCTCCATAAGGTGGTCAGGAAAATCAGATTCGGGTCAGGAAAGCGGGGTGTCCATTGCCGGTTCAGTACATTCCAGATAAAAGAATAATTAATTATTACAAGGCCTTGAAAAAATATTACACCATCATAGAACAACCGGCAATAGGAAACCACGACGATCCCTCAACTCGCAAAAAAAGGAAAAGAATTTTTTTTTTTTTGGGATGAAATCTTCACAGAAAAAATGACCTCTATACGGTGCTCTGATACCAAATGTTAGGCGAAACCATTGAGGATCACGCATAGAGGGGATGAGTGAAGATATACCTCCGGCCATGGGGCCAAATGAGAGCAGGAAAACTTGATCCCGGTGGAGTAGTGGTGTCGGGGTAGACACCCGATTTCAGCCTTTAGGATCACGCACCACCGAAGAGTTCGACTGGATCCCGGCTGGATCCCACACCGGAGAGTTCGACTGGATCCGGTGGAGATCGCCGGCTCTGGATCGCGAGGAGAGGCGCCGCGCTGGAGAGGGGAGGCGGGAACGCCGCGCGCCGGAGAGGGGAGGCGGGAACGCCGGGGCTCGCCGGACCTGGATCGCGATGAGAGGAGCTGCGCCGGAGAGGGGAGGCGGGAACGCCGGGGCTCGCCGGACCTGGATCGCGATGGCGAGGGGATGCGCAGGAGAAAATCGCGAAGATCGCGATGGGGGCTGGAACTGCTCGGGCTTCTAGGGTTGGGAGAGAACCGGAATTGTTGAGATGTTATAAGATGGGTTTAACACTCATATATATACCCCAATCTAGGGCCTCAAGCAATCTTGATCAATCGTGGCCGTACATCCTCCCATCTAGAGGATCTTGACATAAACCGCGATCAGGCTTGAACCACTCGCCACAAATGGGTTCGTCGAGTCACCCCGTTATACTATCACCCTACCGGACTCCGACGTGTCGAATCAAATTAGATAATCTAACAAGCTAAAGCTAACTGTGCGGTCCAATGGTAAAGGGGCGGCGAGCTGCCACTCTTCTGCAAGCGATTATGGCAACTTGATTTATACTCTGTCCCGACCGCACGAAAAAAACCATGCCAGAAATTTGCTCGGACCGCACTATACCGAGCAAATTTCTTACAATCCATTATGTTTATGTCAATTATATCTGTATAACTTCTATGTTTATGCCTATTATTACCGTATAATAGATAATTAAGAGAGAATAAAAAGGATAAAATAAAAAAAAAAGGAAAATATATGCTAAAAATTATTTAATATATAGCATTGATAAAACTTAATATTATTATAGTTTTAATTCTTTAATTTCCCATAATATAAATGGGAGGGCTGGACTTGCGATAGTCTGATTTTAGCGGGCTTTTTGCGAAATTTGAGTGGGTTACCATACATAAATTTTAGCGGGCCTTTTCGAAATATTAAGAGAACCAAAGCCCGCCCAGTACCTATTGGCTTGAAGATACTCCAGGCCAACCATACATAACTTTTAGGTGTTTCTATATATTATTATATTATTATTAACGGGTTTCCCTAAAATAAAATAAAAGTCGAACCGGCCTGCCACCGGCCTGCAGAATCGATTCGCCCCAGCGGTGTGTTAAATATTGCATTAGCATTATAAGAGCGGAAAAGAAAAGTAATCAAAATTACACATTTGGCATCCCATCCAAGCCAAGCAAGCCCAGGGGAACACGTGCGTGCAACATTGCACGCAACCTTGGGTGAGCGCACGCAGCAGCGCGAACGTGTGCGACAACGGGCGACCTTTCATGCGCGCGTGCCATTGCACGCCCCATTGACCGTGCACGTCCTTGCGGGGCCGCTATCTCCCCTGCGAGTGGGAGCGTCCTTGCACACGCGTGGTCGCTTGATCCCGTGCGCGTTGGCACGCTTAGCTCCCCTGCGCACGCGTGCACGCCCTTGGTAGCTCCCCTGCGAGTGCGCGTTCATGTTGAGATTATGACACCTTATCGCCAATCTCGGACCGTCAGGATCGCGCCACGTCATCGATCCTAGGGAGGTTTATTGCCTAGTTTGTCCTAATCCTGATTGTTTATTTGCTTAGTTTGTCCTAATCCTGATTAGAAAGTGGTTTATTGAGGGGGGCTAATTTTTTGGGGGAGTCCTAAACATGGAAATGCTTTATGGGAGGGATATAATCTGGGAGATGTTCTTCCTATTTGTTGGAGTCCTGTTTTGCCAAACGCTGTTATGCAATCAGACCGAGTACCGCGGTAGCGCAACGGAATTAAATCGAGCAAAAACAATCGCGCAAAATAAAAAACCACAGAACGAGATATCCAAGCACACAGACGACACAAAAAATTTACGTGGTTCGGAGAGAAGCTCCTACATCCACGGGGAGAGCGCGCCGGAGAAGATCCACTATAAGGTATGGAGATACAGATTACAATAGAGACCGTAAGGTCGAGCAATGAAGAAAAAACCGAAAAGGTGAAACTGGACTGTCGCCTACGATAGTGATGTCGCCGGGCGACAGTCGTACTGTTCACCTCCTTTGCGGAATCGCCGCCTGGACTGCACGCCTGAAGCCGACCTCGCCTGGGTTCGGCCGCCTGATGTCGCCGCGCCGCCTGGGATCACCTCCGCTGCCTGGAACCTCCGCGGGAGACCGGCCTGATGTCGATCCGACTGGATTCGACCGGATGCCGCTCCGATAGCTCCGCCTGAAATCGTCCGCCTGGAGTCGCCCCCTTGCGCACCTGCTGCCGCCGTCGCCGCCTGATGCCGCTGGGATGAGAACGGTGGGTGGCTAAGATCTCCTTCGGATCGCTGTTGGTGTTGGGATTGATTTGAATCATAGCCTCCCCTCCATTTTATAGCATTAGAGAGGGCCGAACATTCCATGTTGGGCGAGCACAAAGGGGGAAAGGAGAATAATCTCCTTTGATGAACTTCCTAAAAAGGATTTGGCCCGGATTAGGAAAATGGGAATCCCACGGATTGGTGACATGGCGCAATCCTAACGGTCCGGGCGCGAATAGGTGTCACAATCTAACAATCTCCACCTTGACGCCTCACGCGACAGACTCCACCTGAAACTTGGATCTCCTCCCTCTGGCAACCTACCCCCTCTCCCTGGGGTTCCCACGATCAGCACGCACAGATATGAGCCAAGTCAAGGCAGTGCTTGAACTTGACTCCGGTCAACGGCTTGGTCAACATGTCTGCAATGTTATCCTCAGTGTGCACCTTTAGTAACTGAATATCTCCGCCAGCAACGAACTCTCTCAACTTATGGTACCGCACATCAATGTGTTTTGTCCTGGCATGATAGACCGGGTCTTTGGCCAGACAAATCGCACTCTGACTGTCACAGTGCAGCTTCACCGCTTCCTGAGAAATCCTGAGTTCTTTGGCGAGACCTTTGAGCCAGATAGCTTCCTTCGCAGCTTCCACTGCGGCAATGTATTCAGCCTCTGTCGTAGATAAAGCCACAATGTCCTGCAGAGTGGCTTTCCAACTGATGGGGCCCTCACCACAAAGGAAGATGTACCCGGAGGTAGATCTTCTTCGGTCGAGGTCGCCCGCATAGTCGGAATCAACGTAGCCCTCTAGGACTTTAGAAACTCCGCTCTTCTTAAACAGCAGACCGACGTTTTTCGTTCCGTTCAGATATCTTAGAATCCACTTTACTGCTTCCCAGTGTTGTCGCCCCCGGATTCCCCATATATCTGCTGACTACGCTCACAGCCTGAGCGATATCTGGTCTGGTACAGATCATGGCGTACATCAAGCATCCTACCGCACTAGCGTACGGCACCCCGAGCATCTTTTGTCGTTCTCCCTCTGTGTCTGGACACTGCTGTGACGATAATCTAAACTGTTGCCCGAGAGGGGTTGAAACGGGCTTAGATTCAGTCATATTGAACTTCTCCAGAACCTTCTGAATGTACCCTGTCTGAGAAAGCCAAAGTATGCCCCGCTTCCTATCTCGCTTGATATCCATGCCAAGGATCTTCTGTGCTTGACCCAGATCCTTCATTTCAAACTCAGCTTGCAGTTTCTGCTTCAAAGACTGGATCTCCTGAGCTGACTTGCACGCAATCAGCATGTCGTCGACGTATAGCATCAGAATCAGAACGTCGTTGTTAGCCAGGAACTTGTAGTAGGTGCAGCTGTCGTACTGGCTCCTGCTGAATCCTTGTGAAACCATGAACGTATCAAATCTCTTGTTCCACATTCTTGGAGCCTGCTTCAGACCGTAGAGGGACCTTCTTAGTTTGCACACCTTCTTCTCGTCACCGGGTTGTACAAACCCTTCAGGCTGCAAGATGTAGATCTCCTCTTCCAAGTTGCCATGAAGAAACGCCGTTTTCACGTCCATCTGCTCTAGCTCCATGTCGTTCATTGCCACCATCGCAAGAAGCACCCGTATGGAGCAGTGTTTTACCACGGGTGAGAATATTTCATCAAAATCGACACCCTTCTTCTGCGCGAACCCCTTGGCAACGAATCTGGCCTTGTATCTCCACTGGTCTTTGCCGGATGTAGATTCCTTCTTCCTGAATATCCATTTGGAACTGATTGCCTTCGCCCCTTTGGGCAGACGAACCAAGTCCCAAGTCTGGTTTTTACAAAGGGACTCCATCTCTTCTTCCATAGCTGCTTTCCACTGATAACTCTCTCTACTCTCTACAGCTTCTTTATAAGATCCAGGATCTGTGGAGATCACCTGGAAAGCGTACGCTACCGTGTCCTGTAGCCTGAGAGGCAGTCTGACCTCTCTCCTTGCCCTTTCTCTAGCAATAGAGTACGGCTCTGCTTCCGTAGGTTGCACAGCATCAGCATTTTCTGGGTCAGAGGAATCACCGTGGTCGTCAGCTTGGTCGCTCCCTTCCAGCTCCACCTCTAGGGTGTGACTGGAGTCTCCTCCACCTCTTTAGACTGAGCCTCAGATTTCTTGAGCATAGAGGCCTCATCGAAGATCACATCGCGTCTGACCTCCACCTTCTTTGTGTCCGGGTTCCACAGTTTGAACACCTTCGTGCCGGTCTTTCGTCCCAGATAGATGCACCGTTTGAACTTAGCATCCAGCTTCGTCTTCTCAGAGTCCTGTACAAGGGTGTACACAGGACAACCAAAGATGTGGATGTCAGAGTAGTCAACCGGCCTGCCTAACCAAACTTCCTGTGGCGATTTCAGATTCAGTGACATCGATGGGGATCGATTCACTAGATAGCATGCTGTATTAATGGCCTCGGCCCAGAAGGACCTTGGTAGGTCTGCAAATAACCGCATGCACCGAGCTCTCTCTAGCAACGTTCGGTTCATTCTTTCTGCCACGCCGTTCTGCTGCGGTGTACCCGGAATAGTGAGGTGTCGAGTGATGCCCTCCTGATTGCAGTATTCCTGGAACTCCGCTGAGGTGTACTCGCCACCGTTATCAGATCTCAGATATTTGACTCTTTTTCCGGTCTGCTTTTCCACTGTCGTCTTCCAGACTTTGAATTTCTCGAATACTTCGGACTTGTGCTTCAGAAAGTAGATCCAGACTTTTCTCGAAAAATCATCGATGAAAGTCACGAAGTATCTGGTCCCACCAAGAGACGGCTCTGGGGCAGGCCCCCAAACATCTGAGTGTATATATTCCAGTGCCTGCTTACTCCGCTGCGTAGATGTCACGAACTTCACTCTGTGCTGCTTTCCGAGAACGCAGGTCTCGCAGAAGTCTAACTTGCATGTCTTGACTCCTTTCAGTAAGCCCTTCTTGTGAAGCTCCAGCAGTCCTCTCTCGCTCATGTGGCCAAGTCTAGCATGCCACAGCAGAGAGGAGTCCTCATCTGTTGTCTCAGAAACCGCCGCATCGCCGGCGATGGTAGTGCCGATCAGTTTGTATAGAGTACCAGAGCGCTCTCCTTTCATGACCACCAGAGCGCCTTTCTTGACCTTCAAATATCCTCCCTCGCCGGTGTATGAGCACCCAGTCGCCTCTAGAGTGCCTAGGGAAATTAGACTCTTCCTCAGATCGGGCACGTATCTTACATCAGTAAGGGTCCTGATTGTTCCGTCGAACATCTTAATTCTGATACTGCCGATCCCGATCGTCTTGCACTCCGAGTCGTTTCCCATCAGAACGCGACCGCCGTCACATTGTCTGAAGCTAGTGAACCATTCTATGTTCGGGCACATGTGATACGAGCATCCCGTATCCATGATCCACGTGTCGGTGGTATCGAGGGTGGAGTGTACATGGAGTACGTCAGCATCGCTCTCGGGGTCAGACGCCACAGCCGCCTGTTCCTGATTCCTTTCTTTCGCCTTTTTCTTCGGACAATTATTTTTCCAGTGCCCTTCTTCCTTGCAGTAGTGACACTGGTTCTTCTTGTCCCGAGACTTAGACCTGGCCCGATTGAATTTCTTCCCTCTGTCTCTCGATCTCCCTCTGTCCGGTTCTTTGTTCTTCACGAACAAACCTTCGCTGGTGCTGGGGCCGGGTTTGCTCCGCGTTTCGTTCGATAGCAGCGTCGTCATCACCTCCTCCATTTTGAGCGTATCCTTTCCGTAGAGGATCGTGGTGACCAGATGGTCATAGGACTTCGGTAGAGAAGACAGTAGTAGAAGCGCCTGGTCTTCCTCTTCGACTTTCACGTCCATGCTCTGCAGCTGGGAGATCAGCTTGTTGAACGCATTCATGTGTTCTAGCAGCTTGTTGCTCTCGGACATTCTTAAGCTGTATAACTGTCTCTTCACATAGAGCTTATTTGTGAGAGATTTCGACATATACAGCTCCTCCAATTTCTTCCATAGGTCTACGGTGGTGTCAGCGTCGACCACATTGTACATGACCTCGTCGGCGAGACTCAACTGGATTGTGCTGATGGCCTTCAGATCCAGTTCCTCCCATTCCTCGTCTTTCTTCACGCCGGACTTCTCCTTGCCGAGTAGCGCCTTGTGGAGTCCTTGCTGAACGAGAACCGCC
This sequence comes from Platanthera guangdongensis, assembly GCA_039583875.1. NCBI lineage: Eukaryota > Viridiplantae > Streptophyta > Magnoliopsida > Asparagales > Orchidaceae > Platanthera > Platanthera guangdongensis. Next base: position 12,320,935 of record CM077166.1, on the reverse strand, counting down.
TTGATCCGCTTCTGCCATAAACCGAAATCGATCTTGCCGTCGTACTTGGAAATCTCCAATTTTACCGCCATTGTTTTGCTCGCAGTGCTACTGAGTGATCAGAAATATGTTCTCGGATCAGATCTTGAGAAGGTAGGGAGTGGATCTTGTCGTCACCTACCGTTGACCCAGATCTAGAACCAGAACGCCCAGACGATCACCCCCGCGGAACCTGCCTCTGATACCAATTGTTATGCAATCGGACCGAGTACCGCGGTAGCGCAACGGAATTAAATCGAGCAAAAACAATCGCGCAAAATAAAAAACCACAGAACGAGATATCCAAGCACACAGACGACACAGAAAATTTACGTGATTCGGAGAGAAGCTCCTACATCCACGGGGAGAGCGCGCCGGAGAAGATCCACTATAAGGTATAGAGATACAGATTACAATAGAGACCGTAAGGTCGAGCAATGAAGAAAAAACCGAAAAGGTGAAACCGGACTGTCGCCTGCGATAGTGATGTCGTCGGGCGACAGTGGTACTGTTCACCTCCTTTGCGGAATCGCCGCCTGGACTGCACGCCTGAAGCCGACCTCGCCTGGGTTCGACCGCCTGATGTCGCCGCGCCGCCTGGGATCACCTCCGCTGCCTGGAACCTCCGCGGGAGACCGGCCTGATGTCGATCCGACTGGATTCGACCGGATGCCGCTCCGATAGCTCCGCCTGAAATTGTCCGCCTGGAGTCGCCCCCTTGCGCACCTGCTGCCGCCGTCGCCGCCTGATGCCGCTGGGATGAGAACGGTGGGTGGCTAAGATCTCCTTCGGATCGCTGTTGGTGTTGGGATTGATTTGAATCATAGCCTCCCCTCCATTTTATAGCATTAGAGAGGGCCGAACATTTCATGTTGGGCGAGCACAAAGGGGGAAAGGAGAATAATCTCCTTTGATGAACTTCCTAAAAAGGATTTGGCCCGGATTAGGAAAATGGGAATCCCACGGATTGGTGACATGACGCAATCCTAACGGTCCGGGCGCGAATAGGTGTCCAATCTAACAAAACCCCTCCATATGTGTTCATCTTCATATATTGATGACTCTTGATCCTATTATAAATAGGGGTCAACTTCCCTTAGCCATGAGAATGATTCGAAATATACAACACTAGTGAGAATTCAGAAAGGGAGAGCTTTGAGCTTTTCAGGCGGTTCTTCCGGCAAACGGCGGCAGCAGGAGGCGGCATCTGGCGCGCAAGGTTGCGGCGCATCCGGTCACCTCAGGCGAGGCGACATCCGGTCGGCCACCTGCAGTAGGCCCCAGAGGTTCGTAGGAATCAGGCGCGGCGACAGCGACAGTAGGTGCAGAGGCGGCGATACAGGCGGAGCTAACAGAGGCGGCGCATCCGGTAACCTCAGGCGAGGCGACATCCAGCCGGCCTCCAGAAGTTAACTCCAGACTTTCAGCGACTTCAGGCGGCAGATCCAGGCGGGATCGGCATCAGGCGGCGTAAGCAGGCGGTGATTCCAGCGGAGGAAGAAGAACAGTGCACTGTCGCCCGACGACATCACTACCGCCCGACGGTAGCGGTTCTTCAGGATTTTTGGGTTCTTTGGGTTTTCCTTTGTTGTTCGACCATGTTTTCGGTCTCAGTTTGTATCTTATAACCTCATCAGTTTTAGTGGATTTTTCTGGCGCGCTCTCTCTGTGGATGTAGGAGCCCAAACTCCGAACCACGTAATTATTTTGTCATCTGGTTGTATTTGCTTGGATTTAAATTTTGTTTATCATGTTATTGCTTAAACTAGATTCCGTTGCTAGATCCGCGGCGAACCACCGTAGTAGCGGATCCGGTCACATTTTCATAACAATTGGTATCAGAGCCAGGTTCGACTCTTCGGACTCCAGTGAGCAATAAAGACAGCGAAATTTGAAGTCCCCAAGTACGACGGCAAAATTGACTTTGGTCTGTGGCAGAAACTGGCTAAAGCGGTTCTCGTCCAGCAAGGTCTTCATAAGGCTCTCCTCGGAAAGGAGAAGTCCGAGAAGAAGGACGACGAGTGGGATGAGCTAGATCTGAAGTTCATCAGCACAATTCAATTGTGCTTGGCCGATGAGGTCATGAGAGATGCACAGGTAGTCATGGTAGGAGAGCGTTCTGGTACTCTCTACAGACTGATCGGCACCACGATTGCGAGTGGAAGGGCGAGGAGAGAGGTCAGATTGTCTCTCAGGCTACAGGACATGGTAGCATATGTCTTTCAGGCTAGTTCCTCAGATCTTGGTTCCTATGGAAAAGCTTTAGAGAGCAGAGATCGCTCTCAGAGGAAAGCTAGTAAGGACCACTGGAGGAACGAGGCAAGATTCGTGGCAAAGGAGTTCGCGCAGAGAAAGGGCCTTGGCGAAGATAACATATTTGCACCCGTGGAGAAGAAGGGCATAGTGTTGTCTCAGAAGTGCCCAGCCACCGCAATGGGAGCCATCTGACTCAGGAGTCCTACCAAGGAACTCAGGTTTACTCAGGAGAAGGTGGAGCTGCACAGTGCTAGATGTCTTGCAACAGACATGGTCTATCGTACAAGGATAAAACACATCGGAGTGCGCCACCAGGAGTCGAGGAGTTCGCTGGAGGTGAAGGCATGAAGTTGCGGAAGATCTCTGCGGAGGATATTAGTGCGAACATGCGGACGAAATCCGTGACAGGAGTCAAGTTCAAGAACTGTCTTGACTTGACTCATTCTGATGCATGTTGATCGAGGAGGCTTATAGTCACCAGTAGGGGAGATCCAGGTTGGAGGTACAGATACATTTGTTAGGCTTCGAGGTGGAGTTCGTTGGTGGCGTGAGGCGTCAAGTTGGAGTTTGTTGAGATTATGACACCTCATCGCCAATCTCGGACCGTTAGGATCGCGCCACGTCATCGATCCTAGGGAGGTTTATTTGCCTAGTTTGTCCTAATCCTGATTAGGAAGTGGTTTAGTGAGGGGGGGGGGGCTGATTTTTTGTGGGAGTCCTAAACATGGAAATGCTTTATGGGGGGATATAATAGAGGGGATGTTCTTCCTATTTGGTTGAGTCCTGTTTTGGCAAACCCTCTACATGTGTTCATCTCCATATATTGATGACTCTTGATCCTATTATAAATAGGGGTCAACCTCCCTTAGCCATGAGAATGATTCGAAATATACAACACTAGTGAGAATTCAGAAAGGGAGAGCTTTGAGCTTTTCATGCGGTTCTTCCAGCGAACAGTGGCAGCAGGCGGCGGCATCTGGCGTGCAAGGTTGCGGCGCATCCGGTCACCTCAGGCGAGGAGACATCCGGCCGGCCACCTGCAGTAGGCCCCAGAGGTTCGGCGGAATCAGGAGCGGCGACGGTGGCAGTAGGCGCAGAGGTGGCGATACAGGCGGAGCTAACGGAGGCGGCGCATCCGGTCACCTCAGGTGAGGCGACATCCGGCCGGCCTCCAGAAGTTGACTCCAGGCTTTCGGCGACTTCAGGCGGCAGATCCAGGCGGGATCGGCATCAGGCGGTGTAAGCAGGCAGTGATTCCAGCGGAGGAAGAAGAACATTGCATTGTCGCCCGGCGACATCACTACCGCCCGGCGGTAGAGGTTCTTCAGGATTTTTGGGTTCTTTGGGTTTTCTTTTGTTGTTCGACCGTGTTTTCGGTCTCAGTTTGTATCTTGTAATCTCATCAGTTTTAGTGGATCTTTCTGCCGCGCTCTCCCCGTGGATGTAGGAACCCAAACTCCGAACCACGTAATTATTTTGTCGTCTGTTTGTGCTTGCTTGAATTTAAATTTCGTTTATCATATTATTGCTCAGACTAGCTTCCGTTGTTATATCCGCGGCGAACCAACGTAGTCGCGGATCTGGTCTCAATTTCATAACACGTTCACGCACTCCCCTACGAACGTGCATCCCCGGGCGAGCTGATCCTAACTCAAGCATGTTTGCATAGAGCTAAATATTGTCTGAATGAAAAAAAACATTTTCTGCCTTGGGTGTTAGGTTATGTAGAAGATGTTTATGATTGGAAAACATATGTAATGATTGGAAAAAAATCTTATTGGAAAAAAATGTATGAATGAATCATTATTTTGTGTTATGTTATAATTTAAATGGTTGGTAATTAATAATTTGGAAAAAAATTTTATTAAAAACTTCGTTTTGTATCCAAACAAATTTTTGAAAACTCTATTTTATAAACTCTGTTTCACCCAAATAGTTTTTTAACAAAATTCTGTTTTTCAGAATCAGCATTTTTCCTATCAGCAACAGTTCATCAGCAGTTTTACATCAGCAACAACTCAACCAAACATAACCTAAAAGCATTTTATTCATGATGCTCTCATGATACCTTTTGATTTATAAATATTTACAAGAACAATACAGCCTAGCCTAGGTTAAAAAAGTAAAAATGGAAAAAAAAACTCATTGTTGCTTTATTTAACAAAATAATTGATTTTGGATAAACTCTTATACAAGGCTGTCAAGGCTTAAGAGTCCGTCTGGAACGGTAGTTGCAGTCATGAACCCAGTGGTTACTAACCGACATTTGTGAACACACGGCCTAGCTTATTTTTGACCATGTCAAATACATTTATAACGGTAATTTGAGCAAAAACGTTGCATCAAACGGTTGATGGTAACCACCCCGTTCAAGTCCTCCTCAACTGCCGGGCCAAATAGAACCATAGTTTCATGGCAATGTATATCTACTTGCGCTTTTTCCACCCTTTTCATGCCTAATTGTCGAAATAATAAATGATTTGGAGAAAAGCTCAGAAGCTAGAATGATTAAGGCCTCGTTTAGCACGGCTTATCATGGCTTATGTGCTCTGCTGAGGTTGGATAAAAATGTCATTGTCATGCCAAAAATTTATGCCTCAAACTTATTTCATTTTTGTAACATTTGTCATACCAAATATACATTCTATGACAGTGACGTTTTTGTCCAACCTAACCGGAGCAAATAAGTTGTGGTAAGCCACGCCAAACGCAGCCTAAGCCATTAAAGGACAGTTTGGTGCCCCTTATTTACCGTGACGCAGATCCGGGACCAAGTGATCGCGGCTGCCTTCCGAGCATGCGGCAATATTGAGGAGGAACTGGATCAACACATAAACAATATGAGTAATGTCTGACCGAGTAATGATGAGGTAAATGAGACTCTTAACGAGGTGACAACAGCGAGTAGGATCAGAGAGTGAAACCCCATCAGCCAGACGTAGCTGAAGGTGAAACTTCATAGGGATGTCCACTGTGCGAGAGTCAGAGAGAGCAGTCTGAACTACCAGATCTGATGTGTGACGATGTCGAGAGAGGTGAAAACCACGGCCTATGGAACTGAACACAATGCCCAAGAAGTAGATCAGTTGTTCAAGGTCAGTTATCTGAAAATGCTGGTGAAGTTGATGCTTGACAAAGGCCACATGAGAATGATCATCACCAGTAATAATCATATTATCCATATAAAGTAACAATAAAGTCTGACCATGAGAGGATGAGTGCACGAACAGAACTGGATCATGTGAACTTGGCTGGAAACCAACGGCTATAACGATTGAGCTGAAACATGCAAACCACGTGCAGAGTGCTTGTTTGAGCCCATAGAGAGCTCGCCTCAAACGACAGACAAGGCCTGGAGGAGAGGATAGATCGAGAGGAGGAAGCATTTAAACCTCCTACTCACCGTGAAGAAAGACATTCTTCACGTCGAACTGAGACAGAGACCAATAACGAACAACTACAATTGCAATAAGAGTCTGAACTATAGTCATATGCGTGATTGGAGCAAAAGACTCATCATGATCTCTGTCCCACTCCTGCTGAAAATCAAAGCAACTAGCCGAGACTTGTACCTTTCCACAGAACCATCAGAGCAAGTCTTGACCTTGAAGATCCACTTGCAAGTAAAAGGAACAGCACCATGCGAAATAAGAATAAGATCTCATGTACGAGTATGCTCAAGCGCCACGAACTCAGTAGACATAACAACTTGCTACTCAGACCTAAACAACCTCACGATAGGAAGTCGGCTCTGGAGTAGTACAAACAGTAACAAGAAGGGTAAATAGGTCCAACAGTAGTGTAGCAAAGCTAAGGCGGTCGGGAGGACGTCGCTCACGAGGTGGGTTAACTGCGATGCACTGGTTGATCATCCACAAAGCACTTGCTGGAGGAGGCAAACACCGAGTCTGGGGACAATGGAGGCGAGTGAGCAGAAGGAGGAGGACAAGTGTAGTGATATGGAAGGAGGATGACGAACACATCAGAGGGATATGTAGGTGGAGACGGAGAGGAGTGATAAGATAACAGAGTAGACTGGGACAACGAAGGAGGAGGTGATGGAGTACACTATGGCTGCCGCCGGAGAACAACACCACCACCGGAGAACATCACCACAACCGGAGAGAAAACACCGCCGAGGCTAACTGCACTCGCGCATGCCTTCGACACCTCGCATCTCCACTCCAAAGAACGTCCACTGCAACGACGACGACATACTTCACCAAGCCCGACGGCAACACCCTCTCGCAACGACGGCGACTATCTCCTCCAAAACCGGCAACAACACCCAAGGACGACGACCTTCCGAGGGCACGAGCGAGAGAGAGAGAGAGAGAGAACGGAAGACAGACGGCGAATTTTCTCTCACGGACGGCCATTCAAAATCCTTTAGGCCGGGCTCACAAGTTCTCCCTCGCGGTGATGTTACAGGCGGCTTCTGGCGGATTCTTCCAAGGCCAATATATACCAATACCCACTATCAATGATATAAAAAAACAACAAGAGAGCTAAGGAGAACGGCTAGAGTTGATTTTTTTTCCTACCCTCCGATACTATGATAGAATTAGGATTGATTGATGAATCTATTCACTATGAACAAATATAATATATATACAAGTATAAAAGAAGTTGATCCCAACACTCGAGGTGACTTCAAGCTAACACTATCACTCAGAATGAACATCATATCTAACCCCAACATCCCCGACTAAAAAAAGAAGAAAACATAATCTTTGCTATCATGTAAAGGGTTAATTAATGGGACCTCCCATGGGAGTTTGCATAATTACAGGTTGCACTGCTCTATCTTTTGAACGTACATTTACCTCCCATCTAAGTTTCCCCAATTTACAAAAATGCTCCTTCTGTTAGAAATTTGAATGGAAAATGATAAAATTAGCCAAATTATTTTATGATATTTCAACTTAATTTTTAATAATGATTCTAGATTAATTACAAATGGTAAAATGGCATACACCCCTTTCAATATAGAGTTATTACAAAGAGAAAAATTGAAATGTTATAAAATAATTTGACATATTATATCACTTTCCATCAATATCTCCAAATAAAAAGATCACTCCTTTGAATGTATAGTCAATACAACAACAACAACACTCAATCCTTTATCCCACTATAGTGGGGTCGGCTATACGGATCCTTTGTCGCGATTATGCCCTACCTTTTGTCATAATCTTACTAATGCCTAAGTACATCATGTCTTTCTTTGTAGTTTCATTCCAAGTTTTTATTGATCTACCCCACTCTAGTTTAACATGGCCAGTGACTAGACTTTCGACTTTCACAATGCCTACCTAACATAGGGTAAAATTGAATATCATGACATAATTTGATAGATCTTATCTTTTTTCATCCATATTTCTAATGAAAGGGGCAATTTGAAAACTAGAGAAACTTAAGAGGGGAGATAAATGTAATTTCAAAAGAAGAGAGATGCAACTTGTAATTATAAGACATGAATTTCCATACGTGATTAACATTAATTATAAGACATGTTGGGTCATTTATTAGTCAAAAACACTAGATATACTTCAATAAAAGATGGACATGAAGTAAGGTTTCCTAAATCTTCAAGGCAAAGTCAATGAAGTTGGTTATGCAGGGTGATTTAGGCTCCGTTTGGGGGGACTTATTTTTACCGGTCAAGCGATCATGACCGCATGAACCGAGACTTAATTAAAGTCCGGTTCATGCGGTCATGACCGCTTGACCGGTGAAAATAAGTCCCCCCAAACGGAGCCTTAGTCTTTAAGATGGTAAAAAGCTCTATTTTCAGTATATATTTATAGAAGAGAAGTGGTCCCTAAAATACCCCATTGAATAGGTGGGACAAAAAAAAGAAAGATAAATGAAAAATATGGGCCTAAACATGGGCTCTGCTATCGCTGGCTTTAACAGAGGTGACATATCTAAAAAATCTTTGCTTGAAGAGTATGGTTTAAGAAGACTGAACATTTGTGGTCTTGATAGCATGAGAAACAGTCTCAAAGAAATCAATTTCTCGACGTCAGAAGAAAATCATCGCTATTTGCTACTTGACGCCGGCTCTAACGGCGATATTAATACAACATTTGCATGAACTAAAAGAGATTAGATATATAACAAATGAAACTTTTTATTACTTCATCAATCTACATCACATTTATCCAATAAAACATGCAACTTGAAGTGATTCCCACTCACCACATCACTAATACCACCACCACCGCCACCTTCCTTGCAGATGAATATAAATGAATATGTCTTGATCTAAACTCTCACCATCTCAACTTTGCAGGAAAATACTGCAACATTTATGATGAATATGTTATAAAATTAAGGCTGTATGCATGATGATATCATAAGGCTCATAAAGTTCAATATTATACAAATGTATACCTTCTCAATCAGAGAGATATAGTATGGTTTCACCTTTTCCACATCAACTCTAACCTTGCTTTTACTATAAAGATCATATTTGCTGCATAAGGGATATAAAAAACAGAGTTTTAGTACTTAAATTCACCTGTCATTAAGAGGTAATTAATAAAATTAGACAGAAACACATGAATAGTTTAAGATGCATGGAGTTTCCTACTTGAACACATGAAGCCATTTTAAATTTTCCTTATCTTCCTCGTTCATAAGAGATGCGTAGGCTCCGAATCTATGCAATGCTGAAGCGAAAAAAAAAAAGAATGTAGATATATATCAAACACTATACTAATAAGAGATGTTTGATTTAACTTTTTTTATGTTTGTGGATATATATCATAATTGAGGTGTGTTTATGGCTATGTTTGGCACAGTTTTTTTGCTCCGATCAGTTTGGACAAAAACGTTATTTTTAGAATGTATATATGTTTGGCATGACAATTGTAGTGACCGCCACCAAGAGAAAACTAGTTTTAAACATAAAAATGGATGAAATTCCGCATGTGCGGCCGATGATCGTTCATGAACGTTGGTTCATAATCACCACGTTCATGATCGCCACTGCTGCGTCAAACGGAGCCTATGGAGTCCAAAACATATGTTTATTTCTATATAAAGAAAGGCACCCCGGTGCACAAAGCATCCCCGCCGGGAAAGGGTTCCACAACAAGGGTGACCTGTAAGCAAATCTTAACCTACACTTTTGCAAAGTGGGATCAAGGTGTAACAACTTAATTAACTGGTGCGCCAAGTCTCCCCTTCTATGTAAGTTTCTATATACAATTATTATGCATTTTTGTTTTTACAAAGTCAGAATTTTATATTGTGGGAAGAGCAGAGAGGCGCACGATAAAAGGAATGGTATCGAATGATGAAGAGAGCAGCAGAAGGCAGAGTAGTCGCGTTCTCTTTGGCGACCTGCCATCAATCCATGAACAACTAAATTTGTTTGCGAAACAATATTTTAATGGAGTTCAGAAAACAATGGCCTAAGAAAAATGCTTACCAGATACATGTAATCGTCATGTCCCCACGACATTAGAACATTTTCAAGGCCGCATCCTTCCGAGTATACTCCAAACTTGGTGCTGTATTTGGGATTTTTGAAATCTTCATTTCCTTCAAAGAACTGCAGTGGATTGAAACCTAGTTTGTATTTATCAATGCAATTTGAAATTGATTCGGACCATATCAGTTTCGGGCCTTTAAAGAAGACACGGACCTTGTGATGAACGTTTGATTCGTCGAAAGCGCAGCCAACTGGGAATGTATCGCCTGCAAAATTGACTTGAATCTCTTAGCACCAAAAAGATGATCCAGGCAAGTTAGGCACCGTTTGGCACAGTGATGCAATCATGTGCACAATGATTATGAACTGTCGTTTATGAATGCAGGAGTTCACCAAAGGAACTTCGATCCATTTTTTTGTTGAAAATTAGTTTTTGTGTGTGTCATTACTGATATCATGCCATATATATATTCTAATATTATGGCTCCGTTTGGGAGGACTTCTTTTCACCGGTCAAGTGGTTATGACTGCATGAATCGGACCTTAATTATGATCCGGTTCATACAGTCGTAACAGCTTGACTGGTGAAAATAAGTCCCCGCAAACGGAGCCTATGACTATTTTGGTCAAAACTCACCGAATCAAAAACGCTAAGCATAAACTCTAATACAGGTTTTAAATATAAAAAGCGGCTCTTTTTGGTATTTTGCACCCTCAAATATAGGGTTTTGGTATTTTGCAACCCAACTCCTTAAAATTGGCACTTTGCACCCAAATAGTTAATTTTTTGCATTTCGTACTCCTAGGTCAAAATTGCAAGGGAATTTATGTTTGGGCAGCACAAAAAAATGTTCATTTTGACACGTTGCATCCCAGATTATTGGTGCGGCACGGACCTAAATATCATTGAATGAGCATTTTTTATACAATGGATAGAAATATTCTAGAAATTTCGACTTGAGGTGCAAAGTGCTAGAAATTCACAATTAGGGATACAAAGTACCGATTTTAAAGATTGGTGATACAAAAACCCATAATATTTTGGGATGCAATGTGCCAATAAAAACCCTAAAAATACGGAGAGATTGCAATATTTCCAATTAGGACACCTTGCGGCGGCGCGCGGCTGCCGTGTCCGTACAATTCGTGAAGGCGGACTTGAAAGAGTAAATAAGGATAAGAAAACGAAGGAAGGAAACTCAGGACCACTGAAATTGAAGGAAGGGTGTTTTGTGCAGCACTCCCGTCCCGACACGATCTCCGATAAATCATCTCCCCCGCTCTCATTCCTCTTCTCATTGCTTCGTAATTAATCGATCGCCCGATCGGACGCATTTTTGCAGTCAATTTTACGGGATTAATAAAGGGAAAGCTTCATCTGTTAAAAGTAAAAGCATGCGCAGCATATGCAATGCAAATGAAAACTGCTGTGCAGATCCTCACCTACAACAGCCCACTGAGGAAGCTGTCCAAAACTGGGATGGAGAAGAACCTTTCCAAGATCTGATTCACCACCAGCAGATTGATTAACAGTGAAATTAACCATGAATTATGTATGTTGATTCAGAATTTACCATGAATGAGGCCTGTTAAGTGCAGCCAATCCTCGTCGGGATAATCCCTCCTGATCGCCTCCGCCGTCTGCAACAGATGCTCAATCTGAGGTTCGTCCAGATCCGGATCGCTGTCATCCACGAATCCGTTCAGCAATTCGATGCATTCCCAGATGCTCATCTCCACCCTGTCCAGTTTTCCGTACTCCTCCCTCTTCCGCTTCACCTGCGCACAGAGCCGCCATGGTCGGCGAGCTGTTCCAAAGGCCGTTTAATTAAGCTGGTTTGAGAAATCTCGCTTACGAATTCGTAGGACTGATGCAAGTGGTTCATCCGATAGAATTCTTCCACCGTCTTCTTCCTCTCCGATTCCGCGCCGTAATCCCTGCCATACAAATCTGAATCACGCTTCGATTCGAATAGTCCTAAACTCCATTAATCCGAAAAATTCACCTGAAGGTTTGGCCGAAGGCGTTGGAGTCTGGAACAGAGAAGCCGCCGTCCAGCACCAATTCCTTCGGATCAGTGGGGATCTTCATCTCTGCCGCATGCAAACCTAATTAATTTAAGCTCCCATCAAAATCTTCGTATATCAAAACTGTTTTGTCTGATTAAACTCACCAAATCGAGGCTTCTCCATTGTGATAGTCATCTTCTAACAAACTTTGAGAGATCAAAGTTTAAAGGGTTGATCGTTCGATCGATCGATCGATCTTCTTCTTGCTGCGTTTCGAGGCAGAGGGAGGAGTACTTATATAATATAGGCGAAACCCAAGGCAGCAGCCAAAATAGAGATTAAAAATTCAAAAAAAAAAACTTATTTTAGAAATTAGGCGACCAAATTTGGGAATTTATTTATCCTTTGATAATAAATCATAAAGAAAATCCAGTATGAGTCAGCTATGTCGTGGATCCCTCTCATGGAAATCCGGCCGGGGTTGCTGGACTTCCAGCGGCCTGGCGTGTTGTGGCAGACCGTTACCGGTTCATTCGACCGCTACACGAAACATTATATTCTGACCGGTCCATCTCCCCAATGTGCACGCAACATGTGTGAATACATCACCTTTACTCGTAAACCATTGACCATAGGAAGTGTCGCCGGAGTCCATGAGTGCCCTCAAATTAAATAAAATAATAATTAGGACAAGTTTATGAAATTTTATTTCAATATATAAAATTAAGTATTTTATATTATTATTTTTAAAAATATCTGAAATTAAATAATGTTGGTTGAAAATTCAATTTGATTTTTTTTATATATGAGAATTCTTAGAATTTTTATTTAAAATCTCACTCGTTGAGTTGTATTTCCAAAAGTCACATGTTCAAGTTTTCTTGGACTCTCCTCCTAATTATTCTTATTAGCTTCAGTTAGAAAATAAAGAAAACTCTATATTTTATTACTAACACAATTAATGTTGTAAATTGAAATGCCATTAAAATCAACCAAATTACCCAGTTAATAATAATAACCCACACTAAATTAAAACTTTCCCTGTTAAAAACACCAGCCCCAACCTCTATTAAAAAACCAACATCCAGTTGGGACAGAATTTAGGAGTAGATAATTTATTTATCTATTTTCTAAAAGGTCTGGCCCGACTCTTCCTTCACCCTTCTTCTTCCATCTGCCCGTCGATTCATTCACGCATATCTCGAACCAGCCCTGTCGACGGCCCTTGTGGGCTCAAGCAACCCTTCCCCGACCTATCACGAGTAATGATCTTCATTTCAGCTTTCATTCCACCCAGTTAAGTATTTTTTTGTGGATCTTCTACTATTTGTGATGCGTCTATGATATAGCCCTTACTTGCATTGCCCACCTGCAATTAGTATGCCTGTGGTATACATTTCTCTCATTGCTCACCACAATTATTAATTCAAAATTTTAACTCACTTATGAATAAATAATTTTTTACTTATCTGTTTTGCTAGCATTGCTTCATGAAAATTGACACACGTATATTTTTTTCTTTACTAGTTATATATTTTACCATGCTTATGTTTATCAATGTTCAGAGTTTTTTTTTATTTGAAATTTGTCTTACCGTCCTGAGCCTGATCTGTGTCGAGTTCATGTTGTTGCGGTCTGACTTGACGCTCCTAAACCGGTCCAATTTCGACCGTCTTAGTCTGGGAGCAGTTGAGCGCGCAATCAGTCAAATAGACAAAGAGTAGGTACACAATGCGATTTTGACGTGGAAAAACCCCTCAACTGGGTAAAAAAATCACACGACCTGGTCTGTGTTGATCGAACCCCACTATCTGCTTGTGATTACAACTTTCACTGAGAATCGAGAGCGACGGGCCGCTTCTCGTTACACTTTGCAGGTCAGAGAGAGAATTGTTGGCTCGTGGCGGGCAACAGACTGCTCTACACGAGACTTGTTTGCAAGGAGGACGTGGATGAAGGGAATGCTGGTGGTCGCAAGAACTTCCTTCTCGATGCTTGTCGGATCTAGGCGGGTTTTGACGAGGCAGTGGCGGCTTCATGATGGCTTGAGGGGACTTGGATGCGGCTTGAAGATGGCTTGAAGGAGGCTTGAATTCGGCTTGAATACGGCTTGAATGCGGTTACCGATGGCGTCGGCCCCCAAGGGGTCGGCCTCCACCTTCGGCCGCCCACCATTTGGGCCGTTGAAGGGTCGCTCGGCCTCCTAGAGCCGGCCTCCTCACTCGGCCGGCCGGAGGCTTTGGCCGGCCCCAAGGGGGAGGCCGCCTCCTTCGACACCTCCATAGGGGCGGCCGCCACACCTAACCGCCCACAAAGTGGGTGGTCGAGGGTGGTTACCGCGCGTAACCACCCCCGTTGCCCGTTGGGCCGTACCCATATTCGGGCGGGGCCGTTTTGTACACGGAGGTAGGCTCGGTATTTTCCTAAAAATGGCAATTCGTGTGCTCTAAACGGAGCGATCCTATTCGTCCGGCCCCTATTTACAAAGGGAAATTATTGGCTTATCCCTCTCCAAGCCTATAAATAGACCCTGAGTACTTCTCATTTCTCTAACTTCGGAACTCGGATCTCTATGAAATCCTTGTCTCTCCCTTTAGCTTTTTCTCTCTCCCTGCACAGGTCCATCGTCGCCTCGCCAGCCGCCAAGACAAAGTCCGCCGCCAACGAGCTCGCCTCCAAGTCAAAGACCGTCCGCAATCTCCTCCGCGCAATTAGGCGCTCGTAGGAAGTCGCCCGCTTGTCGCCCACTGCCGTCAGCACCCCGAGCGCACCAATTGTAGGGTTCCAGTTATGCTAAAGCTCAACCATCCGCCAGTGATCGTTCAGAAGCGCGCTAACATTCTCCCACGCATCGAACATCATCTCTTTCTTTCCCCCTCAAGTTGTAACGAGTAGCTGCTTGTCGCGCTCAATTCTGCCAAAGAAACATTGTAATCCCAACCGATCTAGTGGAGTTCATGTCGTCACAGTCGCGGCCGTGATTTTTCATTTTGTTCATCTGTGATCTATTCATGTGACTGTTTGCGTAACCGATCGCTCAGAGGGCTAAGACGGTCTATCAGGAGCGCGGTCGCGGACCAGAATAAGTACATATATGTAATGGCTCCGCTCAAGATATTCTACTAAGGCTCATCGGTGTGGAATGGCTTTATATAGTATCTCCAGCGTAGAGCCGTTACACTCTAGTGACACGTAACCTGTTGGGTCGTTCTGAGCCGGTCCTAACGCGCGCGGACATATAATTAAAATATTCTAACAATCTCCTCCTATGTCCGCGGTAAACCCGACGTCGGAAAGGGGTGGTGTGTGAAGTGTTCAACCGAATATGAAGCACTCACAACCATGTCCATCACACTTGTCAAAAACATATTGGACGTTAAGTAAAACAATTGTATGCGTGCATAAGAATAAACAGAAAATCTCAGCAGCATCATAGTGAAGTCTAAAGTACAATCACAGCACAGGTACCAGAACACCAAGTGTCTCATGACCAACTAAAGAGCAAGAAAGTCCAAACAAAACAAGTGAAAGCAAAGAGAGCTAAACAGTGCTCTAAGCAGAAGAAAAAACCAATTTATACTCTAGAAATCAGAGTCCAGTAGGTCATCCTCATCTGGATCCCAACGGCAAGTGCTCCTCCATCAGCAGCAGCTCCTGTAATTTCCAACAGAGAAGTTCATTTAGAATGAATTCAATCTTGGAAAATGTACAAGTATCTAGTTCTACTTATATGAACGTAGTACAGTATGAGAAAGCATATGTAGAGTATTTAGTTTCTACCTCAGAATTCATTATCTATTTCCAAAGAAACGATGTTATGGACTTCTGGACACCGCAGCTGTGTCTGTGTTCCTATGTGGAAAGTCACGGTTACTGTTCTTCTAAAGTCAATTGGAACTCATCGAATGTGGAATGGAACCAATAAACAGAAGAGGAAGAGCCAAACCTAGTCGGATTGTGTTATCAAAAGTGGAATAACACTCTCCTCCTAGATAAGGAAGACGAACCCAGTGGAAGTTGTTAACATCAAATGTGGAATGAAACAACTCACCAGATTCGTACTCAGCAACCCCGAACATCAGCGGAGCACAATACGCTTGCTTTGACAAAGGAAAGTGGAAAAAATCAAAACATTTGGACTAAGGCTGAACTAAATCGCCTATCTTTGAACTAAGGCTGAACTTAAATCGCCTTGAGTCCCATTTCCCCCACTGTTTTGATTGATCGGTCTTTAGGCATTCCTTTTGTCAGTGGATCAGCCAGATTATCCTTCGATCGCACATCGATCAAAGTGATAATGTCTTGTTCTTTCAGATAATTCAGTAGAGCGTGTCTCAGTCGTACATGTCGCCTTTTAGTATTAAAAAGGACATTCTTCACGACTTGAACTGCTGCTTGATTATCACAATACAGGCTCAAAGAATTGACTTGAAGTCTAGACAAGGGAATGTCTAGAATCAAATTCCTGATCCAATCTGCCTCTTCGCCAGCTGAGGCTAAGGCAAACAACTCGGCTTCCATAGACGACAAAGCTATACAAGTCTGTCTTTTGGATTTCCAAGTGACTGCAGCGCCACCCAAAGTGAAAATAAATCCACTAGTGGACTTGCTGTTCCCAACTTCTGAACACCAGGAGGCATCAGAGTATCCTTCCAACGTAGGAGGGTAACCAGTGTAGCAGAGAGCGTGGTCTTTAGTACCTTTCAGGTACCTCATCAGCCGATCTAGGGCATCCCAATGCTCTTTGCCTGGACTACTGCTAAAACGACTCAGCATGCTTACCGAGAAAGCAATTGTTGATGCGCGAAAACGTCGCGGGGCACCAGCCAGCTAACACGGAGGGGGTGTTCGGTCTCACAAGCTAGGAGAGGAGGAGAGGAGGGAAGGAAGGAAGCCTCTGAGTGCTCGAGAGTGGATCAAACGGCTTGTCAAAGAGGGTTGCGGGGATAGAGGAGAGAAGCTTGATCAACAGAGCGGGTTGATCAAGAGAGGAGAAGGAGGTTGATCAGGAGCTGTCGAGCAGACGGCTAAGGGGACGGTTGTGCTTGCAGGTTGGTTGCCGAGAAGAGCTGAGCTGAGAAGAAGCTTGCTGAGCAGAGGAGCAAGGCTTGCTGAGCAGAGGGAAGAAGGAGGGGGCCACTAGCAGCGGCAACAACACACTTCGCCCGCCGCGGCCTAAATGCCACTCCTGCGACGGGCTTTCCTTTTATTAATAGCTAGAGATTACAAGCTTACAAGTACACCTTTACAACAAAATCACTTAAAGGGTACAAGGAGAAGCTGGCGGCTAAGAGAGAAGAAAGTGCCAGAAAGCAGAGGAGAAGCTGCCAGAGACTAAGTAAAAGAGTCTGCTGGCAAGCTGGAGGACTGAGAAACTGAGTCTGCAGAGTCTGCTGGCAAGCTGCTGAAGAGCTGCTGGAGAGCTGTGCGGACAGGAAACTGAGTCCGCAGAGCTTGCTGGAGGAGGTGATGACGGACTGCGCGGACTGGAAAACGGAGTCTGCAGGGCTTGCTTGCAGGACTTGCAGGATCCCCCAACCATGTAGAATGAGAGGCACCATGGGCTATTTATAGGCCCAGGGAAGTTCTTCTAGAAGCGGGGCCCAGTGACATCAGCATGACGACCTGCGCGGACTCCGCGGACAGAGATTTTGCGTCCGCCACTGTCGAGCGATGAAGCAATCGGAAGGACCCACCTGCAGAGAATTGGAGGTCCCCCCCTAGCGGGCGACCTGGGCGGACTCCGGGAGGAGTCCGCCCGGCAGGCCGGAGGCCGCCCCCTAGCGGGCGGCCTGGGCGGACTCCAGGGTGGAGTCCGCCCGGCAGGGCGCCGGGGCCGCCCCCTAGCGGGCGGCCTGGGCGGACTCCAGGGGGAGTCCGCCTGGCAGGGCTCGGCCGCCCCCTAGCGGGCGGCCTGGGCGGACTCCAGGGGGAGTCCGCCTGGCAGGGCTCGGCCGCCCCCTAGCGGGCGGCCTGGGCGGACTCCAGGGGGAGGAGTCCGCCCGACAGGGCTCGGCCGCCCCCTAGCGGGCGGCCTGGGCGGAGTCCAGGGGGAGTCCGCCCGGCAGGGTGCCGGGGCCGCCCCCTAGCGGGCGGCCTGGGCGGACTCCAGGGGGAGTCCGCCCGGCAGACGGGCAGAGGCCGCCCCCTAGCGGGCGGCCTGGGCGGACTCCAGGGGGAGTCCGCCCGGCTGGCCTGGCCGCCCCCTTGCGGGCGGCCTGTGCGGACTCCAGGGGGAGTCCGCCCGGCAGGCGGGCAGAGGCCGCCCCCTAGCGGGCGGCCTGGGCGGACTCCAGGGGGAGTCCGCCCGGCTGGCCTGGCCGCCCCCTTGCGGGCGGCCTGGGCGGACTCCAGGAGGAGTCCGCCCGGCTGGCGGGCAGAGGCCGCCCCCTAGCGGGCGGCCTGGGCGGACTCCAGGGGGAGTCCGCCCGGCTGGCCTGGCCGCCCCCGTGCGGGCGGCCTGGGCGGACTCCAGGGGGAGTCCGCCCGGCAGGCGGGCAGAGGCCGCCCCCTAGCGGGCGGCCTGGGCGGACTCCAGGGGGAGTCCGCCCGGCTGGCCTGGCCGCCCCCTTGCGGGCGGCCTGGGCGGACTCCAGGAGGAGTCCGCCCGGCAGGCGGGCAGAGGCCGCCCCCTAGCGGGCGGCCTGGGCGGACTCCAGGGGGAGTCCGCCCGGCTGGCCTGGCCGCCCCCTTGCGGGCGGCCTGGGCGGACTCCAGGGGGAGTCCGCCCGGCAGGCGGGCAGAGGCCGCCCCCTAGCGGGCGGCCTGGGCGGACTCCAGGGGGAGTCCTCCCGGCTGGCCTGGCCGCCCCCTTGCGGGCGGCCTGGGCGGACTCCAGGGGGAGTCCGCCCGGCAGGCGGGCAGAGGCCGCCCCGGGTGGGCGGCCTCGGCGGACGGCGGCAGGAGACTGCCGCCCCTTGGGCGAAATAGGAGGCCGCTCCTGGCACTGCTGTTGGCGGACTCCTGCAAGGAAAAGCACTGCACGATTTAGCGGATCTAACCGCATGTCCCGCGAGGGTGAGCCATGGGAATAGCTCGCCGTCCCGCAGGGCACGCGGTTGCTAGGAGACCTAGGCGGATAGGGGAAACTGTCCGCCTACGCTGGACCCATCGCGATCAAAAGGGAGAATCTAATGGTCACGATGAGCCAGCTGGCCACTTTGGGAAGGATCGCCGATTTCTGGGTTAACATAATCCCCGCACTTTTTCAAGTTCTGCAAAAGAACTTCGAAAAAGTTGGAGACCCACGAAAATCGTGATCCACCCCAACGGAAGAAGAGGAGCAAGGAGAGACAGAACCTGAAGACTCTCCTTAGAAGCTTGGCGCTTCCTGTCTACTTTCCTGCAAGAGGAAAGTTAGGGTAAGCATGTAGGGGTGGCACATCGAGTGTGTACCTGAATTTGTTTTTGCAAAACGAAGAAGGCGTGTCTTCTGTAAATGCTCTGCAAAATAAAAGTGAGGAAAACAGAAAGACACAACAACTCGCAAGTACCTGAAAGGGACCTGCAAGTCTTTGCTGATCTCTGCAAGAAGAGAGTTAGGAACAGGTATTGTATATAAAAATAAGCTGCAAGTACCTGAATGAGGCTTGCAGGTGTTTGCTAATCTCTGCAAGAAGAGGAGTTAGAAGCAAATAAGATATGAAGATAACTTGCAAGTACCTGCGAAGAGAAGGCTTGCAAGTGTTAACTGTAGACTGTTTAACTGTCGACAAGATAAGGCTGATATAACCAATTAGCGAGAGGAATGCCTGATGAATACTATTATGAAGTCCAGATCAATAAACTGAGTGTTAGCTGCTGACAGATATGACTGGATTATAATAGCATAGCTGATAGCGCTTGAGCAAACAATGTAGAGGAGATGAGAGCAATAGAGCTTATATGAGTGCGAATCATCATCCGATAGAGCTTTGAAGAAGCAATTCATATAGGATGAGCATGAACAAAGTGATTGCTGGAAATCCTTTTGGTAGGTCGGATTAACCTGTTCACCTGTGAAAGAAGGCAAGAGAGAAAAAGGAGGTCTACACCCGGAATGATTAAAGTGGGTTGAATGCTGCCACAGGTGTTCCCCGTGGGCCTTATGCATCACTTGCCCGAAAAATCATCCCGAGCATAGTCCTACTCAAAGCGGGCTGGCTGCGCATCCTCAAGGAGGGGGGAAAAGGAAAAAAGAGGTCCATGTTTGGAATGACTACAGAGGGTTGAATGCTGCCACAGGTGTTCCCCGTGGGCCTTATGCATCACTGGCCTGAAAAAGTCATTCCGAGTATGGTCCTGCTCAAAGCGGGCTGGCCGCGCATCCTCAAGGAGGGCACAAAGCAAGGGAAGGTCCTGAGAAGGACCGCTGGAAGCAAGGAAGATCCTGAGAAGGATCGCTAGAAACTCTGCTCTCTTGCCCTGGGCACAAGCATCACTGATCAAGGAGACAGGTTGCGCCAAGAGGCCTATATTGTCTGTGTGTTGATCAGTGGAGTTGTGAGAACCCGAGAGGCATGGATCGAGGATACCGGAGAGTTATTCGGCCACCACAGTTGAAGGCTGATCTAAGAGACAAGGCTACGCTTGATTGCCATTGCTTGTCCAGCGAAGATCATCCTAACCGTAGTGTTTCCTATAAGACGCACAGCAGAGCTAACACATGGGGCTCCCCTAGCACACACTCTGTGTCAGATGCTGGCTAGGATCCTAAGCCTGAAGCCCATAATCGTAGATGAACTGCTCCCACTACACATATGGGTATACTCCCGCCATATGTGGTCGAAGCGGTAGTGCGAGAACAGACTACGGAGGGAACGTTTCAGACTCGGCGAAATCTCATTGGCGTATTGATCCAGAGAGAGAGAGAGAGAGAGGCAACAAAAAGGGAACTGTGTCAGTACAGGATCTCTGAATAAAAGCTTTGCAGAAAAGCAAGAAAAGAACACTGAGAAGTGTTGTAATGAAAATGTTTGAAAGAGGGAGTAAGGGTTGAGATAACCCTTGTAGGTTGTAAGGAGCTCTGGAGGACTGTGAAGTCCATCGCTTTGGAGGACTGTGTAGTCCTTGCTAGTTTAGAATAGCCTTCCCAGTATACCCTCGTCATTGGCATCGAAGCATTCGACTTCTTTGTTAACAACGAGGAGAGGATAATCTTCGACCTGGCTCACCCCTCTTGAGGAGCAAGGAACATCTGAACTTTCTTTGCCCTTTGAAGTTGACGGATCAGGGCGATCTTCTTTAGGAAGCAAGTCATGCATCTTGCCTTGCCGGAGCATCCTTTGCACAAGCTGGCGGAATGCTCGGCAGTCTTCTGTTCGATGGCCTGGCTCTTTGTGAAATTCACAATAAGGCTCTGAGTTTCTAGACCTTTGATCGGTCGGCCGATAGGGCTTCTTGTAGTTGGCCCTATCTTTCATGATCCGCACTACCTCTTGCACAACGTCGTCGAGATCCGGCTCATGCAAGTCATCATCTTGCTGTTGTTGAACAGTTGCTGTTTGAGAAGGAGCTAGCGGTAGCAATGGATCTTGAGCATCACGGCTCGGGAAGGAGTATCGCTGGCGATGAAGCCTTCTATCCTTCCTTGAGTAGGTTGGGAAACGATTGCAAGGAGACCTTGGAGGCTGCTTGCGAAACGGATCTTTCTCTGATACGAGCTTGGAAACGAAGCCTGGATTGCTCTTCTCGCCTCGGATGTACGAGTTGGCTAGAGCAATCAGCTCTTGGTATGTCCTTGGAGCACGGACATTAGCTTCAAATTTGAGAGGCCCTTCACGAAGACCGTGGATAAGAGCCACTCGGTACATTTCTTGATCAACGATTTCGATGTCCAGAATCTCTCTCTGGAATCGATCAACAAATTGAGACCAAGTTTCATCGCTGCGCTGTCTGATCTCAAAGAGGGCTTCAGGACCGCCCTTTCTCTTGGAGGAGGTAGAGAATCTAAGAAGGAACTCTCTACGGAGATCAAGGAAGGAAGAGATGGAGTGAGGACGGAGGCCATAGAACCAATTCCTCACTTGCCCATCAAAGGTTGTCACAAGTAGCTTGCACTTGGTTGCATCTGATAGAGTCTTGAGAGCAACGGCTGATTCAAAGGCTTGAAGATGCTTGACCGGATCAGTCTCTCCTGTATAGATTGGCAGTCGAGGCTCTCTGAAGTTTGCTGGAGTAGGTTCAAGGCGAACGCTCTCAATAAAGGGCGATGGCTCTTCCTGCTCTCCCACAACATAGGGATCAAAGGGAGCATAGGCTGCAGCTGCAAAAGAAGCAGGGGGGTAGAAAGGAAAGGTTGCTGCAGGGGGAGCAGAGGCAGGAGCTGGGGGGCAAGGATGACTTCCTTGAAAGTTGAGAAATCTAGCAGGACTTCCCCGGGCTGCTTGCCGGAAGAAGTTTTGGCGAGCGGCAAACTCTTCATCTTGAGTTCGCAAAGGAGCAGCAGGACCTTGCGGGAAGGTCGGGGTGTAAGGCGGATAGAACGGCGGACAAGCTTGAGAATAAGCTTGCTTATGCTCTGATGTTGGCGTTGGGTTGATTGGAGCAGCTGGAGCAGTTGCTGGACGAGAGTCTAACCGCTGCGTGATTGCAGCAAGGACTTGGTTGATTGCTTGGAACTGTTGAGCATTCTCACGGCGCGACTGCTCAAAAGCTTCCCAGAGAGGATCTTCACTGGGACTTGGGGCAAAGTTCTCGGCTGATTGATCTGACATGGCTAACTGTCGCTGTTCACCGTCTGACCGGATCTGAAGGCCGCGTGTTAACTGTTGATGCGCGAAAACGTCGCGGGGCACCAGCCAGCTAACACGGAGGGGGTGTTCGGTCTCACAAGCTAGGAGAGGAGGAGAGGAGGGAAGGAAGGAAGCCTCTGAGTGCTCGAGAGTGGAGCAAACGGCTTGTCAAAGAGGGTTGCGGGGATAGAGGAGAGAAGCTTGATCAACAGAGCGGGTTGATCAAGAGAGGAGAAGGAGGTTGATCAGGAGCTGTCGAGCAGACGGCTAAGGGGACGGTTGTGCTTGCAGGTTGGTTGCCGAGAAGAGCTGAGCTGAGAAGAAGCTTGCTGAGCAGAGGAGCAAGGCTTGCTGAGCAGAGGGAAGAAGGAGGGGGCCGCTAGCAGCGGCAACAACACACTTCGCCCGCCGCGGCCTAAATGCCACTCCTGCGACGGGCTTTCCTTTTATTAATAGCTAGAGATTACAAGCTTACAAGTACACCTTTACAACAAAATCACTTAAAGGGTACAAGGAGAAGCTGGCGGCTAAGAGAGAAGAAAGTGCCAGAAAGCAGAGGAGAAGCTGCCAGAGACTAAGTAAAAGAGTCTGCTGGCAAGCTGGAGGACTGAGAAACTGAGTCTGCAGAGTCTGCTGGCAAGCTGCTGAAGAGCTGCTGGAGAGCTGTGCGGACAGGAAACTGAGTCCGCAGAGCTTGCTGGAGGAGGTGATGACGGACTGCGCGGACTGGAAAACGGAGTCCGCAGGGCTTGCTGGCAGGACTTGCAGGATCCCCCAACCATGTAGAATGAGAGGCACCATGGGCTATTTATAGGCCCAGGGAAGTTCTTCTAGAAGTGGGGCCCAGTGACATCAGCATGACGACCTGCGCGGACTCCGCGGACAGAGATTTTGCGTCCGCCACTGTCGAGCGATGAAGCAATCGGAAGGACCCACCTGCAGAGAATTGGAGGTCCCCCCCTAGCGGGCGACCTGGGCGGACTCCGGGAGGAGTCCGCCCGGCAGGCCGGAGGCCGCCCCCTAGCGGGCGGCCTGGGCGGACTCCAGGGTGGAGTCCGCCCGGCAGGGCGCCGGGGCCGCCCCCTAGCGGGCGGCCTGGGCGGACTCCAAGGGAGTCCGCCTGGCAGGGCTCGGCCGCCCCCTAGCGGGTGGCCTGGGCGGACTCCAGGGGGAGGAGTCCGCCCGGCAGGGCTCGGCCGCCCCCTAGCGGGCGGCCTGGGCGGACTCCAGGGGGAGTCCGCCCGGCAGGGCTCGGCCGCCCCCTAGCGGGCGGCCTGGGCGGACTCCAGGGGGAGTCCGCCCGGCAGACGGGCAGAGGCCTGATACGCGCAAAATAGAGCTTGAAAACGCAAGTATACGTGCCGCACAAGTAATACAGAGTGAGTGAGATCGTTCCCACGGGGAAGTGATGTGTTTAGTGCTTACAATTACTAGCTACACCGTTTCTATGACTCCAAGCAAAACGATTAATTGATTTTATGAAAATAGATTAAAACTTTTAGACAAATATTAAAACAAATTTAACGAGATCTTAAAGTAATTCCTTAGCAGTTAGAGAAAATAGCCTTGCATTTCTGATTTCATATGTGTACATTGATGGTGATAAAATAAATATTTCATTTGGTTGAACTTTGGATTATCTTGCGATGATTTTTAAAAGAAGAAACCTTTATCTCTCGATACAAGGGGTCTTAATATCTACGCAACCCTAGTTATCTCTAACTTAGGAAAAACGAAAATATTATGAAGTGCAAGAATCAAATTCGCAAGCCTAAAAAGGAAATCTCTTTCACTTTTCAAAACTCAATAGATCTTGTGATGCACGCACGTTTCTCCTCTCTCGACTCTTGAAACGCCGTAAAAATAAAGAAATGTTGGTTAATGATTCGCATTGCTCATCTCTCGATTCTCGCGCTGCGATACAATAAAAGACATGATCCAACAATTTCACCATAAAAATCACAAGATCCATAAAGATAATCACAAAGCAAACTCAAAATCAAAGATGTTCATCATCAAAATACACATACTACTCTCATCATGCAAGACTAGAGAGTTTTAGTTCATGACTGCGGGAAAATAACACAAAACTGAAGAGATCTTACTAAACATTTCAAAAGAAATGCAAATCTTCCCTCCTCCAGTGATGTAGAAGCGTTTCCTTCCGCCCGAACGCCAAGACTGGACTGGTTCTTCCCTGGCCGAAATCCTTCTTCCTGCAGTTTTTCTCCTCTAATGGCTCTCCTTGAATAGAATGGAATCCCCCCTTTTATGGCTGAAATTTCCTTCCTTTAAACTTTCCCTCTTCTTTTCCTAGTGGGCCCCACATCCAGTCATTTTAAAATGCTGAATGGATGCTTTGAAATAGGTTGTAACTGTCCAAAACTTGGCATTTTCGGATTTGAATTTCCTGTAACTGCCAAAAATGTTGTGAATATGTTGCAACATTTCTGGTTCTGTTTTTTTTCTGCACAGTTCCTGCCAGAATGTTGAGAATATGTTGTAACATTTTTCCCAGATTTTTCACAATACTTAGTCTTCAATCCTTGACTTAAATTCTCCCCGAATCCTATCATAAAAACATATAAACAATTAGAGTACAAACATTTTGACTCCAAATCATGCGGCAATTGGATTTTATCTACTTTTCATGTATAAATTTCACATAACATGGCTAAAAATAGTTAAAATAGAGATGAAGATAACTTCTTTTTGTGAAGTTATCACACCCCCATGCTTAGTTCTTTGCTAGTCCCTAGCAAAGGTAAATCATTATAAATCATGATATGACAAAGATTTATGACAGTAGAATTTCATTTCTGTCTACTCTTCATTACAAGTTAACCAAAATAGCTTCAAGTAATTCTCATTAACTGATGCTAGACTTGCTAGTCCATAAGAATTCAAACTTTCATAATTCTATCAGATAGATATAAGATAAGGCTCAATTAAGAATTCAAGTGTTATATGTGATGCCCTTAACAAATTGTCTACATCCCTTACAATTCATTTTCGATAAACTTCGTCACCAATAGGATAGATCAAGAGTAGTCTAAGGCTTTGATATGACCTCTACATGAGTTTGGTAGAAACCGATGCCAAATAAAAACGACTTGATGAATTTTGGAGAGGTGGGTAGCCAATGATTCTAATTAACTTAGTAGCTTGCCAACTTATGGGGTTTAACTTTCAACAATTTTTTCTTTCTTTTGATATTTGCACAGTTGGGATCATTCCAAGTAAGCCGGGGACTTAGGCCACATATCACTATGCTATATATATATCCTTTTTTTTTATCATAGTTGGGATCGTTCCAAGTAAGCCGGAGCTACTTAGGCCACATGTCACTATGATATACACAAAATTTTTGTTTTAACACCCATAAGTGGTCAGTCTACTAGCTAAGGAACATAGGGAAATGAATAATCAAGTCTTTAGGCTCAAAAGTAATATGTGATGGCCACAAAGGTAAGGATTTACGTGGAAGCAAGGTTAACTACGTACGCTCAATATATTGGCGACTATCATTGAATTAGAACATACTCGATCTAATCCCATTAGGATCCGAAGTTAATTAAATAAGTTAAAAGGGGGTAAACATTTGTAAGAACTATAGTGCATGAATGTGAGATAGATTTCTTAATCGAGCTTTAACCAATCAGTCTAATTACAATTTAATAGTCTGACTCATAGGACTGACTCGTCTAAACTTACAATTAATTTGAAAAACTTGAATAAATTTATTAATAAAAAAAAATGAAGAGCAAGCAGGTCTAAAATATACCCCATAAAAGCTTTGTCAAGCAAGGTATAGAAGGGACATGCCCCCATACTTTAACCTTTACTAGTCCCTAGTAAAGCAGTTGTAGCAAATATAATAGCCTTGTATGCGATTGCGAACTTCATAAATCATAAGAGTGGAATAAAAAGACAGTTTCACATGTGAGTCGCCAGCATATAAATATGGGTGAAGTGGAACATAAAAGTATAAGAGATGAACGGAATATCCCACGAAGTAGCAGATTATAATAAAGAGTTTGCATTAAAATAGTGAAGGTATTGAGTAACAGGTATAGCTTCACGGCATGAAAACATATAGCAATAATTCATGAAAACAACATTTCAGGAAACGGAAAAAATACAGCTAGGGAAGTGATCAACCATAGTGCAGCAAGTAACAGGTACAAAGATTAGTGCTAGAAAATAAATAACCAAGTAATACGTCAACGGTTCTTTGCATTCAGTTAATAACATGCATTTCAAGAAGTTCAACAGCAATAGAACAAAGTAGTCATATAGGAAAACCGATAACGAGCGTCTAAGAAGTCAATCAATCTCCACCATTTTGACAAGAGCAATATGTAAATAAAATAAACTACTGCACTAACACTGAAATGTTTCACCATAGAGATGTCCCAAAAAAAAACAAAACAGTCATTTCAGCAGTAAAAATGCAAAGTAAATTTCCCAGATCTGAGTAGTGGAGCGTCAACCATCCTCCTCATCGTCGTCAGCGTCATCGACCTCGTCCGAGTCGTCATCGTCCAAAAATTCTTTCATTTCGTCGTCTCCGCCGGATGCAAAGGCTGCACCCTCCTCGACCGCTTCCGTTTCATCATGTGGATTTGGCGAGGATGTCGCCTCCTTTCCCTTAGAAGTAGAGGGATTGTTGTCATACCAAGCAGGATTCACATCGTGGACTGCTATCTTGTCCTCAGGTACATTCAAATGGCGGAGAATGGCTACTTGATTGTGATGTAAAATGTTTAAATGGGAGACTATATCACGATGTTGTTGGCGCTGATATTTGGCGGTGCCTTGCAAATATTTAAGGATGATCGGCCAATCCGGGGGGTTTGGGGAAAGTGGTGGTGGAATTGGAGGTTGGGTGGTTTTGCTCGAAGATACGGTAGGGCGTTGTTTCGGAGCGGATTTGGGAGGTGGCTCCTCGGAAGATACTTTAATATAGGAGGAAATCACAGAAAACGTGATTGGCCGGCCTACAATGGTAGTAGTGTCCGTGTCGGCGAGAGATACTCCGGCGTAACGGCACAACGATGTGATGAGCGTGGGAAACCACAGCTGAGTACCCCCCTCAGTTTTGACCTTTTTTAGGATTTGACTGGAAATAATATGTCCTACATTAATGGGAATCCCTTTTATAATGCTATGTATAATGCAAGCCCTCTCGAATGAGACATGGTTGGAGTGTTTCGTCGGCATAACACTCGAGTTTACGAAAAGCAGCCACACTTTAGCTTCACGAGTAAAAAGGGCCGAATGCAGGACATGCTTTGATTCATTAACCCACGTGATGTTTCTAGTGAGGCTCAATGTGGTGGCGATATCGTATGGATTAGAAGTTCTAACCGACTGGAGGACATCACAATCCAGATTTGATAAATCGAAGTAGGAGTTTATACCTTCCGCGGAGAAATCGACTTCCTTCCCCCGTATGTGGATTTTTCCGTCCGTGTGGAACTTGGCGTTGGCGTAAAATTCATACACCCACGGTAGGACAGCATCAGTGCGTGGATGGCAGAAGGAGGTCCAACCGAACTTGTCTATTGGCTGCACATACGCTTGACTCCAACCACGAACTTCCAGTTGAAACCCTCTTTCATAGATGAGGGGCTTTACCTTAAGCAATTCGTAGCGAGCCATGGCTTCGTCGTTGATGAATCTTGAGTGCTTGTGCGCCGCCACCGCCTTCTCTCTACCTTTCTTGGGGGCCATGATACGTCGACGCCACCGGTAAGTGATAGCAGAACTTCGTAAGAGGACGGCGAGAGGGGGGGGTATTTCCAGAACGGTGTTGTCGCGGGGTTGCTGCCGCCGGCGGATGAGTCGAAGCGGGGCGAGACAGAGGCTTTAGGGTTTCCTGGAGCAAAGTGTTCGGGGGGGATAGCAGCGGATTTGGGGGTATCGCGCTTTTAAGAGCCAGCGGATAGTAAAGGCACGGCTTATGCTAATTGAACCGGCTATGCAGGTAAAAAAAAATTAATTAATAACTAAGAAGACAGCCGGTTCAGCTAAATCCCGCAGGCAGCCGGTTAATTAAGCAGGTGAACCGGCCGCCGCCTAAATTTCCGCTCTTGTAAGGGAAAAAGGCAGAGAAAAAAGTGTTGCAACATTTTTCGAAAATGTTGCAACATTTTTTTCTGAGTCGATTTTGAGCCTTGGCTATTACTGAATGAAGGGGAAATGTGGGTTTTAAGCGTTCGAGACCATAGGGATTCAGTCATGCATCATCATTTTTTTTTTCTTTTTGAAAGGAATTTTTGAGAGAAATAGAAACAAACAAAACAAAAATAACAAAAATAATAAAGAACTTAACATTAAAATTTGGGGTTGCCTCCCCAGAAGCGCCTTAGTTAATGTCCCGGCTGGACATTCAGCGGCTCGAAAATTTTATTTCAAGTGTATGAACGATATTGCTCGTTCATTTTCGTTCCCTAAATAAGCCTTAAGACGTCCGCCATTGACCTTAAACTCCGAATGATCTTTTTCATTGATGATAGTAACGACCCCATAAGGAAGAACTTCCTTGACCCGAAACGGGCCCGACCACCTAGATTTTAATTTTCCGGGAAAAATTTTTAATCGTGAATTGAATAATAGAACTAGCTTCCCTGGTTGTAAATTTTTGTCCGTAAGATGGCGGTCATGCCACATTTTTGTACGGTCCTTATAAACCCTTGCACTTTCATACGCTTGAGTCCGGATCTCCTCCAATTCATTTAACTGTAGTAGTCTAGATTTACCGGCTTCTTGAAAGTCAAAGTTGATTTTCTTAATGGCCCAATATGCCCGATATTCCAACTCCAACGGTAAGTGACAAGCCTTGCCGTAAACTAAACGATACGGGGTAACACCAATTGGGGTCTTGAAAGCGGTTCTATATGCCCATAAGGCATCGTTAAGCTTTTGAGACCAGTCCTTGCAATTTACACTCACCGTTTTAGCCAAGATTTTCTTGATCTCTCTATTAGATACTTCTGCTAACCTATTAGTTTGGGGGTGGTATGCCAATGCTACCTTATGCCTAACCCCGTACTTTTTCAACAACGCAGCAAATTGGTGATTACAAAAGTGACTTCCCCCGTCACTTATAATAGCTTTGGGTGTTCCAAATCGACTAAATATGAAGTTTTTCAGGAAGTATAACACCACCTTTGCATCATTTTTGGTCGTGGCTATGGCTTCGACCCATTTCGATACATAGTCTACGGCTAAGAGGATAAATAAATTACCATTCGAATTAACAAAGGGTCCCATGAAGTCTATACCCCATACATCAAATAGCTCAACTTCTAGAATTGGGTTCATAGGCATAGCTTCGTTCTTATTAATATTTTCTTCCTTTTGACATCTATCACACCTTTTCACATGTTCTCTAGAATCATGATATAATGTAGGCCAATAGAACCCGGCCTCTAAGACTTTCATAGCTGTCCTATTTCCCTTGAAGTGTCCTCCGTAGGGAGAACTATGACAATTTTCTAAAATAGGATGCATTTCTACTTCCGGTATACATCTCCTCACTACTCCATCAGCACCAATTTTAAACAAATAAGGTGGGTCCCAAAGATAAGACCGCACTTGGTGTAAGAACCTCTTTCGTTGTTGGTAGTTTAAATCTGAAGGTAAGATGTTACTGACGAGGTAATTGACGTAATCGGCGTACCATGGCACTAACCCCTCTGATATAGCTAAGATTTGTTCATCTGGAAATCTCTCCTCAATCTCTGAATGATAATAAGATTCCTTTGGTTCGATCCTGGAAAGATGGTCTGCTACAGGGTTATCTACGCCCTTTCTATCCTTAATCTCCAAATCGAATTCCTGCAATAATAGTACCCAACGAATCAACCTCGGCTTTGTATCTCTTTTTTCCATCAAATAACGGATAGCCGCATGATCAGTAAAAACAGGTGACTTGAGTGCATAAAAGATAAGATCGAAACTTTTCAAAGGCGTAGACTACTGCCAACAACTCCTTCTCAGTCGTGGTGTAATTGATTTGAGCTTCAATCAGAGTTTTGCTCGCGTAGGCTATGGTGTGAAAAAGTTTCTCCCTAACTTGACCTAGTACTACACCCACGGCATAGTCACTCGCATCACACATAAGGACAAATGGTTCACCCCAGTCGGGTGCCACCACAATTGGTGCCGTGGTTAATTGCTTTTTCAGTTTACTAAATGCACTCAAACAGTCTTCGTCAAAATGAAATTTCGTATCCTTTTCCAACAATCCACTAAGAGGTTTTGCAATCTTAGCAAAATCTTTGATAAACCTTCGGTAAAATCCTGCATGCCCTAGGAAACTCCTTAACTCTTTCACATTCCTAGGAGGAGGTAATTTCTCAATGACCTCAATTTTGGCCTTATCTACTTCTAACCCCTTGCTTGACACATGATGGCCTAGCACGATGCCTTCGCGTACCATGAAATGGCACTTCTCCCAATTCAGCACAAGGTTAGTTTCAATACATCGCACAAGCACTCTTTCTAAGCACTCCAAACACTCTCCAAATGATTTTCCGAAGATGGAGAAATCATCCATGAAGATCTCTATACCATGATCCATAATTTCTGAAAATATAGCAATCATACACCGTTGGAACGTGGCTGGTGCGTTGCATAGACCAAATGGCATTCTCCTAAAGGCGAATATTCCGTAAGGGCACGTGAAGGTTGTTTTCTCTTGATCTTCCGGGTCAACCGTGATTTGGTTATACCCGGAATAGCCGTCTAGGAAGCAGAAGAAATCATTACCGGACAACTTATCTAGAACTTGATCTATGAAAGGCAATGGAAAGTGGTCTTTTCTAGTAGCCTTATTAAGCTTGCGATAATCCATACAAATGCGCCATCCGGTAATAGTTCTAGTCGATATTAATTCGTTCTTATCATTTTTTATTACGGTCATCCCTCCTTTCTTCGGAACACATTGAACCGGAGAGACCCAAGAACTATCGGAGATAGGGTATATTATCCCTGCATCTAACCATTTTATTATTTCTTTCTTTACGACCTCTTTCATAGGTGGACTGAGACGGCGTTGAGGCTCAATGGAACCTTTATAAGATTCTTCTAGGAGAATCTTGTGCATGCATACCGAAGGACTAATCCCTCTTATGTCTGCGATCGTCCAACCTATGGCTAATTTAAATTGCTTCAGCAAATCTATGAGTTGTTGATGTTGATTTGGTGATAATTTTGAGTTGACAATGACCGGTAATGTATCATTGTCTCCTAGATATGCGTAGGCCAAATGTTCAGGTAATGGTTTCAACTCAAGTGTGGGAGGACTAATGATGGAAGGTTTATTTGCACATGTCTGATCTGTCATATCTAAAATCTCCGGCTTGCGAGTGAATGTCGGTGGACGTGCACTTATTTCAAAGCATTCTTGAATTTCGTTCTCACAATGAGATTTCTCTTCATCCGTCTCCTCCTCTTCATCTTCTTCTAGATTCTCACTTAAGTTGTAATCAATAAAGGTCACACTCTTAACTTCCTCTATGTCATCTTCTTCTAAACGAGGGAATTTCATGGCTTTTAGTACATTAAAAGTCACTTGTTCATCGTTAACCCTCATGGTTAACTCACCCTTGTGTACATCAATCAAAGTTTTTCCGGTGGCTAAGAAAGGCCTACCCACTATAATGGGGACTTCTTTGTCTTCCTTCATGTCTAATACCACAAAATCTGCCGGAAAAATAAATTTTTCTACCTTGACTAAGACGTCTTCTACAATCCCCTTTGGATAGGTTAGAGATTTATCTGCTAATTGTAATGTAATTGATGTTTTGGAAATCTCCCCCAACCCTAACTTCTTATAAATTGAAAGTGGCATAAGATTTATGCTCGCCCCTAGATCGCACAAAGCCTTTCCCTCGAATTGATGTCCAATAGAACACGGAATCGTGAAGCTTCCGGGGTCCTTTAGTTTTGGTGGCAATCTCCTTTGGAGAATTGCACTACATTCATGTGTAAGGGTTACCGTTTCGTTCATGCCAAACTTCCGTTTTTTATTTAATATGTCTTTCATGAACTTTACGTAACTCGGCATCTGTTCTAATGCTTCGGCAAAGGGTATATTAACTTGCAACTTCTTAAAGATTTCTAAGAATTTCTGAAATTGTTGATCCAATTTGCTCTTTTTTAGTCTTTGGGGAAAGGTGGTGGTGGATAGGTTCGTGGGTTCTCCTTCCTTCTTTCCTCTTTTTCTCCTTCTATTACCTTATCATTTCTTCTTGTTATTACTCCTTCCTCCTCACTCTTATCGTCCTCATTTCTTCCTATTATTATTTGCTCACTAGGACCCTTGACTTCTTTTTGGTCTTGATTTTTATCTTGTTCATGTGGATTAGTTTCTTGACCAACTACTAATTCACGCCCACTTCGCAATGTAATGGCCTTACAATGATGATTTTCTCCCTTGGGATTGGGTGTGGTATCCGTAGGGAGTGTGCCTTGCGGTCGCATACTTAAAGCGGTGGCGATTTGTCCTAGTTGCGATTCAATCATTCTCATTGACCCTTCCAAACTAGAGAAACGGGCTTCATTCTTTTGCATTGATTCAATGATGAAGTCATCCGTTACCTTTCTAGATGGTCCCGCTTGGTTGGAGTGATTGTTTTGATGTTGAGGATTAGCATTAGAATTAAATAAGTGTGGGGGAGTAGGACCGGAGTTGTTCTTCCAAGAGAAGTTAGGATGGTTTCTCCATTCGGGATTATAATGGTTTGGGTAAGGGTTTGAATTTTGCTTATAATGCCCTCCTAAATAATTAACTTCTTCATTACCCCCTACAAGTTGTTCAACTGTTAAGGTGGGGTTAGGAGAAACCATGGGAGTAATAATGCTATTGACTTGAGGATTCATTTGATTTTGGTTCAACGTCAAAGCATCTAACCTCTTGTTAATGGTATTAAATTGGGACGTCATTTGGGCTGCAAATGACGTTAATTGGTCAACTTGATATAATCCTGCCGTAGTGGGAGGATGTACTTGACGCTCGATCGTGTGGTAATTATTAGAAGATAGATCTTCTAAAATACTGTATGCATCTTCAGGGTACTTGTTCATCAACGAACCTCCCGCAGCTCCATCTACTTGGATCATTGTAGATGTCTGAAGGCCGTTATAAAACGTCCATACTTGTTGGTGAATGGCTAGCCCATGGTGGGGACATCTGCGTAATAATTCCTTAAATCGTTCCCACGCATCATATAGGGTTTCTCCATTCGCTTGCATGAATGTAGAGATATCCCGCATTAACTTGGCAGTTTTAGATGGAGGGAAATATTTGGATAAAAATTTTTCAACCAATATAGCCCAAGTAGTAATAGACCCATTAGGCAACGAGTTCAACCAATCTTTTGCTTTCCCTTCTAGAGAGAAAGGAAATAATCGCAATTTAATGGCTTCTTCAGATGCGCCATTAATCTTAAATGTGTCACAGATTTCTATGAACGTTCTTAGATGAGAGTTTCGGGTCTTCCTGGTTATGGCCACTAAACTTATTATTCTGGACAAGTTGCATCGCCGTGGAATCAATTTTGAAGTTGTTAGCCTCTACAGCAGGTCTAGCGATACTAAATTGTACCCCTCCCCTAAAAGGCATATTATAGTCACGGCATGTTCTCCTATTTTCCATTGGGTGCCCGTTATGCTCTACTTGGCCTCCTAAGTCATGTCCCTCTTGATGAACATCAGCATCATTGTTTTGATTATTCATGTTGAGTTGATTCGAATTTTCCAATCTAGTTGATTTTCTATTACGTCTACAGGTTCGCTCGATTTCAGAATTTAGAGGAATTAATTCAACGGATCGATACCTGGACATAAACTATCAGATGACAAAGATGATAACCCAAATACAATAAACTAACAAGTGAAAACAAAACTTGACCTCCACGTACTAAGGTTCACTAATATTGTAAAAAGAAAAACACTAAATCCGTTGCACCTCCCCGGCAACGGCGCCAAAAACTTGATACGCGCAAAATAGAGCTTGAAAACGCAAGTATACGTGCCGCACAAGTAATACAGAGTGAGTGAGATCGTTCCCACGGGGAAGTGATGTGTTTAGTGCTTACAATTACTAGCTACACCGTTTCTATGAATCCAAGCAAAACGATTAATTGATTTTATGAAAATAGATTAAAACTTTTAGACAAATATTAAAACTAATTTAACGAGATTTTAAAGTAATTCCTTAGCAGTTAGAGAAAATAGCCTTGCATTTCTGATTTCATATGTGTACATTGATGGTGATAAAATAAATATTTCATTTGGTTGAACTTTGGATTATCTTGCGATGATTTTTAAAAGAAGAAACCTTTATCTCTCGATACAAGGGGTCTTAATATCTACGCAACCCTAGTTATCTCTAACTTAGGAAAAACGAAAATATTATGAAGTGCAAGAATCAAATTCGCAAGCATAAAAAGGAAATCTCTTTCACTTTTCAAAACTCAATAGATCTTGTGATGCACGCACGTTTCTCCTCTCTCGACTCTTGAAACGCCGTAAAAATAAAGAAATGTTGGTTAATGATTCGCATTGCTCATCTCTCGATTCTCGCGCTGCGATACAATAAAAGACATGATCCAACAATTTCACCATAAAAATCACAAGATCCATAAAGATAATCACAAAGCAAACTCAAAATCAAAGATGTTCATCATCAAAATACACATACTACTCTCATCATGCAAGACTAGAGAGTTTTAGTTCATGACTGCGGGAAAATAACACAAAACTGAAGAGATCTTACTAAACATTTCAAAAGAAATGCAAATCTTCCCTTCTCCAGTGATGTAGAAGCGTTTCCTTCCACCCGAACGCCAAGACTGGACTGGTTCTTCCCTGGCCGAAATCCTTCTTCCTGCAGTTTTTCTCCTCTAATGGCTCTCCTTGAATAGAATGGAATCCCCCCTTTTATGGCTGAAATTTCCTTCCTTTAAACTTTCCCTCTTCTTTTCCTAGTGGGCCCCACATCCAGTCATTTTAAAATGCTGAATGGATGCTTTGAAATAGGTTGTAACTGTCCAAAACTTGGCATTTTCGGATTTGAATTTCCTGTAACTGCCAAAAATGTTGTGAATATGTTGCAACATTTCTGGTTCTGTTTTTTTTCTGCACAGTTCCTGCCAGAATGTTGAGAATATGTTGTAACATTTTTCCCAGATTTTTCACAATACTTAGTCTTCAATCCTTGACTTAAATTCTCCCCGAATCCTATCATAAAAACATATAAACAATTAGAGTACAAACATTTTGACTCCAAATCATGCGGCAATTGGATTTTATCTACTTTTCATGTATAAATTTCACATAACATGGCTAAAATAGTTAAAATAGAGATGAAGATAACTTCTTTTTGTGAAGTTATCAAGGCCGCCCCCTAGCGGGCGGCCTGGGCGGACTCCAGGGGGAGTCCGCCCGGCTGGCCTGGCCGCCCCCTTGCGGGCGGCCTGGGCGGACTCCAGGGGGAGTCCGCCCGGCAGGCGGGCAGAGGCCGCCCCCTAGCGGGCGGCCTGGGCGGACTCCAGGGGAGTCCGCCCGGCTGGCCTGGCCGCCCCCTTGCGGGCGGCCTGGGCGGACTCCAGGAGGAGTCCGCCCGGCTGGCGGGCAGAGGCCGCCCCCTAGCGGGCGGCCTGGGCGGACTCCAGGGGGAGTTCGCCCGGCTGGCCTGGCCGCCCCCTTGCGGGCGGCCTGGGCGGACTCCAGGGGGAGTCCGCCCGGCAGGCGGGCAGAGGCCGCCCCCTAGCGGGCGGCCTGGGCGGACTCCAGGGGGAGTCCGCCCGGCTGGCCTGGCCGCCCCCTTGCGGGCGGCCTGGGCGGACTCCAGGAGGAGTCCGCCCGGCAGGCGGGCTGTAACACCTCCCCTGTAATGGACGTATAATATGGGTCCGGCCGGGGCCCCACAACATACGAACACCACAGCTTTAGTATTAAAAGTTGATATAGCTACCCAAACTCAAAACACTTGCACAACACAGCGGAAAACCAAGCACAACTAGAAGTTATCCACTAATCCAAAAGAGTAAACAAATGGCCTTAAGCCCTTACATCAAATGTCCAACAGGGGTATACAGTACAATCAAACATGAATGTGCTCAGCACTCCTAGTCTACCTCGGCATGCAAGCCGGACAAAAAAATAGTCTCAAACATACATCATCAAAAGTAGTGCTACAAGAGAGAAAAACACTTCATGGGCTTAGGCCTTTTTGGCCGGCGTGCTAGCTCCTGCGTGCGATCCTTGCCCTGTAAAAATTATTAGTAATGTGGGTCAGCAAAGGCTGACCTCAAACTGTGTAACAACACATCTCCTCCCGGCCGCCCCTAACGGACCCCGGGGAACCCTCCAACCTGCAAGTCAGCACTTCATATGCAATATAAATTTCTATAAATAGAAATACATTAAAACAGGCTTGGATGTCTCAATCAACAAACATGTTCTCTACTGGTTGAGCATATAAAGAAAGGGCCTACTATGCAACATGAATGCAACACCCGGGCTTCACCCAAGGTACCCTAAACCGTATGCATCTAGCACAACATCACAACATTTGGGTACTCACATTTCCCCAATTGGCATAAAGCCGCAAACATTGAGGGAGACACAACTCCCTCACACGGCGCACAGGCCGCCTCATGGAAATCTTGCCAAGGCCCCACCCGCTCGTGGGCTTAGCCCCGGGCTTGCCTGCAAGCTCTGACGTCTCGTGTCAGGATTCCAACAACCACAGACTGACCGATTCTAAGAAGCCTTGCTGGACCCCACCCGCTCATGACCTCTTTGCCCGGGCTTGCCCCAAGCTTGGCACTCTCGTCAGTCTCACAGAAGGGGACTCGTCTCGCCGGGACACTCTCCACACATGACGCACATGTCACGGGATAGCCAGCCGACCACGGAGACATAGCCACGCCTTGGCACAACACAACCAAGACTAAACACATCGTAATCCCTCTTTGTACCGCAGCGTTCCCGCGCACCAAGGAAAACATCTCCAACTCGTGCGGAGCTAACCTTGTCCACCAAGGAAACCATCTCCATTCTCATTTGGAGCTAACCTTGTCAAGGAAACCATCTACCACTACGAGGAGCTAACCTTGTCCGGGTTCGTCTACATGTACTCTTTTCAAGCAAACGGGACAATCACCACCACAACACAAACGGCATCTTGCCGCATCGGAAACTTCTACGAATCCCTAAGTTCGTATGCAACATCACCGCGTCGGACTAACGGTCGCGACTACGGCTTCACCCACCATGCCTAATCCACTAGCGAAGCGGATCTCTAATGCAAAATATGCCGGGGACGGACTCAATCGACCCGGAAGTTCCTCTTGAAACTTGGCAAGCCAAAACCCCTCTCATTTGAGAGTTTGGTGCCCAAAAATTAGAGAAAAGAAAACTAGATGATGCTAAAACGTGCATCCTAAAGACCGAGAGGAGAGATGTCGTTACCTTCCGACTCCTCTTCCTTGCCATGGCAAACTAGCCGGATGGAAAACTTCGCAGCGGTCTAAGCTCCACGGATCCGGACTCGGCTCGCGATTCGGAGCTCCGACACCCTTCC
Organism: Platanthera guangdongensis; assembly: GCA_039583875.1. Taxonomy (NCBI): domain Eukaryota; kingdom Viridiplantae; phylum Streptophyta; class Magnoliopsida; order Asparagales; family Orchidaceae; genus Platanthera; species Platanthera guangdongensis. The sequence continues at coordinate 12,282,891 of CM077166.1, read as the reverse complement.
TACAGCCCAAGAGTTCTTCTTCTTCCTCCTTGCTCTAGGTTTTCTCAAGATCTTAGAAAGAGAGAACTTGGAAACGAATGAGGGTTTCCAACCCTGAATTCGGTCTTAACTCACCAGGAGATGGCATGAACCGTTAGATCCCAAAACCAGAAAAAGACTGGCTGCGATTCGCCTGGAAAATAAAAGATCTGGGCCGAACACGGCCTGGCACACGCCCGTGTCCAGGGCCGTGTGCCTCATTCGCCGTCTCAAATCGACGCGCCTGGAATCAGACACGGGCATCCGACACGCCCGTGTTCAATCCGACACGCCCGTGTCCACAGTGACACGGCCGTGTGGCCTGCCGTGTAGCTCCAACGACACGGCCCCAACACCAACCCGAGAGGTGACACGGCCTGGGACACGCCCGTGTCCCAAGCCGTGTGCCAAGTCTCGACATCCGTCGACAGGCTTTGTGTCGACACCGCGGAAAAAACGTCGAGTGAAGATCGACGACCAAGCGGGACACGCCCTGTGACACGCCCGTGTCACAGGCCGTGTGCCCCAGTCTCGACACACTGTCGAGTACAAAGTGTCGACACTTGGGCCGAGTGTCGACACGGCCTCGACACGCCCTGCGACACGCCCGTGTCGCAGGCCGTGTGCCTCACTCTCGACACTCTGTCGAGTACAAAGTGTCGACACTTGGGCCGAGTGTCGATACGGCCTCGACACGCCCTGCGACACGCCCGTGTCGCAGGCCGTGTGCCTCCTTCCAGAAATCCAGAAATTTTTTCAGAACAGCAAACTGAACCTCTTGCAAAAACTGGGTGTTACAACTCTCCCCCACTTAACAGAATTTCGTCCCGAAATTTCAAAACAAGCAAGGGTACAAAACTTAAATTGTACCTGACACGAAGAGTTCTGGATAATCTTCCAGCATGGCCTGTTCTCGCTCCCACGAGAACTCCTCACGACCGCAGTTGTCCCAACGAACTTTCACAAGTTTAACCTCTTTATTCCGCAGCTGCCGAATCTCCGAATCTTCTATAGCGATTGGAAGGACTCGCGTCCTCAAATCTTCGTCAATCGGCACCGATGTCGGCTCAATCACCACGCTAGCCTCCACCAAGGCTTTCCTCAACACGGAGACGTGGAAGACGTCATGTAATCCACTCAACTCTGCGGACAATGCCAAACGATAGGCTGCCTCTCCTACCCGCTCAACAATTTCAAAAGGCCCCAAAAACCTTGGACTTAACTTCTTGAGTCGGCGAATCCGCGAGACGCCTTTGAACGGCTTGACCTTCAGATAAACCCAATCACCAACTGCAAATTCTAACTTCCGGTGACGAGCATTAAAATATTTCGCTTGCCTGTCTTGTGCCACCTTCATACGCTCTTGGATGGTCCGTACCATCTCACAAGCGTCAACTACCGCATCCTTTCCCAAAAGTTTGGTGTCTCCCGCCTCTGCCCAAGACATTGGCGTTCGACACCGCCTCCCATACAAAGCTTCGTAAGGCGCCATCTTTATACTAGCTTGAAAACTGTTGTTGTACGCAAACTCTACCATGAAGAGGTGATCCTCCCACCTCTTGCCAAAATCAAGAACGCACATCCTCAACATATCCTCCATAGTACGGTTCGTCCTCTCCGTTTGCCCATCGGTTTGAGGATGGAACGCCGTACTAAACCTTAGCTTCGTGCCCAAGCTCTTCTGAACCAATCTCCAGTCCTTGGACGTAAATCGTCCATCTCGATCACTGACTATGCTCTTAGGAATTCCGTGCAGTCGCACAATGTTGCGAACATACAACTCCACCAGTTTCTCCACGCTGTCCTCTTTCCGATTTGGGATGAAGTGAGCCACCTTGGTTAGGCGATCCACGATCACCCAAATAGCATCGTTCCCATGCTGCGATCTAGGCAAACCATGCACGAAGTCCATGAAGATGTCCTCAAATTTCCATTCAGGAATTGGAAGGGGCTTCAGGAACCCGCCCGGTTTCTGACATTCGGCCTTCACCAAGGCACATGTTTGGCAACGACTCACATACAAAGCCACATCTCGCTTCAACCCCGGCCACCAAAAGGATTTCTTCATATCCAAGTACATCTTTGTACTGCCTGGATGAATGGAGTACTTTGAGAAGTGAGCCTCAAACATCAACTCCTCACGGAGATTGCCAAACTGCGGTACACAAACCCTTCCATCCTTTCTCAAGATTCCCCCGATCATCTCCCAGGTGCTGCTCTCGCCCATTTGAGCCTCCAACACAAAAGGTTGAAACTCCACATCTAATCGAGTCGCTTCCCGAATACGATCGGACAAGTCGTTTTGCACTTCAATCCAGTTCAACCGAGCCACGCTAGACTCGCCTCTCGCAACACATTCCAATCCAAGGGACTCCCATTCCCGTACCAACCGCTCATCATGAGCTTCGATCCAATTTCCTAGCCCCGAGTACTTTCTACTCAACGCATCCGCCACCACATTGGCTTTACCCGGCGTGTACTGAATCGCCACTTCGTAGTCTCCAAGAAACTCAACCCATCTGCGTTGCCGCATATTCAAGTCCTTTTGATCTAAGAGATACTTCAGGCTTTTATGATCCGTGAAGATTTCCACCCTTGCGCCATACACATAGTGCCGCCAAATTTTCAGTGCGAAGATTACCGCCGCCAGCTCCAAATCATGGACGGGGTAATTCCTCTCATGAGGTTTCAGCTGTCTAGACCCAAAAGCTATCACCTTCCCATGTTGCACCAAAACGCAACCCAAACCGCATCCCGATGCGTCACTGAAAATTTGAAATCCATCTGTCCCTTGCGGTAAACTCAAGATCGGAGCCATCATAAGCCTCTCCTTTAGTGCCTCGAATGCTTGACCGCACTCTTGGGTCCACACAAATTTATGGTCTTTGCGAGTGAGAGAGGTGAGGGGTAGAGCTATCTTCGAGAAATTCTCCACGAATCTCCTATAATACCCGGCTAGTCCAAGAAAACTTCGGACTTCCGCCACGGTCCTCAACACCGGCCAATCTCTGATGGCCTCCACTTTCGCTGGATCCACTGCCACCCCATCACCACTAATCACGTGGCCCAAAAATGCAACCTTCTCCAACCAGAACTCGCATTTGGAGAATTTTGCATACAACTCATTCTCCCTCAACACTTGCAAAACTATTCTCAAGTGGGTCTCATGCTCCACTTCCGACTTGGAGTACACCAGGATGTCATCGATGAAGACAACCACAAACGAATCCAAGTAATCCCGAAATACTCGATTCATCAGATCCATGAACACCGATGGTGCGTTCGTCAGCCCGAACGGCATCACCGTAAACTCAAAGTGCCCATACCTTGTACCAAAGGCAGTTTTGGGTATGTCCTCATCCCGAATTCGTAGCTGATAGTATCCTGACTTCAAGTCCAACTTTGAATGTACCACTGACCCCACCAATTGGTCAAACAGGTCGTCTATCCGAGGGATCGGATACTTATTCTTGACGGTCAACTTATTAAGCTCTCGGTAGTCTATGCACAGGCGCATGCTACCGTCTTTCTTCTTTACAAACAACACCGGTGCGCTCCACGGTGAAGAACTGGGTCTAATATACCCTTGCTCCAACAGTTCCTGTAACTGAACCTTAAGTTCCGCTAACTCCTTTGGTGCCATCCTAAATGGAGGACGTGACACCGGTCTAGCCTCCGGCACTAACTCGATCGAGAAGTCGATCTCCCGCCGAGGAGGCGCTCCAGGAAGTTCATCCGGAAACACATCCTTGAACTCTGCCACCACATGCACTTCCTCAATCGACAGTTGGGAGAGACGAACCTCCAATAACGCTACAAGCGCTACACCACCCTGGTTAACCGCCCGCACCAACTGCATGGCCGATATCAGGGAACCAGCCACTCCACCAAGGCCCTCAAACTTGACTTCTGTTTGCCCTTTACTCCTTAAGGTCACCACCTTAGAAAGGCAGTCAATACTGGCGCGCTGCTCTGCAAGCCAGTCCATACCCAAAATGACATCGAACTCTACTAATGGTAACACTGCCGCTTCCAGAGCGAAGACAACTCCGTCTAGCTCCCAACAAATGCGCCCTTTAGCCCCGGTGGTCATAGATGACCCATTGGGCATGCGCACTTTCAGCTCTGCTCCCGACGAGAAAGACTCAACTCCTATTCTCCGGATGAAGCTCCCCGCAAGAAAGGAGTGCGATGCTCCTGTATCAAACAATACCCTAGCGGGGTATCCGGAAACTAACACAAAGCCTACAACATAGACATTACACAAAAGTCTAAAAGGATGAAGCATAAAATTTAAACTTAAATTCTCTTCATACCTGTCACCACATCCGTCTGGCGGATCGCTTCTTGCTGTCCAAGGTTGTAGGCCCTTGGTTGCACCGGTTGGAACCGAGAAGCGCTCGACTCCGCCATCTTTCCTTTCTCTGCAGCACTGGGGCCCGAGCGCACAGACTGCTCCTGCTTTGACTCTTGCCCCGCTCCCCCTTGCTGACAAGCACGGGCTATGTGCCCAACCTTCCCGCAGTTGTAGCACGTCGGCGGTCCCCTAGAGTGGGAACCCCCAGGCGTCCAGTTGCTCCTCTCACCAGATCTGGAAGTGGAAGGCTTCTTCCTCCACCTACTCCCATCAGACTTTCCATGAGATTGGGAAGGCTTCCCTTCCCCTTGCTTGGGAGTAAAACCCTTACGGCGTTGGGTTCGCTCCAAATCATTCTCCAAACTCCTGGCGGCTTCAACTAGCTCATTAAATCCCGCCCTCTTCATGGAGATGAGGGGTTGTCTCAAATTTTCCCTCAACCCTTGGTAGAAGAGGTTATCCCTCTCTACATCATCCGCCATTGTCGTTCCCGCATAACGACCCAATCGGGTGAACTCTTGCACGTACTCATCCACTGTCTTGTCTCGCTGCATTAGATGCAGAAACTGCCTCTGCAGGGCCAAACGAGTTGAAACTGGGATATACCTCTTAAGAAAAGCGTCCCCAAACTCTTCCACTGACGGGGTGCGTCCCGGAAACTGGCGGCCGCTATGGGCCACCCACCATAACTTGGCATCCCCTTCCAACATGAAAGCCGCATACTCAGCTTTCTTTTCCTCTGGCGTCTCTGCCGCCCTTAACAGTTCTTGAATACGAACCCACCAGTCCTCCGCATCCGTTGGCGTTCCAGTACCCTTGAAGGACGGGGGATGGAAACTCAGGAAGTACTTCATGTGTCGATCTCCATGTCCAACAACTACTCTCTCCGCCAAAGGCTCCACTCGTCTGGCTTCTGCTCCTGGCACGGCCGTTGCCGTATCTGGTGTGGCAGGGGCTGCCACCTGAGCCGCTGCTGCAGCTTGAGCTGCCACCATCGCTTCTGCAAGCATGCGGCAGAAGTCGGCCGGGTCTACACCCGTGCCCAAAAGACCTGGAGCAGTAGCACTGCTCGCCGAGAGATCATCCCTTGCTCTTGAAGTGCCCGCCTCGTTGCTTGCACTCTTCAGGAAGACAAGAAATAAGGGATTAGTCTCCAATCTCAAGACTAAAACATAAGGACACTCATGGTCCCGCGTTACTCTTATGTGGATAACTTCTCTACGCACTGACCTTGAATCCAACCTCCCTCTGATACCAAATTGTAACACCTCCCCTGTAATGGACGTATAATATGGGTCCGGCCGGGGCCCCACAACATACGAACACCACAGCTTTAGTATTAAAAGTTGATATAGCTACCCAAACTCAAAACACTTGCACAACACAGCGGAAAACCAAGCACAACTAGAAGTTATCCACTAATCCAAAAGAGTAAACAAATGGCCTTAAGGCCTTACATCAAATGTCCAACAGGGGTATACAGTACAATCAAACATGAATGTGCTCAGCACTCCTAGTCTACCTCGGCATGCAAGCCGGACAAAAAAATAGTCTCAAACATACATCATCAAAAGTAGTGCTACAAGAGAGAAAAACACTTCATGGGCTTAGGCCTTTTTGGCCGGCGTGCTAGCTCCTGCGTGCGATCTTTGCCCTGTAAAAATTATTAGTAACGTGGGTCAGCAAAGGCTGACCTCAAACTGTGTAACAACACATCTCCTCCCGGCCGCCCCTAACGGACCCCGGGGAACCCTCCAACCTGCAAGTCAGCACTTCATATGCAATATAAATTTCTATAAATAGAAATACATTAAAACAGGCTTGGATGTCTCAATCAACAAACATGTTCTCTACTGGTTGAGCATATAAAGAAAGGGCCTACTATGCAACATGAATGCAACACCCGGGCTTCACCCAAGGTACCCTAAACTGTATGCATCTAGCACAACATCACAACATTTGGGTACTCACATTTCCCCAATTGGCATAAAGCCGCAAACATTGAGGGAGACACAACTCCCTCACACGGCGCACAGGCCGCCTCATGGAAATCTTGCCAAGGCCCCACCCGCTCGTGGGCTTAGCCCCGGGCTTGCCTGCAAGCTCTGACGTCTCGTGTCAGGATTCCAACAACCACAGACTGACCGATTCTAAGAAGCCTTGCTGGACCCCACCCGCTCATGGCCTCTTTGCCCGGGCTTGCCCCAAGCTTGGCACTCTCGTCAGTCTCACAGAAGGGGACTCGTCTCGCCGGGACACTCTCCACACATGACGCACATGTCACGGGATAGCCAGCCGACCACGGAGACATAGCCACGCCTTGGCACAACACAACCAAGACTAAACACATCGTAATCCCTCTTTGTACCGCAGCGTTCCCGCGCACCAAGGAAAACATCTCCAACTCGTGCGGAGCTAACCTTGTCCACCAAGGAAACCATCTCCATTCTCATTTGGAGCTAACCTTGTCAAGGAAACCATCTACCACCACGAGGAGCTAACCTTGTCCGGGTTCGTCTACATGTACTCTTTTCAAGCAAACGGGACAATCACCACCACAACACAAACGACATCTTGCCGCATCGGAAACTTCTACGAATCCCTAAGTTCGTATGCAACATCACCGCGTCGGACTAACGGTCGCGACTACGGCTTCACCCACCATGCCTAATCCACTAGCGAAGCGGATCTCTAATGCAAAATATGCCGGGGACGGACTCAATCGACCCGGAAGTTCCTCTTGAAACTTGGCAAGCCAAAACCCCTCTCATTTGAGAGTTTGGTGCCCAAAAATTAGAGAAAAGAAAACTAGATGATGCTAAAACGTGCATCCTAAAGACCGAGAGGAGAGATGTCGTTACCTTCCGACTCCTCTTCCTTGCCATGGCAAACTAGCCGGATGGAAAACTTCGCAGCGGTCTAAGCTCCACGGATCCGGACTCGGCTCGCGATTCGGAGCTCCGACACCCTTCCTACAGCCCAAGAGTTCTTCTTCTTCCTCCTTGCTCTAGGTTTTCTCAAGATCTTAGAAAGAGAGAACTTGGAAACGAATGAGGGTTTCCAACCCTGAATTCGGTCTTAACTCACCAGGAGATGGCCTGAACCGTTAGATCCCAAAACCAGAAAAAGACTGGCTGCGATTCGCCTGGAAAATAAAAGATCTGGGCCGAACACGGCCTGGCACACGCCCGTGTCCAGGGCCGTGTGCCTCATTCGCCGTCTCAAATCGACGCGCCTGGAATCAGACACGGGCATCCGACACGCCCGTGTTCAATCCGACACGCCCGTGTCCACAGTGACACGGCCGTGTGGCCTGCCGTGTAGCTCCAACGACACGGCCCCAACACCAACCCGAGAGGTGACACGGCCTGGGACACGCCCGTGTCCCAAGCCGTGTGCCAAGTCTCGACATCCGTCGACAGGCTTTGTGTCGACACCGCGGAAAAAACGTCGAGTGAAGATCGACGACCAAGCGGGACACGCCCTGTGACACGCCCGTGTCACAGGCCGTGTGCCCCAGTCTCGACACACTGTCGAGTACAAAGTGTCGACACTTGGGCCGAGTGTCGACACGGCCTCGACACGCCCTGCGACACGCCCGTGTCGCAGGCCGTGTGCCTCACTCTCGACACTCTGTCGAGTACAAAGTGTCGACACTTGGGCCGAGTGTCGATACGGCCTCGACACGCCCTGCGACACACCCGTGTCGCAGGCCGTGTGCCTCCTTCCAGAAATCCAGAAATTTTCAGAACAGCAAACTGAACCTCTTGCAAAAACTGGGGTGTTACACGGGCAGAGGCCGCCACCTAGCGGGCGGCCTGGGCGGACTCCAGGGGGAGTCCGCCCGGCTGGCCTGGCCGCCCCCTTGCGGGCGGCCTGGGAGGACTCCAGGGGGAGTCCGCCCGGCAGGCGGGCAGAGGCCGCCCCCTAGCGGGCGGCCTGGGCGGACTCCAGGGGGAGTCCGCCCGGCTGGCCTGGCCGCCCCCTTGCGGGCGGCCTGGGCGGACTCCAGGGGGAGTCCGCCCGGCAGGCGGGCAGAGGCCGCCCCGGGTGGGCGGCCTCGGCGGACGGCGGCAGGAGACTGTCGCCCCTTGGGCGAAATAGGAGGCCGCTCCTGGCACTGCTGTTGGCGGACTCCTGCAAGGAAAAGCACTGCACGATTTAGCGGATCTAACCGCATGTCCCGCGAGGGTGAGCCATGGGAATAGCTCGCCGTCCCGCAGGGCACGCGGTTGCTAGGAGACCTAGGTGGATAGGGGAAACTGTCCGCCTACGCTGGGACCCATCGCGATCAAAAGGGAGAATCTAAGGGTCACGATGAGCCAGCTGGCCACTTTGGGAAGGATCGCCGATTTCTGGGTTAACAGCAATGTCTGGTCTAGTGCAACTTGTGGCATACATGAGACTTCCAATGATCTTTGAGTACTTTACTTGATCAACACTGGTCCCGTCATTCGGACTCAACTTGACATTTGGATCGATTGGTGTTTCAACAGGCCGACAGTCTTTATAACCCCAGGTGGTGAGGATCTGCTCAATGTAATGAGCCTGACTTAGAGTGACACATCCCTTGTCTACTCTAACTTTCATACCTAGTAGGGTATCTACGGGACCAAGGTCCTTCATATGAAATGCTTTCGCGAGGGCGGATTTAGTATCCCTCACTGCGGTAAGATCTGATCCCAGAATCAACATGTCATCCACATATAGGCATATGATGACTGTTTGATTTGCCATCGAGCGGTAGTAAAGGCACTTGTCTGAGAGACTGGACTGAAATCCAACGCTCTTTACCACTTGATCAAATTTAATGTGCCACATCTTAGGTGCTTGTTTAAGCCCATAGATCGATTTATCAAGCTTGCACACTTTGTCTCTTAGATCCTTATGCACATAACCTTCAGGTTGTGCCATATAGATCTCTTCATCAAGCTCTCCATTTAAGAAGGCTGTTTTTACATCCATCTGATGAACTATAAAGTTCTCGATAGAAGCTATGGCAAGAAGAATCCTAATAGTGGACAGGTGACACACAAGTGAATAGACGTCAAAATAGTCAATTCCACATTGTTGTTTATAACCCTTAGCTACTAGACGTGCTTTATATCTGGCTATAGACCCATCACTGTGCAACTTCTTCTTCAGTACCCACTTGCATCCTAAGACTTTAGCTCCTTTCGGTAGGTCAACTAGATGCCAAGTGTTGTTTTGTAGCAGCGAGTTCATCTCATCATCGATGGCTTCTGCCTACATTAACGCATTTCTAGATCGCATTGCTTCCTGATAGGAGAATGGATCATCCTCTAAGTGGTAGGTGACGAAATTCTCACCAAAATTCTTAGGGATCCTGTCTCTTGTAGATACTCTAAGAGGAACAGCTTCCACCTGTAGAGGTTGGGGAGCAGTGCCAGAGGGGCCAGCTTCAGGTTCTACAGTAGGTTCTGAAATCATCTCAGTGGACCCGGAGACGGTCAAGCCATGATCTTTGATAAATTTGTGTTCAAAGAAAATAGCATCTCTAGATTCTATCACTGTATTAGTAGATAGATCCAGAAACCTGTCAGCTGCACTGTCTTCTGCACTACCTAGATAAACGCAGGTCGTTGTTCTAGGTCCCACCTTTGGTCTCTTAAGGTCTTGTATCCTCACATAAGCGATACAACCCCAAGTCTTTAGAGTGTCATATCTACAAGGATGACCATGCCACAACTCATATGGAATAGAGTTGAGCTTTGAGTGAGGCACTCGATTTAGAATGTGATTTGCAATTAGGACTGCTTCCCCCCAAAAGGAATTAGGCATGCCAGCTGTGAGGAGCATAGAGTTCAACATTTCTGTTAAAGTTCTATTCTTACGCTCAGCAACACCATTCGACTGGGGTGAGTAAGGAGCTGTGGTTTCTAGGATTATACCCTCAGAGGCACAAAAGTCCTTAAACCCAGTTGCAGTGTACTCTCCTCCTCGATCACTTCTAAGTCTCTTAATCTTTAGATTTAATTGATTTTCTACCCGAGATTTGAAGATCTTAAAGGTCTCGAATGTCTCATCTTTCGATTTCAATAGGTAAACATGACAATATCTGGAAAAATCGTCGATGAATGTAATTAGATACTTCCTTCCCCCTCTAGTGGCGTGACTACGAAAGTCACAGAGGTCGGAATGTATCAACTCCAGAAGTTGTGTGCTCCTAGAAACTGTCTTGTAAGGGTTTCTAGTGATTTTAGTCTGGGCACAAACCTCACACCTATCAAACTGAATAGAAAGATCTAATGGAATGTTTTGACTTTTAGCTAGATCTCGCATTTTCTTATAGTGGATATGTCCAAGTCTATTGTGTAATAACTTTGGATCAATCAGAGTTGAACTCACTTGATTTATGCACTCGTTATTTAGGCTAAGTTTATACATACCATTGATCAGGTAAGCGCAACCAAAATAGTGAGAATTAACAGTTAATGTCATTCTACCGTTCACGGTTGTGAAAGACATTCCAGCTCTATCAAGCAAACTCATAGAAATCAAATTCTTAGTTAAATTAGGAACTACTTTAACATTTTGCAAAATTACAGTTTTACCTGAAGAGAGCACAAGCTCTGCAGTCCCAACATGAGTAACATCAGTCGCTCCTCCATTGCAATTTTTGACTCTGTCCTTGACTGCTGTCACCTTAGAAAGAAGACTCCTGTCATTCGTGACATGACAGGTAGCACCACTGTCCAGCCACCACTCAGAAGACGCACTGTGGTGACTACTCCCAATCATAGCCACGAAGGACTTAGGATCGGAGTTGTCGACCACCATGTGCGCCACATTTTGTGGGGCATCCTCCTTGAGCTTCTTCGGACCCCTGCATTCAGCGGCCCAGTGACCCCATTTGCCGCAGTTGTGGCACTTGCCCTTCTTCCTTTTGAGAGAAGGCTTTTTGACCGCCAACGGTGCTGGAGTGTCACGCTTGGGTGCCGGGGGCTTCCGAGAAGGCTTACTAGGACGTGAAACGGAGTTGACAGCCTGTGAAGGCTGTGCAACCTGCTCCAAACTCTTCCCAGCAATATTCTGGTCTTCAATATGGATGAACCTTTTGAGTTCGTCCAAACTAATCTTCTCTTTCAGTCGGTGCATCTCGGTCTTGAAAAAGAGCCATTCAGGAGGCAGTTTACTCAGGATCATGTACACAAAGAGGCTGTCGTCCATCTTCGAATGATCATCATCCAGCTTTTGACGAAGATTGACCAGCTCCAAGAGTTGAGAAGTGATAGACACGTTCGCTTTGAATCTGAAGTTGAAGAACTTCTCCCCAATGAGCGACTTCGACAATCCTTCCTCCTTCTGGAAATGCGCATTCAGGCGATCCCATATTTCCTTTGCAGATTTATACGCGTGGTAGGTCAACGCGAGTCGGGGATTCAGAGAATTTAACAAGTAATCTCTGCAGAAATCTTCATCCTTGTTCCACTGGTACTCGTCCACGTCCTCGACGGTAGAAGCAAAGTCGCTCTGAACAGTATAGAAAATTTCGCGTTCCTTCATTCCTAGTTGGACTTGAATTTTCCAACTGAGAAAGTCGGAGGCGTCGAACGATTGCAATTTAATTGTGTCGAGCGCGCTTTTCTTCGACATATTCTAGATTTAAAACAAGAATAAAAAATGCCAGAACGAGTTCACCTGAGACGTGGCGGAGATTAGTCCAAGACTCCAGATCCAATCCAGAAGTAATAAATGTTTTGCTCCTCCTTTCCAGTTGAACGCGGTCGCTGAAGATTTTATCCGATCAAATCCTTCCAATAGAAGGGCCAATAAATCGGAGAGCAAGTCTGTATTAGATCTGTTCTCCAATCAAAGGAAAGAACAAAATCTCTGCTTCTTCAGATCTGGACAAAATGGAAGCTGCCCAGGAAACCTGAGTCCTGGAAAGGGCACTGATCTTCACTGCAAATCCTTCCTTCAGATTGGCTACAATGCACAAAAAAAAGGAATCTCTTCTTCTTCTTTGTGAGGATCTGCTACAGGTACATCAGAATAGCAATGGATAATCGGCTGTAGAGATATTCAACAGAGATCAGCAGCAAAGAGGTCATCCTCCTTCAAGATATGGAAATCAGCAACAGGAGACAAACGACTGTCCAAGGTCGGCAACCACCTATTCCAGAAACGCAGGATCTGGGCGAGATTTGTCTTCCCAGGAGCAGGCGATGTGTATTAGGGACTGGAACCGACAGATCTGGAAAAGGAAAATACCACTCTTACGAGCGACTCACCCTAGATCGGCGACTAGAAGGCAGCCTTAGATCGAGCGGGAGAAGTCCACGATTTGCGACTCTTGTAGGAGATGGCCGATCCTGTGTAGGGGGCGGCCAGATCTGCACCAGAGGCGGTCGATTCTGGGGCGCTGCTGATGGATTTGAGCCGAAAATGGCAAGATCTAAGCAGCACGGCGGCGGATCTGAGCAGCGGCGGCTTCTGCCTCTTCCCGATCGATGGGCGCACGGCACAGGATCGGGCCTGGAGAAAACTGGATCGAGCCGCGGTAGAATCGTGCGGGGCGGAATCGTGCACGATGAGCGACCTTGGTCGCGACGTAGAAGAAAAACTCGCGAAGATGAGCGCCGGTGGAATCGTGCGGGGCGGCTGAGAAAAAAAAACGAGAGCGGAAAACCTAACTGTTATCTTGAGAATGTAATGGCTCCGCTCAAGATATTCTACTAAGGCTCATCGGTGTGGAATGGCTTTATATAGTATCTCCAGCGTAGAGCTGTTACACTCTAGTGACACGTAACTTGTTGGGTCGTTCCGAGTCGGTCCTGACGCGCGCGGACATATAATTAAAATATTCTAACAATATATAATTTTATGAGTGTAAATATTCATGAGTTACAGATATCCATTTAAGAGGTACAAATAACAACACCCTTTATTAAATTGGTTGTGAGTTCAATTCTCACTGTGTGTGATCTTTGTCTATTTATTTAATAGTTTATTATTTGATTGGTTGTTATTTAATGATATAACCATCGATCCTTAATATTTTCAATGTATTTTGAGCATTACTAGTCTTTTCGGCTCTAAGTCTATGATTCTCGCTGATGGCTACGATAGAGTCAAAGACGATCATCAAAATTCACCTCAATGACTCACTCCAAGTCGAATGATATAGGGTTGTGTACAACCCGATATTCGCTGGGTGGGATCAAGATAACCTAAGGGCCCGAATTAGACTAGTCTTAGGCTAGCTTTGGGCTGAAACCGGATCGGATAAGTAGACATGAAGGTTCCCACCCAAGGCAGGCGAAAGGGCTTGCGCCTCGGGTCAGCGATAACCCTACAACCCTTGGCGTTGAGTGATGCTTCTCCATTCAACGCCCCTTTAGTCTTTAGGTTCCCGCCCAAGGCGGGCAAAAGGGCTTGCTCCTCGGGTCTGCGGGAGTCCATCATCCTTCGGCATTGAGTGATGTTTTCCACTCAACGCTCCCTTTAATCTTTTTGGCTCCTGCCCAGTGTTGGCGAGAGGGTTAACGCTCAGAGCAAGCGGGGTTTCCGCAAAAATCAGCAGAAAGGTTCTCGCCAGGGGGGTCCAGGGGTGAAATTACCTTTATCCCCCTGATTCTACATTTAGCTCCTCAGAACCTTATGCCTCAAACTAGTTTTTTTGATAACGGTAGTAACATTTGTCATGCCAAACATATATTCAATGGTAATAACATTTTTGTCCGACATTACCGGGGCAAATAAGCTGCGATAAGTTGTGTCAAACGCAGCCTAAATCGGTGATCGCTTGGTTTGGTCATTGATCAACTTAATATAGATAGACCAGATTTAATAGATTAATTTGAATATCTTCTTGCTTGGAGCCTTGGACTATTTTTATGTTAATAGATCTAACTATATTTATATTTTAATTTCATTTTGGTGCAATAATGCGCCGTTTGGGGAGGCGGATCACCTGCGGACCCCACAACCCGGTCGCAACTACACACAGTTTGGCGGGGTGTAACATATGTAATTACCCAAAATAACATAGCCAGAACTGAGAGCTCCCCTTCGACGCAATTGTCATTTGAACAATTAAGAAGAAGACCCATTGATAGGACTCTTCATGCTTGGTTATTATATTTGAATTCTATCGGATAATTTAGCTGAAATTTCAATTGGACTTCTGATGCCTGAGTAAACTTTCATGCCGTAAAAACTCCTGAAATCTTGTTCCTCCAGATATTTTTGTTTTCCGCAATCTGAGCACAAGGGCCTAAAACTATATCCTACTAAGGCTCTGTTTGGGTCTTGGCAAGGTGGTGGCGGTCGTAAATACGTGTTAAAATTATTAGTGTGTTTGAAGCATCTCGTGTGATCGTCAAGTTTGGAACGACCTACGTGTTTTTCCCAGCAGGGGTAATTATAGGTGTAATCCTAAATTCTCGACGATGGGTTATTGGATACCTAACGGATCCAATCGAACTCAATAAAAACTTGTTACCATTATTAAAGGGCGTTGTTATTGACAAACCAACATTGACTATATACAAACCAATTTTTTGAAATTTTTAGGTGTTTTTTATATACTATACACAAACCATTTAAAACCTTAAAACTAAGTTATTCTCTCATTCCAACCCTAGCCCGCTTCCGGTCTCGCTTCCGCTCCGCTTCCGCTCGGCGCCCGTCTCCCCCGATTTCCCCCCTCCGTTTCCCCCGATTTTCCACCTCCGTCAACAATGGCGGCCTCGAATTTCGCCGGCGACCCGTTTGATGGCAAGCCCGTCGGCACTCCTCCTACAGACGAGGAGATTTCGGCCCGAGTTGTTCCTCCGACGGCAACCCCGACGCCCTTCCTCTTCCAGTCATCTCCCCAGGTATTTGATCTTGGTTTTCTGTTCTTTCTTCTCTCCCCCGATACCAGGCACTCCTCCTCTAGATGAGGACATCTTGTCTTCTCTAGCTGTGGTGAGGGGGAGAACCCTCTTCTGATTTAGGGTTTAGGGTTTGCATAATATAATCTGATGATGAGGGCATCTTATTTGACAAACCAAATTTGGCTACAGACTCATGGTAATCTGACTCAGCTATCCTGCTTAAGACCACTACAAGCACAGCATGCCACGATATTGGACTATTTGCATAATTATTTTGTTTATCATTCTTATTTTTATATCTGCATCTTGACTTCTGGCTAGTTCACCTGCATCATCTAATCAATCGGAAATATCATGATCCGATTGCAAGCAAATGAGAAGATATATATATCTCACGATTACCTCCTCCAACTCAACAGATGAACATATGTGATATAGTATATAATGAAGTTTTATAAGTCAAAAGATTAGAATTTTTTGCACGCTTAAATTATGTTTCAATGTATTTGGATACACTTCAAACGTGTCTAATTTTTTTATTTTTATTGCAAGAACTAATCTATTGACGTTATTGATCGGAAGAAATGACATATTTGCATAAGTTTTTTGGGTTTCAATGCACTCCTTATTTATATCTTGAATTTAAAAAAGTTTGTAATGTCTATCTAATGAATTCATTAATTTTGTTTTAATATGATATGGTGTTTACAAAAGAGAAACATTTTTTTTTATTTTTGAACTGGTTTGTATATAACAATTTTGTTTACGGATAACAATTTCTGATTTGTACTGGTTTGTATATAGTGAAAGTTTGTATATAACCAAATCTGGTTTGTTTATAACAACGCCCTTATTAAATATACCTCAACAAATGTGTCATTCGTTAAGAATCACCTAACAAACATCATCCGTTTGAACATACAAGTGGATGAAGTTCCTTAGGTGGGCGTTAACAAATGACAATTTAATTTCGTGTTCATGGAATAATTTTTGGGTCCGGGTAGCATTCTCAGAGAAAGGAGTGTGAGTTGGGATGACCGCTTGATTTTAGATCTGACCACCAAGAATAAATGGAGAAAAGAAAAAGGAAAAATAGGCGAGTACATGATAGATTGGACGGCGAACAAGATTGATCCAATGATGAAATCGCAGCTCACGCTCCTTCCTCTGAGAATGTTACCCGGACTGAAAAATTATTTGTGTTCATGACCGCCACCACCATCCAGAAGGAGCCTAAAACATGATAACGCAACATGAAATTAAATTCCAAATAAAAATATTGTAAATAGTATCGAAAAAAAAGACTGAAAAAAAGAAATGTAACATGAAAATTAGACCGGAGCTGCATAAATTCGACAGTAAAAAACACAACTGCAGAAGAGAAACGCTGTTGTGAAATTGGGACCGGATCCGCGACTACGGTGGTTCGCCGCGGATCTAGCAACGGAAGCTAGCTGAGCAGTAATAAAACAAAATTAAATCCAAAACCAAGCAAAACCACAGACGACAAAATATATATGTGGTTCGGAGTTGGGACTCCTACTCCACGGGGAGAGCGCGCCAGAAAGATCCACTAAACCACTGATGAGGTTACACAGATACAACCAGAGACCAAACAAATATGGTCGAACAACAAAGGAAAGACAAAAGAACCCAAATCCTGAAGAATCGATATCGCCGGGCGATATCGATGTCGCCGGGCGACAACCTCTGTTCTTCTTCCCGATGGATCCGCCTGTTCCTGCACCTGTTGTCGCCGCCTGGAGCTTTCTGCCGCCGCTGGACAGAGCCGCCTCCACCTGAATCCTCCTGCTCCTGCCGCCTCCTGGAGCTGCCTGCCGCCGCTGGACAAAGCCGCCTCCGCCTGAGTTGAGCCCGATGCGCCGCCTCCGCCGCAGCACGCCTGCTGCCGCCGCCGCGCCTGGTCTGAACTGGAGCTATCGCCGCCGCCGCCGCCTGAACACCTCTCGATGCCGCCTGGAGATTGCCGCTGCAACCCGCTGCCGCCGCCTCTGATCCTCCTGCACCGGCGAGGTCCGTTCGTTGCCGCTGCCGCCGGAAAGAGAAACTCCTACAGAACCTTGCTCCTCACACTCTCGGAAAGCTCCTCACTGGTGGCCGAGCCTGGATCCACTCTCTCTTTTCCTTGCTTGATTGTTCTCTTGTTTGTAGGAGCCGCCTCCCAAACATATATATAGGAGAGCACCCCCCCTCTCCTAACTAGGAAGAAGAGGGCCATCAATGGTTTCCATTGATGGCGCCGGCCAGATGAGGAAGGAGGCCAGCCGGCCCTTAATGGCCCTTGCCAAAACTGAATAGATTTCCAATTAAACGATAGGCTTGGATAGGAATAACCCCAAATCCCTCCCAAAAAATCAGTCATCCCATTTAATGACCATTCCCATAATAAGAGGTGGACATGGATCGCGGACGTGGCGCGATCCGGACGGTCCGAGTCCATGCGTGAGGTGTCACAATCCTAACAATCTCCACCTTGACGTCTCATGCCACAACCGAACTCCACCTCGAAGTCAAACAAACGTATCTGAACCTCCAACCTGGATCTCCCCTACTGGCGACTACAATCCCCCTCTCCCTGGGGCCTGACACGATCAACATGCATCAGTCTGAGTCAAGTCAAACTTGACTCGCCTCACTGATTTCTCCCGCATGCTCGCAACGCATTCCTCCGTAGGAAACTCCCGCAACACCATGCCTCTACCCCTAGCGAACTCCCTCGACTCCTGGTGGCGCACACCGCTGTGCAGCTCCACCTTCTTCTGAGTAAACCTGAGTTCCTTGGTGGGACTCCTGAGCCAGATGTCTCCCCTTGCGGTGCCTGAGTACTCCTGAGATGACTCTCTACCTGTCTCCTCTACGGCTGCGAAGATTCTACCTCCGCCAAGGTCCTCTCTCCGAGCACACGCCCTAGCCACGAATCCTGCCCCGCTCCTCCGCTGGTCCTTCCTAGCTTTTCGCTGAGAACGATCTCTGCTCTCTAAAGTTCTATCGAAGGAACCGCGATCTGAGGAGATCGCCTGAAATGCATACGCTACCGTATCCTGAATCTTGAGAGACGGTCTGACCTCTCTCCTCGCATCTCCCTTGGCAATCGTGGTGCCAATCAGTCTATAGAGCGATCCGGAACGCTCTCCTCTCAGGACTGTCTGCGCGCCTCTCCTGACCTCCAAATATTCGTCGTTGTCGGTATAAGAATACCCGGCGGCCTCCAGAGTGCCTAGAGAAATCAAGCTCTTTCTCAACCTGGGCACATACCAAACATTGGTGAGTGTCCTGGTCACTCCGTCGAACATCTCAATCCTGATGTTACCGACTCCCAGCACCTCGCACTCTGAGTCATTCCCCATACGAACACGACCACCCTCACACTGCCTAAAGCTGGAGAACCATCCCATGTTTGGGCACATGTGGTACGAACATCCTGTATCCATGATCCAGGAACCTGTGGTCTCAAGACTGGGTGAAACATGAAAAATGTCAGCGTCGTTCTCATCCTCGGATGCCACCGCATCCTGATGTGGCTCATGTGTCTGTTCTCTAAACTTCCTCTTCAGGCACTCATTCTTTCAGTGCCCCTCCTCCTTGCAGTAGTGACACTTTGTATTAATTCTTGCCCCCGGACTTAAACCTAGGTCGGTCTTCCTCCTTCCCTTTTCCTCTCGATCTACCCCGGGTGGGGTTCTTGCTCTTCATAAATAGGCCCTCGTCGGCTCTAGGGCTCGACTTGCTTCTCGTTTCGTTTGAGAGCAGCGTTGTCATCACTTCTTCCATCTTCAGGGTGTCCTTCCCATACAGGATCGTGGTGACCAGATGATCGAAGGACTTCGGCAATGAAGACAATAGGAGAAGAGCCTGGTCTTCCTCCTCGACCTTAATGTCCATACTACGCAACTGAGAGATAAGTTTATTAAACGCATTCATGTGATCAAGAAGCGGAGTGCTGTCCGACATCCTCAAGCTGTAAAGTTGTTTTTATACGTACATCTTATTTGTGAGGGATTTTGACATATAAAGCTCCTCCAACTTCTTCCACAGATCCGCTGTAGTATCAGCATCGACTACATTATACATAACCTCATCGGCCAAGCACAACTGGATTGTGCTGATGGCCTTCAGATCTAGCTCATCCCACTCGTCGTCCTTCTTCTCGGACTTCTCCTTTCCGAGGAGAGCCTTATGAAGACCTTGCTGGACGAGAACCGCTTTGGCCCGTTCCTGCCACAGACCAAAGCCAATTTTGTCGTCATACTTGGGGACTTCAAATTTCGTTGTCATTATTGCTCACCGGGGTCCGAAGGGTCGAACCTGCCTCTGATACCAATTGTTGTGAAATTGGGACCGGATCCGCGACTACGGTGGTTCGCCGCGGATCTAGCAACGGAAGCTAGCTGAGCAGTAATAAAACAAAATTAAATCCAAAACCAAGCAAAACCACAGACGACAAAATATATACGTGGTTCGGAGTTGAGACTCCTACTCTACGGGGAGAGCGCGCCAGAAAGATCCACTAAACCACAGATGAGGTTACACAGATACAACCAGAGACCAAACAAATATGGTCGAACAACAAAGGAAAGACAAAAGAACCCAAATCCTGAAGAATCGATATCGCCGGGCGATATCGATGTCGCCGGGCGACAACCTCTGTTCTTCTTCCCGATGGATCCGCCTGTTCCTGCACCTGTTGTCGCCGCCTGGAGCTTTCTGCCGCCGCTGGACAGAGCCGCCTCCACCTGAATCCTCCTGCTCCCGCCGCCTCCTAGAGCTGCCTGCCGCCGCTGGATAAAGCCGCCTCCGCCTGAGTTGAGCCCGATGCGCCGCCTCCGCCGCAGTACGCCTGCTGCCGCCACCGCGCCTGGTCTGAACTTGAGCTATCGCCGCCGCCGCCGCCTGAACACCTCTCGATGCCGCCTGGAGATCGCCGCTGCAACTCGCTGCCGCCGCCTCTGATCCTCCTGCACCGGCGAGGTCCGTTCGTTGTCGCTGCCGCCGGAAAGAGAAACTCCTACAGAACCTTGCTCCTCACACTCTCGGAAAGCTCCTCACTGGTTGCCGAGCCTGGATCCACTCTCTCTTTTCCTTGCTTGATTGTTCTCTTGTTTGTAGGAGCCGCCTCTCAAACATATATATAGAAGAGCACCCCCCTCTCCTAACTAGGAAGAAGAGGGTCATCAATGGTTTCCATTGATGGCGCCGGCCAGATGAGGAAGGAGGCCAGCCGGCCCTTAATGGCCCTTGCCAAAACTGAATGGTTTTTCAATTAAACGATAGGCTTGGATAGGAATAACCCCAAATCCCTCCCAAAAAATCAGCCATCCCATTTAATGACCATTCCCATAAAAAGAGGTGGCCATGGATCGCGGACGTGGCGCGATCCGGACGGTCCGAGTCCATGCGTGAGGTGTCACAATCCTAACAAAACGCAACATGAAAATTCGACCCGATATACAATTGAAATGTCATTGAAGATCTCTCAAAGGTCTTTGTTTCATTAGAGCGCCCCCGCGCCCGTGGAGCCCCGCGCACGTTACTCCGTGCCCACGTCGCGTCTGCCCAGGTTGCACCCACCAAGTTGTGCCTGTTCACGTTGCGCCCGCGCATGTTGCTCCACGCGCATGTTGCTCCGCGTGCATGTTGCGCCCATTAAATTTGCGCCCGCGCACTTTTCACCTCGCGCACTATGCACATAGCGTACATTGCGCCCACCTCGCTGCTAAAAGAACGTTGCTCCAGACTCTTCTTGTGCAACAGGAAATTAACAAGACGCATAATCCAGATTGTGACGAGTGCACTGCTGCAAACTCCTCTGCGTGCAACAGAAGACAACTTGCATACACCAGGGCACGCAAAATACGCCTCTCACACCTGCAATTACCCATTGCAGATTCCAAAAGACTCGCAGAGCGCGCCCCTCCAGCTAGCCTCCAAGCCATGTAGAACACAGAACCGCAGCTTCTGAGCACCAGTAAAAACTTCAGAGCACAGTGCTCTCTGCAGCAACTAAGAAGATATTTAGCCCCGTGAGCGGTTGTCACCTATCACCCTCAGATCCCTCTCTCTCCCTCTACAAATTGTAAAGAACAGCGACCCGTCGCCCGTGCATTCTCATCAAAGTCTTGTACATCACAAATGAATAGTGGAAGTTTGATCGGCACAACTCCAGTCACGTGATCATTTGTTAAGTTAATTATATGTTCATATGAAAGAAGGGAAAATAAAAATGACTATAGTAAGAGCTTATAAGCCTTCGGTGTTATAAAATCCGATCACAATGAGGGAATCGATGTGGCTTGGCATGGCATAAATATCAAATATGTATCAACATCAATGAATAACTTTGATGAGTCCATCTACAATTTACAAGCAATATGTTACTAAATACTAAGTGGGGAGGGTGCCCACAATGTCCTCTTTTAAGTTGGCGCACAAATTAAAAATAAAAAATTGTATATAATTTGACTACAATACTAAAAAAAATTTAGCTCACTTATTTGGGAATTTAATTTTATTGTCAGAATCATTTCATATTTTCATGTCAGCAAAATATTTTTTATAACGGATCTGAAATAGCAGCATCCAAATTCCAACACGATGAGAGAATAATAAAAAGGAAATTATAAAAAAAGTTATCTTGAAAAAGAATATAGTATATTAAAGAGAATTGCTATTAGCAGTCCATAAATGGCTATTCGCAGTCCATTTCTAAACTCTTTATTATTTAGCTCGCAGTCCTTAAATGGATATTCACAGTCCAAAATGAAATGAAAAGTTCTCCTTTATAAACCTCTTATTATTTAGCTCGCACCTCATATTTCACCGTAGGTTTTACTGTTTCCCACCCCCGAACGCCGTCTCCTTCGCGATCCCAACCTCGCCGGCCCCTGTTCGCCCCGGACGCCGCCGCCTCCTCAATCGACTTCGCCCTCCCCGAACGACGGCTTCTCGTCTTTCCACCTGGACGCCGTCGCCCCTGCTGAAATGCCGGACGTCTTTCCACCTGGAAGCCGTCGCCCCTGCGTCCTCTTCTTCCCCGAACGCCGTCCTCTGATAGAGCTTGGCCAGAAGCGTTAAAAAAGCTCTGTATATGTAGTGATTTGGCGGCAGCAGAGCACAGGCAAAATGAAGAATCATC
Organism: Platanthera guangdongensis; assembly: GCA_039583875.1. Classification (NCBI taxonomy): domain Eukaryota; kingdom Viridiplantae; phylum Streptophyta; class Magnoliopsida; order Asparagales; family Orchidaceae; genus Platanthera; species Platanthera guangdongensis. The sequence continues at coordinate 12,260,519 of CM077166.1, read as the reverse complement.
TTCATTAACGTGTGCTATTCCTCTCCCGTTAATTCTCATTCACCGGCTCCAAGGCTTCTTTTGCTGGCGATCTAAACTTTTTTGGTATGGACAAGTTCTGCTTGTGCTCAAGTTTTTATGGTTTAGAAGTCATGTTTCTCTCCGGATATCTTTTGCTTGCGATCTTCATGTCCATGCTTAATCATACCAAAATTTGTCATCCTCATGCTAGCATCGTGACTGCTCTTGCTTGTTCTCTGCAGCAAATGTCCTCCCAAAAACTCATGAAGCCCTAAATCAACACTTTTGCTCATTTTAAAATTTTTGTATTTAATTGGATTTTTATTTATTTTTTATTCTACCTAAGAATTTTGTTTGTACTGCGAGTTTTATTTTGGACTACGATTATAATTTATGGACTACGAATAAAAATGGACTGCGAATAGCCATTTATGGACTGCTAATATCAATTCTCATATTAAACTATAAAAAATTGATTAAGCAGCTGTCCAAGTCTCCTCCTATTTCCTAACACTTGAAAAATAATTAATAATAAGAGAAATAAATAATTTTGACTTACCATACTATTGCATTGCAAAGTTTGAGGTGATTAATTGATTACACTATTATTTGATACATATATATATATATACACACACACACGCGAGTGATAGTGATAGGTCTCCGGGCCTCATGCCCCGCGCGACAGTACTTAGTCGCGGCGGTGGACTACGTCTGCTCCCAGCGGGCTTCGCCCCCCGGCGGACTTCATGCCTATGTAATATAATATAATACATATTTATATAATATATTATAAATATATCTATATTATTTCAAAAAGAAATATGGTGGTCTGCAAATAATCATGAATTAAAAATTCATTCAAATAATTTGGGGCGTCGGATCTGAACAGCAAATAAACTTTACCCAAAAAAACACTCCTCTCCTAACTCCCGAGCCCCTCCCTCCCCCCTCTGTTTTTGGTCGTGCCCCGCCCTCCCTCCTCTTTCCTATGCCGCCGACGGCAGTGGAAAGGGGGGGAGGGCGAGGCAGGGCAAATAGCGGCGGCAAGAGGAGAGAGAAGGAGAAGTGATTTTTTGGGAAAATTTTATTTGCAGTCCAGATCTGATCAATCAAACGGTTTAGATTTGTCTGATGTCTTTTTTACCTTGTCATGGAACCTAAAACAATATTTCTTTTTAATATAGTATAGATAAAGTACTAGGGACCTTTGTGATAAGCCCTCCAAATTATTTTATGCCGTCGGATTTGAATAGTGATTGGTCTGCAAATAGCAGAAATGCCATATTTCTCAAATCCCTGATCCAGTTCTCCCGATGCCCCCGCTCTTGTAGAGTTAGGGCCTCACCGCCGCCGCCGGAGACATCGGCGGCATTTCCGGCGCCCACCGACGGGTTCGCCGGACTCCGACGAACCCGCCTGGTGTTGTCTAGCGGCGAGGGGGCAGGGACACCTGGAGCTAGGGTTTGCGTGAAGTTCACGCTATTCCGTCTGGAGCATGTTGAATTTGGTTCGGATCCGGATCGATCTAAACCAAATTCGGAATCCATTTTGGGAAATAATATGAATGGAAGGCCACAAGTTTATGGAAAATAGGATTCTCATATCACCCCTATTTTAATGGATTTAATTAATACTCACCGCCAATAATTATTTTAGGAGTTTTTTTTCTCCTGTTCAGATGGGTAGACAGCCGCCGAAGAAATACTATAAAAGGATGCTGTTATACAATTTCTTTATTTTAAATTTGTGGGCCAACTTAAAAGACGACATTGTGGGCACCCCCCACTAACTATTTAGTAACATATTGCTTGTGATCGGATTTTATAACACCGAAGGCTTATAAGCTCTTACTCTAGTCATTTCTATCTTCCCTTCTTCCATTTGAACATATAATTAACTTAACAAATGATATATAGTTCAAATTACGTGACTGGAACTGTGACGACCAAACTTTCACTATTCATTTCTGTTGTACAAGGCTTTGATGAGAATGCAAGGGCGATGGGTCGCTGTTAGTTACAATTTGTAGTGGGAGAGAGAGATCTGAAGGGTGATAGGTGACAACCGCTCACGGAGCTAAATATCTTCTTAGTTGTTGCAGGGAGCACTGCGCTCTAAAGTCTTTTACTGGTGCTCAGAAGCTGTGGTTCTGTGTTCTACATGGCTTGTACAGATTTTCGGCGTGATATTTTTTGGGGCCCAAATCAGAGGTCTAAATTGCTTCAAATCAAAAAGTGTTCGACATGAAAGTTATAGATCTTGTACTAGTGAAGAGGAAAGAAGGAGTGAAGAGACACCACAAGGGAAAGAAGATAGAGAAGATATGAAACTTTCATGTTGAACACTTTTTATTTTGAAGCCGTTTAACCCCCGATTTGACCTCCGAAAAAGGTCACGCCGATCCCGGGTGTCTGTACATATGTTCGGCGTGACCCTTTTCAGGGGTCAAATCAGGGATCTAAATTGCTTCAAATCAAAAAAGATTCAACATGAAAGTTGTAGATCTCGTCGAGATCTACAACTTTCATGTTGACTATTTTTTTATTTGAAGCCGTTTAGGCTTTCAATTTGGCTCGAAAGAAGACACGCACGGAACGAGTCGTCTGTATAGATTTTCGGCGTGACTTTTTTCGGGGCCCAAGTCGGAGGTATATACTGCTTCAAATCAAAACGTGTTCAACATGAAAGATATAGATCTCGTCGAGATCTACAACTTTTATGTTGAACACGTTTTATTTTGAATCCGTTTAAGCCCCCGATTTGGCTTCCGAAAAAGGTCACGCCGATCCCGGGTGTCCGTACATATGTTCAACGTGACTTTTTTCAGGGGTCAAATCGGGGGTCTAAATTGCTTCAAATTAAAAAAATGTTCAACATAAAAATTGTAGATCTCGTCGAGATCTACAACTTTCATGTTGAACAGTTCTCATGAAAATGTACGTATAAAACGCAGTTCAATGAGACGCGAAAATTTTTATATTGATTTGCTAGTAACAAAATGGTTTTCAAATAACCATTTTGAAAAATGAGAGTTTGCTAATTGTAATTATTTGCTAGAAATCAAATTGAATTTGCTAGTAACAGCACTCATATTAAAATCCTTGTAGATGTGGAGAAGTGAGAGCCGTCTGGGAGAGGGAATACCGCCGCCTAGGAAGATAAAAACCCAATTCCTATTCATGGGAAAATTGGTGTCTCTGGGTGGAGGAGATCTCGCCTCCCCGGGCTCGCGTTGAAGGAAGTCCGCCGCCGCCGCCGCCGGTGGTGCGAACCCGTGCGGCGGCATCATCGTCGTTGGTGCCGATCTGTTAGGGTGGGGATCCAACGGTCTCAGAGTTACAGCTTATATCCAACAGACAGGAATCCTCAGTTATTTCATCCATCCAGCGGCCAGGAATTATCCCGCTTTTCCAATGCAAACGATCTAACGATCAACATCAAGTCACTGTTCTCATCATAGACCTCCAGCCTTAATGTCATCAACGGTCCAGGATTCAAGCTTTTTATCTATTTATGTTTAAAATTGTAACAATCCGCCGGAGGAGATAGTGATCGGAACTTAGAAGAAGGCCAGAGGAGGGTGGCCGGAGACGGGAGAGAAGAAGTTTGGGAAAAGAAACAGGGAAGAAACATTTATTAAAATCATCCTCTTTCAATTACAAACAGTAATGAGTATATATAAGCTCTCATCCTTGGTCCATTTGACCGTTACAATTTGACCGTTTATAATCTAATTAATTATAAAATATGAGACTCATTATTTTAAACATAAACGGATAAAAAGCTTGAATTCTAGACCGTTGATGACATTAAGGTTGGAGATCTATGATGAGAACAGTGACTTGATGTTCATCGTTTGCATTGGAAAAGCGAGATAATTCCTGGCTGCTGGATGGATGAAATAACTGAGGATTCATGTCCGTTGGATATAAGCTGTAACTCTGAGACTGTTGGATCCCAACCCTAACACGATCGCGCCGTTCACGCCTTGCTTTCTTCCTCCCATGTGGAACCCTCGACACATCCTCGGGCCTTGGAGATGATAGCCGCCGGTTTTGAAGGAGAGGATGCTTGTTAGTCTTAGAGTAAATGATGTGATGTGGGCATGACTGTGAATGCTTGCGGTGGTGCAGTGACCCTGACGGAGTTTATCTCCATCGGTACGATCGTGGCAGCAAAGGCATGCAGGAGTGCAGTGACTTTGATGGTGTTTCTCTTCTTAGGTGTGACTTGGTGTCGATGGCGTGCGCGAGTGCAGTTGGCCTCGACGGTGCTTCTCCGGTGGTGGCGAGTGGTTTGGCCGTCATTGGACGACGAAGGTTCTCGGTGAACCTTGTGCGTCTGTTGTGCTAGTGGTTTGTAGTCCAGATTATTCTCTCTCCAGCGGATCGAGCGAGTCCGGCTCTTCCGTAGTGTTTTCTGTAACTGACATCGGTACATTTCTTCAAGTATTATTATTGCAGTTATATTATTTATGTATGCAGTAGTTTTTTTTAGATTTCAGTTCTTGTATACCCTGCATTAAATTGCTTGTGTTTAGGGGATTGTTTTCGCGTTATATCCCAAAAGAGCACGTGACAGGGTAAGGAGCTAGGGTTTCACGAATTCCCCTTAGAGCTCTACGATAGAGGAGATGCAACTTTTTCAGATCCATCGATTGGGAATTCAAAGGGATCACCGTCTTCCTCGTGTTGTCGCAGTCGCAGCCGGAAGGCAGGGCACGCCTCTCTCGGGTGGAGGACAACGATGCAGAGCAAATCTCCATTGATGTTGGGCTCAGATCCACAATGGTTCACAGTCGGAGTGGAGGCGGTGTTGTTCGTGTTCTGGCAGTGCCACTGCTGTTTGGGGGTATTCTGTTGCACGCTATTATTATATATATACGAGCATCTTCGCACGGGCTACGCCCCTGCTCGATCCTCTCGGGCGGCCTTCGACTGCATCCAGCCGGGCTTCGCCCGCCTCCGCACGGGTATGGCCCGTGCTCGATGCGTCGTTGCGGGTTGCGACCGCATCAAAGCGGGATGCGCTCGCATCAAAGCGGGATACACCAACATCAAAGTAGAATGCACCCACATCAAGACGGACAGTGTCCGCAATATATACATATAAATACTCAAAATGACTGTAAAAAATATGAATCAATATAAAGATTTTATTTTATATAAAAAAATTACGTATTGTCGTAAAAATATTAATTTCACGCAATCTCTCTACCTCTTTTTTCTCTCTCTTCCCCATCACTCTCTCTTTTTCTCTCCCTCTCCTCCCCTCTCTCTCACCCTTTCTCTCCCTCCTCTCTCTCTCAACTCACTCCCCTCATCTCATGCTCTCTCTCATGATCCAATGGCTCTTGTTTAATCTATGGTGTGGCTCCAAATACCTATATTACTTTATATAATAAGAATAAATATATATATATATATATATATATATATATATAAAATTTAAAATATAAAAAAAGTAAAAAAATTTACAAAAATAATATTTTATAAAAATAATATCAAACAGTATATACATATAATTATGTAATTATATATTTATATATTAACAGTATATACATATATATAATGATATATTTATATATATTAACAGTATATATATATATATATACGATCATTTTCGCACAGGTTATGCCCGTTTTCGATGATCTAGGGCGGCCTTTGGCCGCATCAGACGGGCTTCGCGCGTGCTTGATGTTTCGGGTGGTCTTCGGCGCCGCACCCGCCACTCACAGCCCCCCGAAGCAAAATTATTCTGATTTTGCTTCGGGGGCCGCGAGTGGCGGGCGCGGCGTCGAAGACCACCTGAAGCATCAAGAAAGGGCGAAGCCCGTGCGCAGGCGGGCGAATCCCGCTTGATGCTGTCGAAGACCGCCCGAGAGCATCGAGCACGGGCGTACCCCGTGCGAAGATGCTCATATATATATATATATATATATATATATATATATATATATATATATATATATATATATATATATATATATATATATATATATATATATATATATATATATATATATATATATATGGGCGTTGATCTGGTGCGGGCAGCCATATATGCGGGCGTGCGGACATTAAATCATGGCCATCCGAAACTGTGCACGCTGGCGATTCACCGGTGCAAATTTTTTTACAAGGACGGTGGTCGGCGGCTGCGGGCCATATATATATATATATATATATATATATAATTTAAAAGTAAAAAAATTTACAAAAATAATATTTTATAAAAATAATATCAAACAGTATATACATATAATTATGTAATTATATATTTATATATTAACAGTATATACATATATATAATGATATATTTATATATATTAACAGTATATATATATATATATATACGATCATTTTCGCACAGGTTATGCCCGTTTTCGATGATCTAGGGCGGCCTTTGGCCGCATCAGACGGGCTTCGCGCGTGCTTGATGTTTCGGGTGGTCTTCGGCGCCGCACCCGCCACTCACAGCCCCCCGAAGCAAAATTATTCTGATTTTGCTTCGGGGGCCGCGAGTGGCGGGCGCGGCGTCGAAGACCACCTGAAGCATCAAGAAAGGGCGAAGCCCGTGCGCAGGCGGGCGAATCCCGCTTGATGCTGTCGAAGACCGCCCGAGAGCATCGAGCACGGGCGTACCCCGTGCGAAGATGCTCATATATATATATATATATATATATATATATATATATATATATATATATATATATATATATATATATATATATATATATATATATATATATATATATATATATATATATATATGGGCGTTGATCTGGTGCGGGCAGCCATATATGCGGGCGTGCGGACATTAAATCATGGCCATCCGAAACTGTGCACGCTGGCGATTCACCGGTGCAAATTTTTTTACAAGGACGGTGGTCGGCGGCTGCGGGCCCGCCGGCCACCGGCCGCCCCGGATTCGAAGGCGTGCTCGCCGGCGAATCCGGGCCGGCCGGTGGCCGGCAAGCCCGCATCCTGTAAAAAAATTTGCAGCGGTGGGGCCTGGGCGGCCGGTGGCCGGCAAGCCACGAGTACAGCAGATTTTTTTATATATAAAAAAAGTCACTGTGGGGCCTGGGCACATGGCTCTGATAGTGACATTTGACATGTTATTGTTTGAAAATATTTTATGTTTAATAGCTCATGGCTTGATAGTCACGCTGGTTATTTTTATGTTTAATTGCGTAATTATGCTTGTATCCCTCTAACTTATAAACATTTGATAACATATTAACATCTATGCACACAAAAAACTCTAAAGATTTATTCTAAGATTTTTGTAATTTTAAAATTTAGAGATGGGCAAGTTGCAACTAGGCAAATTTTAGGAAAAGTCACGGTAAATAATCCAATATATAATACAAGTACAAATAAATATATTTACTTAATAACATTTTACATATTTGTATCGTCTTAACATAAAAAAATACTACATAAATATACATGATAATATGTATAGGTTAAATTATGAATTCAGTCTCTAAGGTTTGAGAGCTTTAAGAAATTAGTTCCGAAGCTTTAAATTGTATGATTTTGGTCACAAAAAGTTTAATAAATTGAAGATTTTAGCCCTAAACTTTATTAAACTACCATCTCTAAGAAAAATACATGCTTAAGTTATAATTAAATGATGGAAATAGAAGCTTCGGACTTGACCATGATAAGGGACACACCAATCCATGGTAGGAGCCTGGTCTCACTTTGGTGTTCAGAAAAATGAAGTTTTCAGTTGAAAATCATGAACTGTACTTCCAGAGAAAGGGGAGTACCAAGTACTGAGTTCTGCAAGGCATTGACACAGTCGCTCTACTGTTAAGTTCTTCGCATTTATGCTGAAATGGGCGGCCGAGGATATGAAAAATTCCAATAAAAAAGAAGAACCGGCAAGGTTGAGAGCCCATATTTTAAGAACCGGTCCGAACAAGACAGTTGGACGATGAACCGATACATAAAGCAGTTCGATCAAGCTTAAAAATCATTCAAACCAAAAATCACTGAAGAATCCGAGAACCACCAACCCCTAAACCTCCAACTTCAACCAATTGATTTTATGTTAGATATATAACTTGGGTAATGCTTACAGATTAACTATTAAGCTAATTTAGGCTGCTTAATTAATTATTCAAAGAACAGTGTAAAAATAAATATGTAAATTAAGTAGTACTAAAAAAATTGATGGAGAGGACACAGCGGAGAGCACCGTGTTGCTCAACTGATTTACGCCAGCTTAAACTTTAACATAAGATGATACTAAGAATATCTTAAGTTTTAGCATGAGTTGTGCTGCATGGGACTTAACGCAAGCTTGACTCAAACCAGAAGCTTCAGATTACCGCCGCAAATAGTTTGATCTCACTACAGCAAAAGGGCATGCACATATTGCCATTTAGGGTAGATGAGTCATCCGAATCGAGCACAGTGACTTTACTTACGCTCACATTCGATTAACTTGTGCTCACATAAACTCGAAACAAGGAAAAAAAGTGCGTGCACAGTCATTACCACAAACATTTGGTTTGGACGACTCGTCCAATATTTGTTTTCAGGAGTCATTGGATTTCGCTTATTACTGAGAAATAGTATGCTTATTACATTTTTTTCACGTCAGGAGTACTCAGCCATGTTGATCATGAGTTTAAGATTTTCACTTGGAGATGACTCATGAATCTATTCAGCGAAGTGAACATGGCAATGGCCCTACCCAGCAAAGAAGGCTCTTCCTCTGATTTTTCAGAAAATGTTCAAAGATTTGCTGCATGTGAGGCATAATGAAGCATCAGAATGTATATATATATATATATATATGTTATATATATATTATATATATATATATATATTATATATATATATATATATATATATATATATATATATAGCAAATTCATCAAGGTGAGGTGATGCAGGGCAGGCGTCACACCTGTCTGCCACTCTGGAGTTCCACCAGGGGGCCCACCTTAAAGTCCTTTTCTTAAACTCACTTTTCACGTGTCCTTTCTTTTTACAGAAGAAACATGTCAAAACTTTCTTAATGACACCAGCAGAATCCTTTGCTCCACTAGACTGACCATCCTGAAACTTAATTGGAGCCTTGAACTTCTTCTTCTTGAATGAAGCCTTTGAGACGTACAGTGCAGTGTGAGTCTTTTCATTCTTCAGCTTCTCTTCCTCAACAACACATCGTGTGATTAGATCATTCAGTTTCCAAGGCTCATCCTGAGAATTATATGTAGTCGATCTTCATGATACTGAACTCGGGTGGCAGAGTATTTAGTGTCAGATGCACTATGCAAGTCTCAAGAAGAACTATATCCAACTCTTGGAGCTTCGTCTGGTAGTACACCATCTTCAGAATGTAATCACGAACTCCTCCATCACCAGTGTAGCTCATAAAAAAGAGGTCTTGCATGAAAGTCCTTATCTCAGCATTAGAGGACACCTTATACCTTTGTCCCACAACAGTAAGAAACTCGAGCACATCAGCGGTCTCTGGCAGTCCACTAAGTAGGTGCTCAGGAATAGACCTTTTCATTGCCAGTAGACATATCTTATTGGACTTATGCCACACAGCATAATGATCTTTCTGAGAACGGGTACTGTTCGCAGTCAACTCATCAGGCTTATCAGATGTAAGGGCTAAATCTATGTCCGCATTTGCACGGCGAACATAATATCAGACTTCCACTTCTTAAAGTTCAACCCAGTAAGTTTTTCAATGGTCGTCAAATTGTTGTGCACAGTAAAGATAACTGAAAAAAGAAATCAATGCAATATTTAGCAATGAGTACAAGTGTGTCATAAAACTTTAAATTAACACACACATGAGAATTCAGATGCGTCAACACGCAACACTTTTGGGAAGAATGCGTGTCATGCAGTTAGAAATCCTCTACACCGAGCGAGACACAACAGTGTTTAGGCTTTTGCAAAACTACCACCTTTCGGTGAATAGATCACTAGAACCTTCGCACTTCCGCTCAAATGCTCGTATGCAACCCTCTAATCCTATCACGCAACCACCATCTTTGGGTGAATGATCACGGGCTAGAACAAGAGAAAACCCAAAACCGTGTAGGAATGAAATCTCGTAAATCAATCAAGCATGCCACTTTGGTGACTACAACTCAATTAACCCACAAGATTCTTCTCCACTGGGATTCTCTAAAATAACCTTAAATTAAGTGTCGTGATCTTATAATTAATGACAAAAGGACACTAAAATGTCTAAAGATCACGACTGCTTAGAGACGTAAAATTAATGCACTTCAAAAGTCTCTATCACACTGATATTCTTTGAAATGAAATAATAGTTTTCATATGTACGATCGCAAGCGATTATTTCAAATAAACTACAGCAACAATGAATGAAACTAATTAATATGTTCAACCTCCCTCTGATACCAAATGTTAGAATATTTATATGAAGCGCGTAGGTCACAATCATTCACGAAATGAAATAAATAAAAATTAAACAACTTGATGTGGCCTATGCAAGCAAGATCGACATGAACATAATTAATTAATTTTTATGCAACGGTGTAGCAAAACAAAAAATATTGATCGCTCGTAAAGTTTATGCGATCACAAATAATGAAGTTCTAGAAAAGAAATATAGTACGCTATAAAATTAAATGCGGAAAATGAAATTAAAATTGCGTACCGTTTTTGGACTCGACTTCGTGTCTCATAGTGGCTGACATTCTCAAAAGAGCGTTTGTGTTAGAACGAATGAAGTTTGTGGCCCTTGATATAGACTCGGACATCCAAATTTTAGTGAAAATTAATTCACTAAAAAATTTTGTCCAATCAGCCCAAAGGCCCCAAAAGCAGAAGTTTCCTGTTCAGCCTTGGAAATGAAAACCAAGGAAAAATTGACTCTTGACAATAAGTCTTAGGCTCCGTTTGGGGGGACTTATTTTCACCGGTCAAGCGGTCATGACCGCATGAACCGGACTTTAATTAGTCTCGGTTCATGCGGTCATGATCGCTTGACCGTAAAAATAAGTCCCCCCAAACGGAGCCTTATCGGCTAGAGATTAGAAATAATAATAATAATAAAAAGATCCTGTAGCCTGTTGTCCAATCAGCCCAAAAGCTCTCCGCTTTCCCGATTGAGAGCCGGCAAGGTTCCGGGACCAAAAACACCGATGGAGAAGATGAAAATATCAAGTGTGGTTGCAGAGATTGCCGCTCGCGGTCATGGCTAAGCTACAGTAAGATGCAAACAGAAAACTAAGGAAGAAGGTCGATTGGCTTCGTTGGAGATCGCGACCAGAAGGCAAAGTTCACACGGAATCGCTTGGGCTTGATACCAAGAGGAGCAATTCGCGATTATAGGAAGAAGCACAGTAACAGCTCGCAACTTCTCGCCTTGTTCACGTTTTTGATTTCAGTCAAAAAAAATAACCGGCCCTTTAATCCTTTAATAGGAAAGGGATAGAGAGAGTGGAGAAAAATTACAAAGAGCGCCCCACTTTTCTCTAAATTAATTCATGCGTACGTAAAATAAACGCACGAACTCGAACTGATCGATCTAAACGTGTCAAGGAAAGACCAAGCTCGCGTAATGAAGGTCGAAATAATCTAGCCCACCTATCACGGGTTTCGACTATTCGCGCAAACCAATTTGACGCACACTTGCGGGAGATCCAAATAAACTCGAACGCACACGCATGCACTTGATCGAGACGACTCGATTGAATTAGTCCACTTATAACTAGGAAAACTTAAACATACACATATTCCATAAAAGTAGGCAGTAATCAAAAACTCTGCAATACACACACACAAACATTCCATACAAAAAAATAGGCATATACATGCTATGAGATTGCTGCAGTTAGGAGCAGAGATTGGAGTTAGGCGGGAAGAAATCTTGAAAGAAATCTTTGAAAGAGATCTTGGAAGAAATCGCCGGAGTACGGGCCGCCGGACCTGAACCAAGGGTAAAAAAAAAGCCGTGTAGTGAGTGGCAAACCACCGGAAGTGAAGAAGAAGGTGGTTGCAGTGAGCGGCAAAACCTGGAAAATACTTGGAGAGATGGCGCGATGGATGGGAACTTGCGAAGGATGCGGCGGGATGGATCCTCACAGCGACTGGATCGATCGGGACTTGCGAACCACCATGGATTGATCGTCACAGCGACGAGAGAGACGGCGGGATGGATCTTCATGGGGAGGGGAGAGACGTGATAATTCCTCCAACGCGGCGAACTGGAGAGCTTGCCCTATGTTTCGACCCACTCGATTTTAGGGATAATGAAAACGCCGGCCGTTCGATAAGTAGGCGGAAAAACAAACGGGTTCCGGAAGGCACGGTTGCGTTTTGCCCAAACGCACGGACGGAATCGCACATCCAAATGCAACCTTAGTATGATAAGGCTATGTAATCAAGTTTTTTATGAAATGTCTTTAGTATGCTGCGTTTGAAAACTGCTCCTGATATTTACTATATGTTATGACAATGAGTAGGTCGTGACAATAAAATCCATGACTCGTAACACATAAGAAGAAAACTCTCTTTTGCCTGAAGACAATTTCCACCCAATCAAATGTTAAGATTCAATTTTAAAAAAAGCCAAAAAGAAAATATAGAAGCAACTTGAAATAAACCTTAAAAACCTCACATGCATAAAAGTAAAAAATATACAAATAACTCAAAAGACTCGTTCAATTCAGATTTATCTAAACATGACCACAAATTAACCCCAATTGAATGAAATGGCTTAGAATTTGACATTCTATGCATTAGTTATTGATTGATGGCATGCAAACAATTAAGAAGTTAGAGCGGAAAAAGTATTTTTCTGAGGCGGCGGGAAGAGAGAAGGGCTGTTGGAACCGGAAGGGGGAGGTCGTGGTTGAAATTCCTTCGTTTTCATCATTTTCTCATGGCGCGGCGGATGCAAACGGAGCAAACGCTGCCGACGGCCATTTGGTTACCCGCCGTGCGACGGCATTTACCCCAAACGGAGCGCTATAAATATTACGCAAACTGTTCCAACAAAGACCACAGTTGCCGCCGAACATATGCATCCTTGTTCGCATAAACGAACACCGCCCGCCAAGATCGCTTATCAGGGAAGGTAACATCCCCAATAACGCATTTCCTTGAGAGAGAGATCGGCACAAACTGCACAACGTCACTCTGCCATAGCACCGCAAAACCCCCCGACCTGCCCGCCGATGGATGATGCACAAAATCCCAATTCCGGCCCGCCAACCGGTCCACATCACTCCGGGAGAGATCTTCCACCATTGTCTCAGACAAACCCGCAAAAGAAATCTCCCACCGCAAAATAAGATCGCGGAGAAGATGCCCAATCTCCTTCTTTCGAGCTCCCCTACAATTGCACAAGATGAGGCTCGTCATGGACCCCTTGAAGAGGACGCGTCCACGCCGTCGAAACTGAGGTCATATGTCGCCGATTTTCGCCGTTTTGGTCCTAGAACTTTGGCTTGAATTGGTTGTTTATTCCACCAAGCCTCACCGCCAGCTGGGCCCGAGGGCCTCCCCAGGGCATTTCCAGTGGCACGAAACACTCCACCTGGGAGCTGCTCGGAGTCAAAGCAGGGCGGCCGCGAGGCAGTTTTTGGAGGTGGCGGGGTACATGCAGCATTCTCCGGAGCCAGCGAACCTAGTTGATCAACAGTGGGGGGCAATGCAGACTCCACCTTTCCCTTATTTCGTCGCCGCCGTCGCCGAGCAATAAGCCACGGTCCGTAATTGTGTTCTTCCTTCAACGGGTCGAGCGGAAGGGTTGAAGGAAGCTCATCCACTGAGGCCTTGCCCTTGCCCAAGGGATCATCTGCCTGGGACTTGCTAGCGCGAGTCAGTCGAGCTTGAGTCTGCAGCTTGGCGCCGGCGGGGCATTTGGGAGTAGGTGCAGGAGGCGTGGCGTTGTCCGGGGGATATACCGGACACCCCTCCACCATGTGTCTGGCACATCCGCACTTGAAGCAAATAGAAGCAATTCCCTCGTATTCAATTTTTTGGAAGATCTAACCAAACGGGTCATTGATCCACACACCCGCCGGGAGGGGTTTTGAGAAGTCCGCCTTGACGCAAACTCTAGCAAATTCGCCTGCTCCCAGCGGCTTGTCACTGCATCGATCCAGAGAGGGGCACCAATCATTGCTGCAATACCAACAAGATTTTTTTATCCCAGTAAATAAGAGATAGGTCGGGCATACGAACCGATAGCGGGGAGGACAAACAAGTGAGCGAGGACGGCGAGAAGGCCGACGACCACACATCCAAGCCAATAATAAAGTCGTTAACGTACCACGGTCCGCCCATCAAGACACCATCACGAGCCTCGGCGGATTGGAACATGCAAGTGAAAACATCACTGCTCAGCATTATCAGTTGAAATTCTCCATAAGGCTGTCATCGCCGCATCAACTCCGCGAGCCGGTAGAAGAATGGAGTCTCCGTCCCAGCAATTTCCCCACAAGAGCGAACTCGAAACGACCCATGGCTTGGTGAACCAGATCCACGTCCATTTGGACAGTGCTGCCATCAGAACAAAAATCCGGAATGCTCTCCGTAAAGGTGAAAGGATCATACTTACCTTTAGTCTTAGTCTAGTTGGGATTTGCCCAAGCAAAGTTAGAGGCGGCATATCCACAAACACCTTGTGTGCAGTGGATGTCTTGACAAGTAGTAGCATCATGCGTGGAGGAGAATCCCCCACCCCGTTGTCTCTCTTTGCCAATTAGCTATATAATTTCAATTTTGTAAAATTGATAGTCTTCATCAACCAAGTTCGCCCATCTGCTGCCCTCCCTAGGTGACGCCGACGGCACCGACGGCACCAAGCTCCGAGACCCAACTGGAGACGAAGACGCCTCATCCATGACTCCACCTTGTGTAAATGGCTCCGTTTGGGGCGGCGTTTTTGCTCAAGTGAGTTTGGACAAAAACTCCGCCGTGGAAAAAAAACCGGCTCTCTCTCCTGTTAGAAGCAGCTAGGCATCGATGGAGCTCTGTCTGCCCTCTTTCCACATGAATATACGTGCGGAGGTTACGAACAGGATTTAGGTATTTGAAATTAATGCATAGGATAATAGTCAGCATGAAGACACAGGAACTGAGGATAATCCACATATTCTATTAGATTCATGAAGTATGCATATTTTTCTTGGATCAGTGAACAACTATAGACAATGGCAGAACTAGAATTCAGACTCAATCGAGGCACCAAGTAAAAAATAAATATAATTTCATAGTATGATTATAATATTCATGTGAGTAGATAGAGGGAGTCATCTTCTCAAAAGAATCAAATATACACTTAATTTAAAAAAAATATCAATAATATTTTTAAGTGAAAATTTTAGAAATTCAAAAAAAAACAAATGATCAGATCAATGATTACAATATTCACATGAGCAGGTAGAGGGAGTCTAGTGATGATTATATTTGATCTAATTAATGAATATTTGACAATTAGCTATATAATTTCAATTTTGTAAAATTGATAGTCTTGTCAAATCTTCATGAAAACATTTGAGAGAATGGTCTATCTTGTGTAATTTTTCGATACGAGTCCAACGCTTTGAATTTCGTTGAGCGATTGAGGAGAAATCACCCATTATTGTTTGAAAGTCCGCCAAGGCCAAAAAAACTATATTTTTTTCTGCGAAAATTGAACAACGTGCACGGATGTGCCCGTGAATAGTTCTGCCCCTGACTATAGACCTTGGATGTCGACATCCAGTGAATAGTATAACTATATTGTTCAAAGTTTAACAAAAATTGTACAAAAATTGTTAAACCTTGAATGTTTTATCTCTTCCATAGTTTAACAAAAACTAAAGAACTTCAGCACAGATATTTATCTATGTATGAGAAAGAGTTACTAACAATAGCTATGAAACTCCATAAAATGGAGACTACTTGTTAAGACGTTGCTTTGTCATTCTAACATATCATGAGAACTTTGATGTTTTTGTTAGAACTGAGAATCTCCATTCCTACACAACCAAAGTATATTTTAAAACTGTTAGATGACATAGGAAAGATTGTTATAAAGGCCCAATTATAGGCTCATTTCCTTCTTCTCGTTTAGTCCCACATCTCTTGTATAGGATTGTTCGCCTTCTCTTCTCCTATATATTTGTATTCTCTCTTGTATTTTACACATGAAGAAGTATATGCAAGGTTTGCCCATTCCTTTCTACATGGTATTAGAGGGAATCGGTCTATCCTAGCGGCTAGCGTTTTGCTAACCGTCCGGTCTTCCTCTGCTTGCGCTAGGCGCGGAATGTGTTTTCTACCCGGGCGACCTCCTCTTCTCGTTAACCGCCTGGTCTTCCTCTGCTTGCCTTGGCGACTTGGCCTTCCCTACCCACTTCTCTTCCCCTTCATTCATGTGGCCTCCACCTCTCCTCTATCTCCGTTTTTTTATAGGATTCTCTCTGGCACGTGGGGACCACTCCCTCTTCCTCCCTATCCGCGCGGTCTCCTCTACACTCGCGCGATTTGTCTCTTCTCGCTGTGAGCTCCCCTCTTAAGCTCGTGGTCTTCTCCCTTTTTTCTTCAGCCCGCGGCGACCTGATCAACCCGGGGCGGCCTCTTCTACCCGCCGCACCCTCATCTACTCGCTGCGCCCTTTTCTGCTCGCTGCGGCCTCTCTCGTGGCATCCCCTTCTCACTGGCTCTCCTTGTCTTCCCGCGCGGTCTCTCCCTCACCGCTGCGACCTCTCTCTATTTCTGTTCGAGCCGACCTTTTCTTGTCGCTACTTCTCTGGCCGCTAGTGTGCTCATTGTGACCGTGCGGTCTGTTTCTCCGCACTTGGGTCGCGGCCTCCCTATCTCTCTCTTGCTCTCCGCTGCTCTTGTCGCTTTGACTACCCACTACAGCCTCTTATGTAATCGTGCGGGCTTGTCGTGCATGAGTGCTCTCCCGCAACAACCTCTTCTACCCGTGGCGACCTCGTCAACCAGCGACGACATCTTCTCTCCGCTGCGGCCTTCTTCTCTGCCCTCTCGCTACTTTACTCCCTGCTCGTCGCGTCTTCACCTAGTCGCCGCGACTTCTCTTCATCATCGCGGCTTCTCTTCTCGTCTCGTCGCGGATTGTTCTTTAACCGTTGCGATCTCCGCATCTGGGTCGCGGCATCTTCCCTTGTCGCTTGTGTGATCACCGTGGCCGTGCGAACTTCTCGTGCAGCTTCTTCTCTGGCTAGTCGTTGCGCCTTGTCTCATTGTGTGCGGCCTCTCCTCTTCTCCGCTCCGCCTTCTTCAGGTTGCGGTTTGTTCTCTTCCCAAGCGGCTTGTTCTTGGCGCTGCGGCCTGTTCTCGCCGTTGCGGCATGTTCTTGTCGCTGTCTCTTTTCACGCGGCTGTCTCTTCTCGCACGGCTTGTTCTCGACGCTGCGGCCTGTTCTCGCTGTTCTCAGTGCTTCCTCCGTTCTAGTCGCTGGATCTGTCCGCCTAACCGCTGCTTTCTTGCCGCCCGGTTTCTGTGCCTCGCTGCCAATCAGGTTTATGGCATCCGACTCGATCACTGCTGATGGGGTTGCTGCGTTGCGTACTCAACTAAATCAGCTTCAAGGGGTGGTTAGTCGCTCCTATGGCTCTGTCGCCTCGCTCTTCAAGGAAGGTATATTGTGTCTCTCGCACAGCTCTCACTGGATTGTGAACTCAGCTGCTACACATCATCTCTCTCCCCAGCAACAACCCAAATATTTAAATACTGCTTACCCCAAGCACATCACTGTGGTCAATGGTGACACGCTCCTGGTTTCTGGTGCTGCTAATCTGTCTCTTACTATTTCTCTTTCCTTATCCTCTGTTCTTCATATTCCGGGCTCTCCTTTTAACCTTCTTTCTGTTAACCGTCTTACACAAGACTTTGATTGTTGTGTTACTTTCTTACCCCATTTCTTTGTAGTGTAGGATCGACTGACGCAAACTTTACTTGGTAGAGGACGACTGTCTAATGAGCTATATCTTCTCGACGTTACTCCCACTGCTCTCACCTCTGCTCTCACATCTGTCTCCACCACTGATTGACATCGTCGTCTTGGGTATGCCCCTCTCCCAATTCTCAAGAAAATTCTTCCTACTGTCTCTCTCCAAGAGTTCTTTTGTGAATCTTGTATCTTCGGTAAACAACACTGTGTCTCTTTTTCTTTTTCATGTACTCGGAGCGATTCTCCTTTATCCCTAGTACATTATGATATCTGGGGGTCCTATAAGGTCCCTAGTGTCTTGGTGCATCGGTACTTTGTTACCTTTATATATGATTACTCGCGGGTTACCTGGTTGTATTTACTTCGTGATCGTACCGAACTCACGACTACGTTCCGTGCGTTTCTTACGAAAACGCGCACTCAGTTTTCTACATGTGTCAAAACTCTTCGTACGGAAAATGCTCGAGAATATACTGGTCGCACCTTCTCCAACCTGTGCACTGAGTTCGGTATTATACATCAGACTTCGTGTGCTTATACGCCTCAACAGAATGGCGTAGCGGAACGAAAAAATCGTCACCGCCTTGATGTGGCTCGATCTCTCATGATCCAAATGCAGGCCCCCCCCCCTCTACTGGAACTTTGTTGTCTCTACTGCTTGTCATCTCATCAATCGCATGTCTTCGTCTATCCTCAACTTTGTAGCGCCCATTACTCTCCTTTACCCATCCATAACTCTCTTCTCTCTCACACCTTGTGTGTTTGGGTGTATCTGTTATTTCCACCACCTTGGTCCTTCCAATGACAAGTTAGCTCCTCGTGCTACCAAAGCAAAATGTTTGTTGGGTACTCCCGCACTCAGAAGGGGTATGTCTGTTTTTCTCCTACCACTGGTAAGGTGGTTGTGTCTGCTGATGTCTCCTTTCATGAATACCAACCATATCACATCAGTCCTTCTGATCCCCTTCTTCCTCCTCCGCCACCCCGGCCCATCATACCCGTGACGTCTCCACTTCCACCACTTCTCCCTACTCTTCTGCTTCGGATTCTCACACCACCACTAGTTCCTTCCAAACCTCTATCATACAGGTTTAAGCTCGTCGTCCTCCACGTTCAGATGCCCTACAGCAGCTTCCCCCTACCGGTGTGCTCTCGCGGCCTGTTGATCCGGCAATCTCCTCAACAACACGTCCAATGGCCAATTATGTCTCTCTACATCGTCGCTCTCCGCCCCTTCTTAACTTTGCTTTCTCTCTCTCATTTATCTCTATACTTAACTCTGTGCGGGAAGCCCTCCAACATCCACGGTGGCGTGCCGCCATGGACGAAGAAATGCATGTTTTATGGGGTAATCACACCTGGGATCTTGTATCTTTTCCTTCTGGTCACAGTTGTGTTAGCTGCAAGTGGATCTTTACTATCAAACATGTTGTGGATGGGACGGTGGATAGATTAAAGGCTCGGCTGGTGGCTCGGGGCTTTACCCAACAGTATGACCTTGATTATGAGGAAACCTTTTCTCCAGTTGGAAAATTGAATTCCGTTTGAGTTTTGCTCTCCCTATCTGTTCACCGCCGATGGACTCTTCATCAGCTTGATGTCAAGAATGCTTTCTTGAATGACGATCTTCTTGAGACCGTTTACATGCATCAACCGCCCGAGTTTGAGACCACGGGGGAGTCTCGTGTATGTTTACTTCGCAAATTTATCTATGGTCTCAAACAGTCTCTCCGAGCATGGTTTGGGAAATTCAGCAAGGTCGTTCGTGAGGTGGGCTTCAAACAGAGCTTTGCAGATTCCTCTCTCTTCACTCGTCGCTAGTCAACTGGGACCATAATACTTCTGGTTTATGTAGACGATATTCTGATCACTGGTGATGACTCAACCGGTATACAACATGTTAAGCAACATCTAAACTCTATCTTCCAAATCAAAGACCTGGGAAATCTTTGATACTTTCTTGGCATGGAGGTTGTTCGACGACCCGATGGCCTAGTCTTATCTCAGCGTAAGTATTGCGTTAACCTTCTGCAAGATGTCGGCCTCTCAGGGTGTAAACCTGCGGATACCCCGATGGAAGTCAACCACATGATGTGTGCTCAGGGATCTGAGGAGGACTCGCTACTTCCAAATCCAGAATACTATCGTCGTCTTGTGAGTACATTGATCTACCTAACTGTCACAAGATCAGATATATCATTTGCGGTTGGTGTGGTAAGTCGGTTTATGCATACCCCACGGGTCTCTCACCTCCATGCTGTGGAGCGTATTCTCAGGTGCCTGAAGACTTCTCCTGGGCAAAGACTTGTGTACAAGCCATCCTCTTCTCTTTCTCTTATTGCATACTCCGATGCGGATTACGCTGGCTCGTTGGATGATCGACGGTCTACAACTGGGTTTTGTACTTTGGAGGAAATCTTATCACATGGCGGAGTAAGAAGCAGACAGTTGTTGCTCGCTCGTCTGCTGAGGCTGAATATCGTGCAATGACGGTTGTTACTTCTGAACTAACTTGGCTTGGAAGTCTCCTAGGAGATTTGGGAGTTAAATTGTCCTCACCTCCAACTTTGTTTTGTGACAGTCAAACTGCAATACACATTGCAAAGAATCCGGTGTTCTATGAGCGGACTAAACATATTGAGGTTGATTGTCACTTCGTTCGAGAGAATGTCCAATCAAAGGAGTTGAATCTTGAACATGTTCCTGCATCTAGGCAAGTTGCTGACATTCTCACCAAGGCTTTACCTCACAAGTTGTATTATCAGTTCTTGTCCAAGCTTGGTGCCTACGATTTGTACGCTCCAGCTTGCGGGGGAGTGTTAGATGACATAGTAAAGATTGTTGTAAAGGCCCAATTATAGGCCCATTTCCTTCTTCTCCTTTAGTGCCACATCTCTTGTATAGGATTGTTCTCCTTCTCTTCTCCTATATATTTGTATTCTCTCTTGTATTTTACACATGAAGAAGTATATACAAGGATTGCCAATTCCTTTCTACATAAACAATATTTTTATTGGAAGAGGATGAAGGTGTTTCAATCCATAAATATGCGAGGAAATGTGCCAATTGCGAAAAAAATATTAGTAAATCAATGGAATTACAATTAACCATTACCTATTCCTAACATGGTTTGGAGGGATTGCCAGTGTAATGGAAAGGAGGCCGCATTTGTTGTTGTTGATAGATTTGGGCTCCGTTTGGGGGGGGGGGCTTATTTTCACCGGTCAAGCGGTTACAACCGCATGAACCATACCTTCATTAAGATCTGGTTCATGCGGTCGTAACCGCTTGACCGGTGAAAATAAGTCCCCCCAAACGGAACCTTGGTAAGTGTGTGCATTCCATGACCTTGCAACATCCCTACTCAGCTTGCCGACATCACTTGTGTGTGTGTGATAGAACCATCATGCTTATGAGAACTTTTTAGGAGTTCTTTCACCCAAAGAATGTCTAATTAAATACTTCAACGGCCTACCCTCCACAATCAAATGAGCAAATTGAATTTGAATTGATATTTAGAAACATATTTATTGTGGGATTTGGTTACCACTAGCAGAGTGATGTTATAATACCGAATTCATAGTGATGTAGGATAGGCTATGGGGGTGCACAAAACCAAGGCCACTAGGGGCGGAATGCAAATGCGACACACAAACCCTAATCAAAATACAATGCAACCGTCGATGACTGTGACAAATAATTCAGAGCAATGAAAATATTAACACCACACAAATTAATAAAAGAGCAGAGAACGGGCATTTAAATTTAAGCAATTTTGTAATGGTTTTCCTCCACTCTGAGGACCAAAGCTAAGCGCACGGCAAATTGGTCTCACCTGCAAATTATAATCGGATCACAATAAATTTCTACAAGCACGAATCAAAGCAAAACACGATAATCAATCAATAATAATGTCAAATCAAATGTTCCAATACAACAAGAGACTCGCCAAAGTAGCGGGCTGACCGGGACACTGTAGATTCCGGAGCCGGATGTATAGAATGGCGATCAAATGTAGAACCGGTGGCGGAACGATGGTGGCGGTGGCTGCCCTCGACGGAGAGTGGGCAGATCGGGCCGAAAATGGATAGATCCGATCACGAGGGAGATCCGGGCGGGGGAGGGTGGATCCGATGTTTGGGAACGGATCTGGGCTAAGAAAAGAAATATGAGTAATGGGGATGACGGGTCGGGGGCTGAAATTCCAGATCTGGATGGATCTAGGAAAATAGAGGTTGTGCGAAGGTGGATCCACGAGAAATAGGGGCAGGGGAATGGGGGGACGGTGGTTGGACATCTTGCTGGCACGGAGAAGGATTGCTGGAGAGGCAGTGGTGGCCTGGGAGGGAAATCAATGGGCGAGTGGTGGTCCTAGTAGAGGGGCTGGCAAGGGTGATGCGGCTAGTGTCCACGGCTTTGCTGGAGGGAGAAATCTGGAGGCCGGCGGTGGAAGTTGAGAGGGAAAGAAACTATATAATATGAATAGTTAATTTCATTTATCCACAGTAATTAGAAGAAGAAAAAGGGACTGTAGGTGGAGTTTATGAACAGCAAACACAGCCGGCTGTTTGGGGGTTATGGAGGCTGCGACGAGGGGTTTTGGAGGGGAAGAATGAGGGCTGGGGTTAGGAAATACCTTAGGGAAGGAGATACAAGCCTAAAAGTCGTCACCTAGCGTTCCACGGCGTCGGCACCGATGGGTGATCGCTGGAATCCAAGAAGAAGACTCTACAGAATTCTGTAATGTCTTGGATCAGCCCCTAACACCTCTATTTATAATAAAATAAGGATTATGACATCCCCCATCAACGACTATGATTGGTCGGAGGTGAGGTTACTCAAATACATCAAAATAAATGCAAACATAGTAAATTAATATATCAAATCAATTCGCAACGCGAATCCGGACACATCTGCGGAGTCTGATCGTCGATCTGGGAACGTCATATATGTTAAGTCGCCAAATCAGCCCCGAACGGGCCCAAAACTCGTCCTCGCCTCTGCTCTGCATTAATCTCCCAGGCTTGAAAGAATTCATCTCCCCATGAATTGGGATTGGAATTCTCTCGATGAATGTAAGGTACAACTCGAAGAGGTCCACCAGAAGTCATCCAAGTATCGTCAACGGAAGAGTGTCCTCGTCAATCAACTCCTAACTGAAAAGCTATCATCTTCGGTGAATGGAGACGGCTGTGCTGAAGTCAAAGTCCAGGGACGAATCGATCAAGCTCTATTGCAAATATCCAAGCGTCATCTGCATCAAGGCGGCCTTGCGAATGTACCAAGTAGCGACAGCGCAGCTCATCTGTGGTAGGAACAAGCTGGTGGGATCTGATCTCTGTGATGCTCTCATCGCTCATCTCTCGAGTGGTGGATTCCGGTGCGATTGGCGGTGCCATCGATGAAACTAGAGAAGACGAATCCACAGGTGGGTGTGCTATAGTGGCTATCAGACGTAGGTGGAGTATGAGAGTGGTTAGGCAACGAAAGTGGGGGTGAGGACAACTGGATACCTCCACTGCTCGGGTCCACATACTCGCGAGGCTCGTAGTACGGCGTCAGATTCTCGACATTAAATACTGGATGGATTCTCATACTTGCCGGAATATTGAGTCGGTGGACGTTTGTCCCAATACGACTAATAATAGAGTAGGGGCTCATTCGTCTGGCGCTTAACTTTTTGGCAGGCCTCGAGGGGAGTCTCTCAGGGATGACTCGACCCATTACTTTTTCGCCTTCATTAAACACATGTTCTCGCCTTCGTTTATCTGCATGAGTTTTATAGTTTTTATTGCTCGTTATTATTCGTCGGAGAACCGACTCATGTAATGCATGCAAATGAAGAACAAGTGACCCAGCCGACTCATACAAATGAAGCGAATAATGCAGATATAGCACAACATGCTCAACACACTTCCTAAGGGAAGGCCTGACAATGACTTGGATATTATTAACATGGGTGACCTATCAGGAGGCTTATCGGGCGGTCGATAGAAAAATCCGGCGTGACGGACGTCATCAACCGTGGAGACAACTTAGATTGTGACAAAATAGTGTGGAGCACTGGTGTGATGGGTACCTCTCAAATGATATAGCCCATCAGCTGGCTCACCCGGGAACGTATACCAAAAGTCATCACGTGTGAGATGATCACTAGTGTGGATACACGATCCATCACTAAAGTGTAGGAGGGAAAGCTTGTCAAATGAGCCTCTCGGGGACTTAATCCCGAGGAGGTCGATAATGATAAGATAGTCCACCACGAGGAGTGAGATGATGTTGTAGCATCGTTATTGACTTTAGTGCTATAAAGTTGTAGTTGTAACTAATTTTCTGCCCACTGTACACTTCCATATAAATCAGTTTCTATTCACAGGTAGAAGCAAACGCATAGAAAAACTACTATGATTAGCAGTATAGGTATCCTAGAATCCATCCTAAGTCCAGTTTCATCAAGTAATTGGGCTTCTCTCTCTCTCTCATTGTTGTTCTATTTCTTTATTTCCTTAGCATTGTGGCTTAATTTTTTGCCACTAACTGCTTCAATTAATGCAGGTGGATTTCATAGCTTTGGCTTATGTTGCAAGGATTAACAAGACTTGGTTGATTCCTGCAGTATTCATACTTGTGAACTTTCAAGCAACCACCAATGATTTTGACTGATTTTTTTACTGGGTGGACACTACACTAGAAAAAATTATTTAATCAAAAATAGGGAAATGAGACATGTATAAAATTCAATGACTTCTGTTCTGAATCAAGTTGCAGTTTGGATGTGTTATTCAGTCTAACTACATATATTTCAATTCACTGTGCGGCTTGTGAGTTTCTCATTTTTAGTAGAAAACTATTGAATTATTATCTACAACGATTTTTCATCTTTATCTTTATTTTTCATAAAGAGCTAGTCTTTAATTAGAGTTATGTAGGTTTGTTTGTCATGTGAGTACGAGCAAGGTTCCCTTCATTTTGTAGTAGATTTGCATTATAAACCATAAACCCTACACAGAAAGAGGGTTAAGATCATTCAAAACAAAAGGAAAAATTGATGGGTGCGACTCTCTCAACATCCTGCAGCATTAAACCTGCACTCCTGTACAGAATCACTAACAATTACTTCATCGGAGTGCAAAGTAAAAAACATTAGTGTCAAAAGAAGATAAAATTCACATGAAATTGAACTAGAGATATTTAAAGATTTATCCATAAGCACCAAATCAGTGGGTGTAGTAGCATCCTCCTCAGTGATTTCAGCAATTATTTTCACCACAGCTTCATCAATAGTGCACTCCTCACCTTCCATCATTTTTGGATATTCTCCCATCTTTAGTTGGAGGAGGTCACCTGAATGTATTCATGTGGAGTGGAGACTTCTTGTGTATCCATACCCTGGGGGGTTCCACTGGGAAGCTCCGGCTCTTCATTATACACATTTTCATTGAAATTATGAGTCTACTAGTGAGGAGCCTAGAGAATTGGAAACAAAGCAAGCTTGAGTAGAAAGTAAAGTAATTATAAAGGTTCATTCTGCGCAAAGGGGCCATCAAGAGTCTGATTTGTTATAGGCTTAATTATAAATGTTCATTCTGCGCAAAGGGGCCATCAAGAGTCTGATTTGTTATAGGCTCACTCAAGTATTGCTCAATTTCCTGGCAAATAATCTTTTTATCTTATCCTTTATTCTCAGCTCTATTACACGAAGTCGTTCTTTGAGCTCTTTATTCCTCAAACTAAGAATTGTGCTCGAAGTATTTCCACCATTCCTCTAGGGCTAACCCTCTCCTTGATGATGGCTAAACAATGTGTTCTGATGATACTGCACTGATGGCTGAGTAAATGTTGGGCTACGAAGCACGGATACGCCAAAAATAGAGCCGTACCCGTACCGGGTACGTTTCCGGTACGGATACGCGTACCGAACGGCGCGATTCGCGTCGCGCCGCTGATCCCGTCGCGCAGGCTGCTGATCCCGTCGCGCAGGCCGCTGATCCCGTCGCGCAGGCCGCTGATCCCGTCTCCCGCAGCAGACGTCTCCCGCGATTCGCTGCTCCCGTCTCCCGCAGCAGACGTCTCCCGCGATTTGCTTCTTCTGCTTCTTCTGCTTCTTCTGCTTCCTCTTCTTCCTCTTCTGCTTCTTCCTTCTTCTGCTTCTTCCTGCTTCTTCTCCTGCTTCTTCTGCTTCTTCTTCTGCTTCTTCTTCCTGCTTCTTCTTCTTTCTTCTTCTTCTTTTCTTCTTCTTCTTCTTCTTCTTCTTCTTCTTCTTCCTTCTTCTTCTTCTTCTTCTTCTTCTTCCTTCTTCTTCCTGCTTCTTCTTCCTGCTTCTTCTTCCTGCTTCTTCTTCCTGCTTCTTCTTCCTGCTTCTTCTTCCTCCTTCTTCTTCCTCCTTCTTCTTCCTCTTCTTCTTCTTCCTCTTCTTCCTCCTTCTTCTTCTTCTTCTTCTTCTTCCTCCTTCTTCTTCTCCTTCTTCTTCTTCTTCTTCTTCGTCTTCTTCTTCTTCTTCTTCCTGCTTCTTCTTCCTGCTTCTTCTTCCTGCTTCTTCTTCCTGCTTCTTCTTCTTCTTCTTGCTTCTTCTTCTTCTTCTTCTTCTTTCTTCTTCTTCTTCTTCTTCTTCTTCTTGCTTCTTCTTCTTCTTCTTCTTCTTGCTTCTTCTTCTTCTTCTTGCTTCTTCTTCTTCTTCTTCTTCTTCTTCTTCTTGCTTCTTCTTCTTCTTCTTCTTGCTTCTTCTTCTTCTTCTTCTTCTTCTTCTTCTTCTTGCTTCTTCTTCTTCTTCTTCTTCTTCTTCTTCTTCTTCTTCTTCTTCTTCTTCTTCTTCTTGCTTCTTCTTCTTGCTTCTGCTTCTTGCTTCTTCTTCTTCTTGCTTCTGCTTCTTGCTTCTGCTTCTTGCTTCTTCTTCTTCTTCTTCTGCTTCTTCTTCTTCTTCTTCTTCTCCTACCGTACCCGTATCCTTGTTTTTTAACATTTGCCGTATCGCCGTACCGGATACGTATCGTACCCGGTACCCGTACCCGTACCGGTGCTTCCTAGATGTTGGGTCATAATCATTTAGCTATTAGTTGCCTGTTCATAACAATCTTACCCAAGCTAAGCATTCTGAAACATTATCTGAGAACAGAATCAGCCAAAGCCTGATCAATTGAATCTCCTCCTCTGCTCTTCAACGCCCATATTGATCCCTTCAAAACCCAAATTCAGAACTCTGATTGTTTAATCTGCACTTTAAAAAGGTCTGCACATGATTATTAGCAGTCTACTCCTAATTATTGTGTAGCAGTCATGAATTAGCATCCCGCTACATTGGTTGAGCTGGCGGCCCGTGCCAGCCTGTATTAATTCCAACGGTCAATTAATTGACCCGTTAGTCCTCTTGTAAACCGCTGTATAAAAACCCGGCTCTGTAGACAGATAAGAATAAACAATTTTAATGAATTTAGTATTTCTCTCTTCTCTTTTACCTGTTCACTCTCCCTCTCCTTCCGGCCATTAGGGCTGTTCTTGTCTCCAGTCACAGGACATGTAACAAATGGTGCTCTCGTCGAGTTCGCCCTCTATGGAGGTGCAAGCCAGCTCTTCCGCCGACCAGCCGGTTGCTTCATCTTCTTCCTCCGTCATATCCCGACAGGAGCTGGATATGCGATACGCGGCATATATGGATCAACAAGCGGCACTCTGCGACTCCATCAAAATATCACAGCTTCATTTCGCTAACGATGTTCAACAGCTTCAGTTGTCCATCGCTCACACCCAACAACAGCAAGATCGTCTCCAGCAACAGCAAGATCGTGCAACAGAAACACAATCGGCATTCTACAAAGAATTTCAAGATATGCATGGCGAAATGCAGAGTTTTCTGAGGACGGTCTCAGCGTGTCCGCCCGACTTCATCTCCGGCACTTCTGGACACGGCGGATCACAGACATCACCGGCGCTTGGATCGACTGTAGCCCTGCCAGCCCAGTCTTCAGGGGTATTGGACGGCCTCAGTCGGCCTCGCATTCCGATTATCGACCTCAGCGGGTCCGATTCTTCACAACCGAGCTTACTTGGGAATGCCCCTTTCTCGTTGGCTTCATCGTCTCTACCGTCGGGTCCAATACCGGCCTGGAATGCCCCTCCGCCATTTCTCCCATCGTTCATACCTCCTGGGCATATTCCATCTTGGAATGCCCCTTCATCATTTCTTCCTTCTTCCATTTCCTCTTGCCCCTTCCAGCCATACCTACTTTGATCCCTCCAACACTTCATAATAACTCTGTCTTCCCAACCCATCCCTGCATACTCTACATATATTCATCCCATTGCCCCACGGATTCAACAATTTCCTGATTATAATACACTCCCATAAAATCCCGGATTTCAGGGACATTCGATGGCCAAGATCCACTACATTCGCTTTGCGTCCGGAGACCCTACATATTGGATCTTCAAAACTGAGTTATATTTCAGGTATAATAACATTAACCCCAGGGATTATGTTTTTATTGCATCACTATATTTGGACAGGCCAGCTTCTACGTGGTTCCAAGGGCTTTTGTGAGATGGTCTTTGCTCGGATTGGAATACCTTCAAGCTGGCTATTCAAGATCGTTTCGGCCCTTCGGATTACGATGACCCGCTCGGTAAGCTAATGAAATTAACTCAAACTTCTACTGTTGCTGCATATCAAGAATCTTTTGAATTATTATCTTCTCAAACTCATGGTTTTTCACATGATGTATAACGTCGAAACTTTATTGCCGGTCTAAAACCACACATTCGTCGCGCCATTAACGCACAACCCCCGAGCAACCTGTATCATACTTTCAAACTCGCGAGGCTTTTTGAAGATCAGTCAATAGAAGATTCGAAAATAACAAAACATTGGGCAAATAAAAATATTTCAAGCAATAACCCAACAAATTCAAAGCAATTGGCGGTTAAACGACTACCACAAGCAGAAATTCAAGCTCGACGTGAAAAGGGTCAATGCTTCACATGCGAGGAGAGATACTTTTCCTGACACAAGTGTAAAAATAAATCGGCACTCTATTATTTCGAAGGAGACCCAGAGGAGGAACAAGACAATCTGACATCTGACGACACACCTGAGTGTCGGGGTCCATTTGACCAAATAGTGGATTCTGAAATTAGCATGAAATGCATTAATGGGAACCTTTCCAACAAATTCATTATGCGTTCAAGGAAAGATTGGTCAGTCCGCTGTTCACATTTTCCTTGATAACAGATCCACACACAACTTCATAACCAAGCGAGCTGCGCAATTTCTGAAATTACCAATAACGTTAATTCCTGTTTTCAAGGTACACAAGGGAAATGGGAATACAATGTTTTGTAAAGAAAAATGTTCAAAAGTAAAATTAATAATTCAAGGCATAACATTCATACTTGATTTGTTTATAATAGATTTACATGGCGCAGATATCATTCTAGAATTTCAGTGGTTACTGGTTAGCAACACTCGGTCCTATTACAACAAATTATTCTACACATGAAATGTCCTTTACATATGATGATAAATTATGTAAAATTAATGGCGCACAACCTTTATTTTCAGATATTGTTACTCCAGCCCAATTACATAAGTTGATTGCTCATGACTCTATTGATTCCATGCTCCTATGCCTACAAACGGAGCCATTAACGGAAATTTTTCCAACGGACATTCATCCAGTGGATTCAGACTCATTTCTCATTCAATCCTTACTAATCGAATATAATACAATTTTTTAAACTCCCTCTGCATTACCTCCTTTGAGGACCATTGATCATAAAATTCCTTTAACCAACGAAACACAAATAATTAAAGTGTGACCTTATCGGTGCCCATATGTCCAAAAGAATGAAATAGAACGATTAATTAATGAAATGATTAAAAACAGCTTAATTCGTCCAAGTAATTCTTTTTTCAGTTCCCCAGTTCGTCTCATCAAAAAGAAAGATGGCTCATGGCATTTCTGAGTCGATTATCGAGCTTTGAATTCACTCACAATCAGAGATAGCTTCCCTATGCCCACTATCGATGAACTGCTAGATGAATTACATGATTCCACCATATTCTCAAAATTAGATTTACAATCTGATACCATCAGGTTCGAATGAACCCAACCGATATACACAAAACTGTTTGTTGTACAACACCAAGGTTTATACGAATTCCTCGTTATGCCTTTTGGTCTAACAAATGCGTCAGCCACGTTTCAAGCCTTGATGAATTCCTTATTTCAACCTCTTCTCCAAAAATTCGTAGTAATATTTTTCGACGATATTTTAATATACAGTCGTAGTAAGACCGATCATATATCTCATTTGCGGCAGGTTTTTCAAATATTACGTGAGAATTCTTTATTTCTTAAATCATCTAAATGTACGTTTGTTGTGCCATCAATTGAATTTCTAGGTCACATAATCTCATCTAACGGGGTACAACCCAATCCCTCAAAAATAGAAGCTATACAACACTGGCCCAAACCGTTAACTCTAAAACAGCTACATGCATTCTTAGGATTGGCAGGATGCTACCATAGATTTATCAGACAATATGCTTCCCTCACAGCACCGTTTACAGACATGCTGCCAAAGATAAATTCGTTTGGACAACAGTTGCTGAACAGGCATTTACGCACATAAAAGAATTACTTGTGGCAGCCCCAGTGTTAGCCTTGCCGAATTTCTCTTTACCCTTCATTATAGAATGCGACGCTTCTGGGGTAGGCATTGGTGCAGTTCTCTCATAAAAGGGACATCCTATTGCTTTCTTCAGCAAGAAATCATCCCCTAGAGAACAAGCTAAATCAACTTACATGCGAGAAATGCTTGTCATTACCACTGCTGTTAGTAAATGGCGACACTATTTGATAGGATCCACTTTCACTATTCTCACGGATCACAAAACATTACACAATTTAAACTCTCAAGTAATGACAATGCCCAAACAACACTTTTTATCAAAAATGTTGGGCTCTAATTACATAATACAATATAAACCAGGAAAAACTAATAATGTAGCCGATGCGCTGTCACGACTACCTGATGAACAACTCACTGACGATTTATTTAGCTTACAAAATGTATCATTCACCTGTTCTAATCTGTTTAAAATTTTAGAAGAACTGCACAAATCAGATTTGAAAACACAAGAAATTTTAAATAAACTTCAAACAAATGCAGCCGAAATTCCAGACTGGTCACTTCGCGACGCACGATTATTTTTTCACAATAAATTTTATATACCTGATAAATCCATTCGATCAATTTTAATTAGTGAAGCTCATGACACTCGTACTAGTTGACACTCGGGCATAAAAACTACAACCAAACGCATACAACAATACTTTTACTGGCCCAACATACAGCGGGATGTACATCAATATATACGAACTTGTGACCTCTGTCAAAAAACAAAAGACAAAAATTGTTTGTCATATGGCAAACTACAACCCTTGAATATACCAACACAAATTTGGGCGGATATATCAATTGATTTTATTACTCATCTACCACCTTCCAAATCCTACACCACTATTCTAGTAATGGTTGATTGCCTTTCAAAGGGAGCGCATTTTGCCCCGCTTCCTAAACGTTATACGGGCCCACAGGTAGCCCAGGTCTTTTGGGACTACTGTGGCAAAATACACGGCCTACCCGAGTCCATTGTGTCATATAGAGAATCAGAGATACAATTTTCTTGAGTCACTTTTGGTTAACTTTTTTCAAATCAAATGGAACGAAGCTTCGATTTAGTTCGACTTACCATCCGCAGACTGATGGTCAAACCGAGCGTGTAAATCGATGTATCAACCAATATTTACGGATATTTTCATTTCAACATCCAAAGCAATGGGCACATCTTCTTAGTTGGGCATAATATTATTAGAATACTGCTTATCACTCGGCGGCGGGAATGTCACCATACGAGGCAATGTTCGGACGGCCTCCACCATGTTTTGTTCCTTTTAGTACAGGAGGGTCGGCAAGTAACCCTCCAGCCACCACTAATCCCTCCAGATCCATCTTACTACTTCGTTTACAACAACATTTACATAAAGCTCAAACAAAAATGAAAGCCATGTTGGATAAAAATCGAAATGAAATGGAATTCCAGTCTGGTGATTTGGTACTACTAAAATTGCATCCATATAGACAAACCTCCCTGCACAAAAAAGAATGCAAACGTCTTAACCTTCGATTTTATGGACCATATAAAATTTTACAAAAAAAACCTTCGATTTTATGGACCATATAAAATTTTACAAAAAATAGGAACAGTGACATATAAGTTGGAATTACCCCCTCATAGTAAGATTCATCCTGTTTTTCATGTCTTTTTACTTAAACCATATTTTTCAAACACAGACATTACTATTCATGATCTACCTAAGAATACCTCACATAACACTCAATCAACATCTGCACTGGAATTGATAAAAACACGTGAAATTGAACACAATGGTCAAAAAAATTAAACAAGGATTAATCTGTTGGGAGGGCTCGTTGTTAGAAGAAGCAACATGGGAAAACTGGGATGAATTGGATCCAGCTATACGTGCCCAATTGGACCAAGCATGCAACTGTCCGCTACCAAAGGAGACATCCCCTCTTCATCACTCAGTTTCAAGGTCCGACAACTCAACAAATCCAGGCAGGGAAGTGCTCACCTCGTTCACTCATGTCATCCCTCCGCAAGCAAATACAACTCCTTCTAAAGACATTTCTATGCAGGATCATTTGAGCAAAGAAGATGTGGATAGCATGCAGTCTAAATCAAGAGTCGCAACAACCTCTAAAAATAACAGGGATGATGTCGATCTTATTACTCAAAATGTCATCCCCTTATGGACAGAGTCTTTCACTAACAACAATTTTTCACAGGTACAACCACAGGAAATCGATCCAGAACGAATCCAAACAACAACAAAAAGCACTAAATAGGAACAATTTTCAAACAAAGATATATCACCAACATTTGATGACAGGGATGCTCTCTCTTACTAATAATAATGTCATCCTTGTTTTTACAAAAGCTTCTGTTTCTGAAAATTGTCTTACAAATTTACAGGACACATATGGAAGGCACCAACAAACCGCAATCAAAAACAAACCTAGTGAAACATCCGGAAGGACTTCAGATACTCTTCACCCAGCATCGACAACAGCAGTTTCGGACCCCCGACGCTCCATGCGTACTGCTTTTAAGCTGCAACGCAGCTTGCCTCTTCTCCCTCACATACCTCGACGGCGTCGCTCCAGCATCAAGACGAAGGAGGAAAACCAGGTCACTTCAGATACAGACAGGAACACAGAAAGGGGTAGGGCAGGGATGTAGCGGTCATGAATTAGCATCCCGCTACATTGGCTAAGCTGGCGACCTGTGCCAGCCTGTATTAATTCAAACGGTCAATTAATTGATCCGTTAGTGTTCTTGTAAACCGCTGTATAAAAACTCAGCTCTGTAGACAGATAAGACAGAACAATTTTAATGAATTTAGTATTTCTCTCTTCTCTTTTACCTGTTCACTCTCCCTCTCCTTCCGGCCATTAGGGATGTTCTTGTCTCCAGTCACAGGACATGTAACATATTGCCAACAAACGATTTTTGCGTGCAAACCAAATTTGGGTATGTGCAGATCACGTAATTAATTAGAAATTTCCAAAATGTATCAAAAAAAAACCCTGAAGTTGGATAAGGGCAAACCCTTCTCATGTATGCTGATCAACTCGCCACTCCAAAGCTTGCCCTGCCTCCCTTTGAAAAATATCTAGCCTTCGTCAGTTATCAGGGAAGTCGTCTCATATCCGACCCTGCCAAGGCCGACAACATCGAATCCAATGCTAACGATCAGCTTCATAAAGCGGGAGAAGATGTCAATCGCCGAAATAAGAAGGCGTAAAGTGAATCAACTGCGTGTATCCAGGATGAAGTTACTTCCATTGCTTCGGCTCAAGCTTGAGTGACCACCATAATATGAACAACTCAGAAGTAGGAGGGAAGAGGAGGTTTCCTTGTTTTTCATATGCTATCTCTCCTCCACCTGCTATCTGAACAGTGATGGCTGCTGCACTTTTCCATCAATAATGAACATGGTCGAAGTTTGGGTGGGGAGTTAATAAATAGATGCTCTTTAAATATAATAGTTATTATTTTGTTTAATAAATGTGAATGAATTGACTTTGTTCTGCACCTAACATAGGCCCTATTCGTTTGCCATGTTTTGGCTCATGGTTTTGGTTTTGAGTTTTCGAAAACGAAAAATAGATGTTCGTTTGGCTCGATTTTGACCTGTTTTGGTTTTGAACCAAAACCGAGTCGTTTTCATTCCGTTGTAAAAGAGTCCCCCTCAAAACAGACATCCCAAGGTCTATTTTCACGCAGTTTTGGAAAAGTCGCTCCTCTTCTTCCACGCGCATCACGTGAAACCCCTCCCGCCTCACGCGAAATCTCCCCCGGCGGTGCAGCGGCGGCGAATCGGCTTCCATCTTCCTCGACGACTTCCTTATTCCTCTTTTTCCCCGCTTCCTTCTCTCCTGAGGTCTGCACTCTGGTTTTAACGGAGCTTCCTTCTTCCTCCTATCTTAGGGTTTCCTCAATTTCTTGTAATATCTTACTCTTAGGGGGGGGGGATTTTGGTGAAGAAAATTCTGCTCTGGATTTCTTACTTTTTTTGGTGCAGAAATTTTTGTCTTGTGTATTTTTTGGATGCATATGTTTGGCTTGCAATCTTCTCCCGGCAGTGCAGATAATGTGATGCTTCGATTTTTTTCCTACATACATTTGATTTTTTTCCTTGGTTTTTATTGTTTGCAGATGATATCATTTTGGTTGATGAGACGCGCGAGGGTGTAAACGCAATACTTGAATTTTGGCGAGATACTTTAGAAAAGAAGGGTTTTAGGTTGAGCAGAGCAAAAACGGAGTATATGGAGCTTAAATTTAGCAGTACAAGAAGAACATATGACTTTGTTATTAAGTTGGGTGATCGAGATATTTTTCGTAGTGAGTGTCTTAAATATCTTGGATCGATAGTTCAAAAATACATATTGATAAAAATGTGACACGGATTCCAAGCGGATTGGTTGAAGAGGAGAGGCACATTAGAGATCTTATGTGATCGTAAGTACCACTAAAACTTAAGGGCAAGTTTTATCGTACTGCAATTAGACCCGTGATGCTCTATGGTTCTGAGTGTTGGGCGGTGAATTGTGTACATGAGCAAAAAATGGGAGTTGCAGAGATGAGAATGCTTAGGTGGATGTGTGTACACACGACATTGGATAAAATTAGGAATGAAAGTATTAGGAATAAGACAAGAGTAGCACCAATTGCAGAGAAGATGCGAGAAGCTCGTCTAAGATGGTTTGGACACGTACAAAGGAGACCATTAGAGGCACCTGTTAGGCGTTGTGAGAGTCTAGTCACTAGACATGTTAAACGAGGGAGGGGTAGACCAATAAAGACTTGGAATG
Organism: Platanthera guangdongensis; assembly: GCA_039583875.1. NCBI lineage: Eukaryota > Viridiplantae > Streptophyta > Magnoliopsida > Asparagales > Orchidaceae > Platanthera > Platanthera guangdongensis. The sequence goes on along the minus strand of CM077166.1, from coordinate 12,225,131 downwards.
AAACTGTAAGGAAAGACATGATGTACTTAGGCATTAGTGAGATTATGGCAAAAGATAGGGCACAATGGCGACAAAGGATCCATATAGCCGACCCCACTATAGTGGGATAAAGGCTCGAGTATTGCTGCTGTTGTTTATATTTGGTTTGAGATTGGTCTCCGAATTTTTTTCCTGCGTATATTTGGTGCAAATAAACATAATTTTTCATTTTATCTCAAAACGGACTTGAAAACCATGTTGCAAATGAACATAAGTTTTTGTTTTGCTCCAAAACAAAAACACTTAATTTTTTTCGTTTTGAAGCAAAACAAAAACCTAATAAGAAAATGGTGCAAATGAATGGGCACTAATAGTCTCCACTACTAATTTTTGTCAGTCTTTACATGGCCAAAACAGATTTTACATGAACACCAAAAAAAAGTTTACAAATTAATTTTAATACAAATACTTATGTTTTACCCTAAAATATAGATAAATAATTTACAAGCACCAACACAATCAAGCCATAAGCGAGAGAGAAAAAAATAGAGCATACGTAGCAGAAAGGTCACCGGGAGTCTCAGATTCAGATCCATAAGTTCTTTTTCTTGCCCCGCTCCTTTATTTATTAGCCACGGATTGATAATTACAAAACCCTAGCATTTTTGGTAAGCATCGAAGTTCTTCCAGGCCGCAGGATCCTCCTTCTCCGGTGTCTCCTTATAAAGAAACATCGCGTAGAAGCCGCCGGCCATGGTGATAGCTGACATGACCCAGACGAGTACGGCTAGAGCGGGGATCGTGAGGGTGGAGACGCGGCACGCGAACATGAGGATGAGTATGGAGGCGAGCGACCACACGGCTTTCTTAAGTCGATTCAGGCGGCGATCCTCGCCGGGGGCAGTGCGCTCCACGAGATGGAAGCAGCAATAGAGGAGCAGGATGTCAACGTAGGAGACGGCGACGTAGGCCACAGTCCAGGGGTCGTGGATCGAGCGGCGGATAGAGACGATGGAGTTGAAAGTGAACAGTCCGACACCGAACAAGCCGCAGAAGAAGAGGGAGTTGTGTCGCCATGAGCCTACGCCGGTGACGCCGGGATTAGCGACAGCGCCGGTGAGGGTAGTGGGGACGGCGATGTGCGGCGCGGGATTGGTAGGGTTTGGATGAGCTGATTGGGATGACTGCTGACCCATTTGGCGGACTAGAAGCTTCCGCGGGTAAACTGTCTCTGCTTTCCGGCTTTCCGCAATATATATAGTAAATGTGTCTACATGACAAAAAATTTAGTGGGCCCAACCGCTATATCTACGCCTGACGTGGAAAAACCAATCCACGTTTTTAACCAATAAAATAATTATTTTGATTTTAAAATAAGAAAAATGTAAGATCATGTATTACAGCTCTAAAATACTATAAATTGTAAAAATGTAATGTCATTTTATAATTATAATGTATGATTTTAGGACCACTACATGTAATATCTGTAATATCATAGTTAAAATAAACGTAAAAATAAAAACATTAATATTATAAATTTATTTTTGAAACTAAAAATTTTTTGAAATCAAAATAGTTAATTTAGTGGTTAAAAGAATCTTGACATGCATAGCTCTATATACGACACATACATCAAAAAATTTTCTCATCTACAGTGTTCTGCTCTTCATTAAAATTTTTTTGAACCAAACTTCGTTTTCAAATTAGGCCCGATAAAATCAGAGTGCAACAAGTGTCAAAATCACATTTTCTCTTAAGTACGGGATAAAAAATTCCTCAAAAAATTTTGAATCAAAATAATTTCAGGCAATCAAGATCAATAATGATCTCATGACGTAGACAATACCTTGATAATTTTTTGATCTCCTGAGATAAGAGAAATCCAAATAGTATTAGTTTTATAAGATTTTGACACGTGTTTGTTTTCATTCGGAAGTAAATTTGGAAATAGAGTCTGATTACAAAAATTTTGCCTTTACCCGTGTTTGTTTATTTTGTATGCATTACAAATATTTGGCAAAATTCTGAAATGTTAATTTTTGGGGTAGTTCAATTAAGTTCTTTAATTTTTATTTGCTTAAAATAGTCTCTTAATTTTTTTTTTTTGCATGATGTCAAATATGTTATTTAATTTTCGTTAGTTTCGAATTGATCATTTAATTTGTTAGTTTCGAATTGATCATAATTTTGAGCCTAATTTTAAATAAATCTTTTAATTTTTCTTTATTTCATATTGATCCCTTCATTTTATATTTTATGTTAAATAAATTACTAACTATCATTATTCTAATTACTAGACGAGACATTGACAAATCGTTTGTGTTGATAGAATAATTTTTTTGTAATAAACTGATACAAAAACTTATTATTATTTTTAATTTATAATTTTTAAAAAATTAATATTTCTGAGCATACATGTTGCGGGTCACTCGCCCTGACCGCCGAGAGAGGAGGGAGAGTCGTGGCTGGCCGGGAGGCCAGGCGCGACGACGGCGTGCGCTCCGACCGCAGGCTCGGGGCTGCGCGATGCGGCTACGGGCAATCGGGAGGCCGGTCGCAGGCGCACCGATCAGGAAGGTCGGCCGCGGGTGCGGCCTTCCCACCAATTGGGAATGTCGCGGAAGCGCCGATTGGGAAGGCCGCGGCGCGCCGGTCGGGTCGGTCGGGCCGGGCGGCCACGCTAGTCGGGAAGGTCGGCCCCTATGGTCCGGAAGGCCGATCGTGCCGGTCGCGCAGGTCGGGAAGGCCGACCGTGCCTATGGTCACGAGCTTGCAGTCGCGAGACGCGACCATGGTCGGCCCGTCGCAGGTGCCCCGACTGAGAAGGCCGGCCACCCCTTGCGGCACGGCCGGCAATGCGGCCAGGCTTCCCGCCTCGCGGACGCTGGCTTACGGCCGTATGACGCGGCCCCAACTGGTTGGGAGCTAGGTCGCATACGCGGCGACTGGGGAGGTCGCGGTCTCGGGGCCGCGATGGATGTCCGCAGGGGGGCAGGAGGTCGGCCGTGAGGGATGGTCGTAGGAGGCCAGGAGGCCGGCCACGAGGGTCGGCCGTGTGGGGCGACCACAACTAGTCGGGAGGCCGGTCGCAGACGCGCCGGCTGGGAAGGTCGAGGTCTCGGGACCGTGATGGATTTCCGCGGGGGGGCGGGGGGCGGCAGGATGTCGGCCGCGAGGGATGGTCATGGGTGGCCAGGAGGCCAGCCGCGAGGGCCAGCCGCAGTCGGTCGGGAGGTCGGTTGCAGGCGCGCCTGTTGAAACCGAAAACTCGGTCTCTTGTAGAGCTCACCCTTGGGAAAGTGGTGATCGCACACCTACTTCTCTCCTGCAAGCCAAATGACAAAGGAAAACAAAACTGACCCAAGGGCTCGGCGTGGAGGACCCACCACACACCCGGAAGATCTTAGAGCGCTTCCCCTCCTTAGCCAAAAAGCCGAGCTAAGGCTACCTCAGAAAGTGCTAAAAGATCAGGGAACCAGTGAGCATAAGAACCGTGCTTTCTGAGGTGCCCCTTGAGTCCTATTTATAGATTTCTGAAAACGGTCTGCAAATAGCCAACCTCCGTTGTTCCAAACAGCTATGTGCAGGCCAACCAGGTCTGCCAACAGCGTAACTCCGCTGTTTTAGCAGTCTATGGGCAGGCCAGCGGGGGCAAAATGGTAAAAAAAAAACCTCACAGATCAATGGGCGTGTAACTTTCAGCAAACTTTACTCGACAAGGGCGGCGAGTACGGGCCCGGACTGCTCTGCTCGCGAGATGCGAGCTCGCTCAGCCGTCAGGACTCGGCGAGCTGCCTAGGAATGGACAAAAGGCTCAGGGTTCGACAAACTCCGGGCTCCGTTCGACGAATGCCGAGCTCAGTTCGTCGAACGCCGAGCTCCGGTCGACGAACGCCGAGCTCCGTTCGACGAACGCCGAGCTCGGCGAGCGCGGGCCTGGCTAGTCCTACTCGCGCGCAACTAGCTGAACTCCCCGGGGGGAGCTGGGGGCTGCCGAGCTTTGGCCAGTCTGGTTCCTGGCGACCCCACTCGCCGGATACGGGGTTGTACAACGCCAACTGAGGAGGGGGCAACCTTTGGGGCGGTGGCGGTCGGTGTTGCGCGTGATGGGATCGTGTAGGAGGATCGCGCATGGATCGGGCGCGCAGATAGCGCGCTGAGTGGTTACTCCATAACACCCTCTTAAGTTAGCGGGGGTTATGGATTTCGGCTGATCGCAGCCTAGTTTTTCTATAAATTATGGCAAACCCCGTCATTTGCCCCCAAAAGTTCCTGTTGTTCTGTGCTTGTTCGGGAGAAGCGTGAGGGCTTTAGTACGAGTCTGAATTGTGGCAATCATGGTAGATACAGACAAAGGTGCGCCAGAAAACACGAACGGGGGCAAACAAAATGCCAAGGTGAGGCGCGAAAGGGAACCAGGGCAAAACAGGTGCGCGCGTGGTATTCCTGTGCATAGGGCATACACGAGGCATGCCTGAGGGACGCGTGTACTCGCGCGGGACAAACCCGCGTGGGGCACGCGTTCTCGGGGCGTGCAATGCCCCAAAAAATCAAAGGATTAGAAGTTACCGCGCGATGGTAGAGTTAACGTTGTCGTTAGCTATGGAATTAAATCGTCTGAGGGCTCGGGAATCTACCGCGTGACGGTAGTTTGCTAGCGCGTGACGCTACCACTCGATGCACTCAACGTTGTCGACGAATCATCGAAAGGCCTACCGCGCGGTGGTAGATTGATATCGCGTGGGGTTATCACTCAACGCACTCAATGCACTCAACGCCTTCGGCGAAGCGTTGAGTGACTATCGCGCGGCGGTAGTGATCTAACGTACGGCGATAGCTCGAGTTAAAGTATCGTGTGGCGGTAACTTGACGCACGGCGGTAGTCTGACACATGGCAGTAAGGTGGAGGCTATTTCGGAGCGACGGCGCGATGTCAATTTGGCCAACCGGCAACCGCCTATGATATCGTGCGGTGGTTGTAGATACCACGTGGCGGTAGCCTCCGGATATAAGTTGTGCATGAGAATGAAGTCTCATTGTTCTTTTTCTTAGTTCTTGAGATTCTTGAAAGCAAGAGTATGGGGCTGAGCCTTGCAAGCTAGGGGAAGGAGATCCTGTGGTCAGATTTAAGAGCTGAGACAAGATCCGTGAGGGGGAAAGAGAGACGATCCTTTCCATTCGGATAAAAGAATTCACCATAGCTCCAAAATGACCTATGAGGGTAACGAATTTCCCCTTTGACAAGTGAAGTCCTCAATTTGCATACGTGCATGCAACCCCTCACCAAAAGGTGAAGAAAATGGTAGTTTCCAGTGGGTAGATCATTGTGATCCCCGATAAAACTTACATATAGATCCAGAATCGAAGTACAGAACATGCATGCTGTGTGAAGCTCATCTGGACAGGTTGGTCTGGATTGGTGATGAATTGATTTGCGTGTTGGAGAAGACTCCGTAGATAAAACGTGTGTTTCAACGTGTAGAATTCGGGGTCTTGGGGTGTGTAGGATGCTGCAGTGATAGTACTGGAGGTGATCTCTAGGAAAACACCCAAAATGGGGAAGAAACTACTTCTGTCCCTACCGTGCGGCGGTAGTGCTACCACCGGCATTAGCTCCCAGTGAGCTATATTTGTGAGGCATGTCTCGTGGAGACCTGTGGGTCATTGGTTGTGAAGCCTGTCTCTGGGAGACCTGATGGCTATATTAGCGAGAACTTAAATAGTTTTGTTGGGCACAAGGGGGACGCTGACCCACGTCATGTCACATCCATAAAGGTTTCGGCTTTCGGCGCACGACGGTTTGAACAACGGGCTTTGGCTAACCTACACCCACCTTATGACGATCAACTTGGAGTGAGTCACTGGAATGAATCTTTGAGAGCTCCTTTGACTTTGTCGACTCATAGGAATAAAAGAGAGAAATGCTCAAGTTTAGACCACAAAGTCTGGGACTGTGGATGGTGGTGGTACCCGGGAGATCTGGTACACCAAGAATATGCCATGAGTGCACGCGGCGTGTGGCTGATTGAGCCTGCATCTGTGGAGAATGGTGCTTGAGTTGAATGTTCCTATTGCCAAAAATATATATCTGTTGCTGCTTGTAGGGAAGGAGAACCACCGCCCCGAGTGAGGGGTGAGGTTGTTATAAATTGGTTAGCTAATGTTGACCGTTGCTTTGTTTGCCACGTTTTGGTGGGTTGTGCTATGCAGGTGCTGAAGAGACAAGTGGAAAGTTATAGGATTAAGTCTCTTATGCTGCAATTGGCTGGCCCTTGAAGGCCCAAAGGCGAACTTTTAATGTTTCATGTGTGGTCGGACTGCATGTCGATGTATGAAAACATCTTTTGTAAAAGAAACAGTTGTAAGGCCTTAAGGTCGCAACATTTTGTGTATTTTGTAAACATTCCCGAGTTTTATATATATAGTGCACATTTGCTTATATTGAGTTCAAGTTAACCCATGAATCTTCCGCTAGAATGCTTTGAGTTATGATTCGGTTAGTAGTTCTGATAAGCACATGTAACTCCGCTGACTATCTGTGGAATATGGCGTGCGGCCCCAACCAGACCCTATGTTATATTCTATTTGACGGATGGAGGTGTTACAGGATGAACCCGCGTAAGACGCAGGGGCGGTACGACGCGCTTGCGAGAAGGCTAGCACCTGTTGGGGGGAGGGGTCGAACTCACGCACTTGCACCTACGCGTGCAGGGGCGGTCCGACGCGCGTTGCGTAGGATGTTTCTATGGGCATGCACGCATGTGCAAGGGCGTTCCGGCGCGCTCCTCGATATAATTATAAGGGATATATATATATATATATATATATATATATATATATATATATATATATATATATATATATATATATATATATATATATATATATATATATATATATATATACACACACGAGCATCTTCACACGGGCTACGCCCGTGCTCGATGCTCTCGGGCGGCCTTCGGCCGCATGCAGGCGGGCTTTGCCCGTCTCCGAACGGGCTCCTACCGTGCTCGATCCGTCGTTGCGGGCTGCGCTCGCATCAAAGCAGGATGCGCCGGCATCAAAGCGGGCAGCACCCACATCAAGACGGACAGTGCGCGCAATATATACATATGAGTACTCAAAATGACCGCAAAAAAATATAAATCAATATTACATTTTTTTATTTCATAAAAAAAATTATAATTTGTCATAAAAACATTGATTTCATGCAATCTGTCTCTTCCGCCATCTCTCTCCCTTTCTCTCTCCCTCTCTCTCCTCCCCTCTCTCTCTTTCTCTATCCCTCCTCTATCCTTCCCAACTCTCTCCCCTCATCTCATGCTCTCTCTCATGATCCAATAGCTCTTATTTGATCTATGGTGTGCCTCCAAATACCTATATATATGCTCGGAGGGTAACAGATCACCACTCACAAATCTAAGTTCTTTGTTTGTTATAGTGGAGATGGTAGTACTCTGAACGCCTTAGAGTCTTCAATTGCTGCTAGAAGGCAAGCATGACACGTCCCACATCTTAGGCTTTATTGCTTGTCTCCTACTGTGATCAAAGAAGTCTGGAGCGGGTGACTTGTTGCTGACCGAAGGCTCATTACTGAGTTGAGGGCATTGGGAACGTTAAGCGCGTTGCTTGCCTGAGTATGGTTGAGAGGTACTTCGCGTGCACTGAAGTCGGTCTTGTAAACTGCTGGTGTCGTCCTAGAGCAAAGTGCATGCTCATGAGTATTCTTGAGAGCGGGGAGCACAGAGGCGTGGTTGAGAGCGGAGTGCGCGGTTAGGAGAGGAGCGCCCGAAGGCGCGCTTGCGAGAAAATCGCGACACTTGCGAGCAAGGCGCGCAGAGGCGCGCTTTGGAGCAGAATGCGTGGAGGCGCGCTTGGGAGGGAGCACGACGGAGCGCGCAAGGGAACGACGCGCACGGGAGCGCGCAAGGGAACGACATGCAGGGAAGCGCACAAGGAAGCGACTTGCGCGAGAGCGCGCAAGGAGTTGGCGTGCACAAGGAAGTGGCGCTCGCGGGAGCGCACAAGAAGCGGCGGGTGCGGGAGCTGCGGAGGATGGATAAATTCGTAGGAGGAATTCCCGGTAGAAAAAGAAGATGAAAATGAAGGAGACCCTGAGGTCATATTTATTAATTTTGGGAGGGGAGACCCAGTAATTTTACGCGATAACTACCAGATAGAAGAATAGGAATGCCTGATTTGAAGCACACGAATTACGTTTTTTTACGAAAATGAGGACTTGCTAGCGGTACACTCGGACGCAACAGGAAGCCTAACCGTCCAAAGAAGGGCCCCAACGAACCGGCGGCCGGACGAGGAGGTGGCCCCCTAATTTTGGGTTGCCTTACCTCTAGAGCTGTCACGGTTCCGGTTTGATTCCGGTTCTGATTCCGGTTCTAAAATCATGAACGAACCACTAAGGTAACAGTTCTTCATATTAAAACCAAAATCTTATTTGGTTTGACCGATTCCGGTTCTGGTTCCTGTTCCATCTTCATTTTTGAAACTATCATGCCAACGGTTCTGATTACGGTTCAACAAGAACAAAAACCAAACCGGCCACTATCGGTTCGGTCCGGTTTCATGCGGTTTGGTCCGATTCCAATTGGTTCCAACTAAAATCGAAATCAAACTTGACGGAATGAAATAAAAGAGGTTTGCAAATAGTAAAACTCAAAACAACATCGAAATCGAAATATTTCTGTTGCGCATTTCTCGACGGTCTTTTCCACGATCGGTGGGACACTATCAATTGCATTTCTACGCGTGAAGACTGGCCACAAATTCTAGTTGGCTTGCACACGTCTCGTCGGCATGCTCAACCGTAAAAACCGCCTACAATTAGTTGTTTTTTATGATTGTTAATAAATAATAGTTGTATATCTTCTATATTTTTAAAATAAAATATTTTTAAAAAAATGTAAGTAAAATTGAAAATATATTATATAACTGTATAAAAATATAAAATGTACTGCAAAAATTGACTCCAAAACACATCAATGTCAAAGCGTACCATACAATTTTTATGCGGTGAAGTTTTGTTCGGTCCAAAATCGACCATTTTTTGTGCGATTGAGGTCTGTGTTCTAACTAAAGCAGCTTCACTCATGATAATAAGTATAAATATTATAGATAAATTATAAAATAATAACAATATAATAATAATAATAATAATAATAATAATAATAATAAATGGGTTGCGGTTCGTTTCTACTTCGGTCTGGTTCGGATCAAATCTAAAAATCTTGAAACCGCTTGAGACTTATATGTTGCGGTTTCGGTTCTGATTCCGGTCCGGATAATAAAATGTAAAAAATCACACCCGAATCAATGTTGTTCACGGTTCCAAAATTCAAACCGGAACCCGAATAATCTGCGAACGGTTCGATCCGATTCTTTGCGGTTCCGATTCAATTTGCGGTTTGCGATTTTAAGTGACAGCTCTACACACCCCCTTAAGGAGGGAAAATTTTTAGGTCAAGACACCTCCTGACCATGAGCATGGTCAGGACAACCAATGAGGGGCCTGAAATGATGAGGGTCCCGCGCAAAAGTGTATGGCACAAACCACAACTGCGTGTGCCCCACCTCCTTTGCAGACTCCTCATTGGTGCAGGACCTTGCTCATGATGAGATGTCCTGATCTAAAAATTTCTTAAGCCCCTGCGAGGGGACTGGGTACGGTAGTAATTTCTCATTGACAACTCTCAATGATTCAGAATCAACTTGTCAAGTCTACTCTGAACCAATTTTAAAAAGACCGACTCTCCGTTGACTCCAAGACTTTAAGTCTCCAAGTCAATTAAAAAAAATGCAAGAAAAACTGTATATTTATGAGTATTTCCATTACCAATATTAGTTTAAGGAAAATTTTAATAGCAGAACTCCTTTAGATATCGGCAGACCATCAAAATCTTAAAAAGTAAATGTTTTATAAAACCTAAAATCGCATATTGGCAGCTCGATTCCATCCTCCAGCCCGATACTGGTCCCTTATCTTTCACGCAAGTGTTGAAACCCTCCTCCCTCCTCGCAGAAATCCTAGCGCCTCCACACCGCCGCGCATCCGGCGAATTGGAGCGGATTTAGGTTTTATTGTTTAATATATGCTCTGTCATTGAAGTTTAGGTTTTTCTGAAGCATATCATTAATCAGTCAAGAAGTCTGGTAGCTTTTATTTTTAATTTGATCTGCCATTAACAATATAACCTATCCTTGTATTTTCTGTCATTAATAATGAACTGTCATTTGCATAAACAATTCTGCCATTAACAGCAGCCTTAGTTTAATTAAGCCTTAATTAATGGTATTGCTACTTCGAATTTCCATTGATAAAGAGCAAAAAAAATAAAAATGACAAATTTAAATTTCCAATGTCAATTTTTTTTAAAAAAATCGGAGCTATTTCCAGTGCCAAATCAGAGAGACTCCGAGTCTTTTTAAGTTAATTTACCGCGTACTATATATATGAATATTTCATTATTTCCATCTTCTGTAAAACATTTTTCTAAGGCTTCTAGCAGTTTGACCAACAAAGCACGACTCTTTAAATTAACTTACCGAGTCTCCGCGTACTATTAGATTATATATATTATTAACATTACCTTGGGGTAGGGATCCGGCATGATAAAGACTCTCTTTGGGGGATTTAAGCTTCGTTTGGGAGGACTTATTTTTACCGCTCAAGTGATTACGATCGTATGAATATGACCTTAATTATGATCTGATACATGTGGTCGTAACCGCTTGACCAGTGAAATTAAGTCCCCTCAAATGAAGCCTGTTTGCACTATTATTAACTCACGGAGTCTCCCTCTGCAGTTTGAGAGGGTTTGAATCTCTGACGAATTAATTAGCTGAAGTTTGATGTAACAGATTGTCACCAAGTCATTTTTTAAATTATATTTTTCCCCATAAATAATCTAATACTAGAATAATATCTACTCAATGTTATGATGATAATTAATGTTATATATCTATCAATATATTTATGTTAGGGTTAACCTCAATTTATAAGAATTTCGGGCTCTAAATAGTGGAGTTTTCATGTTGCCCACTAACGAAGTTGGGAGTTACGAACGAAACCATCACCTGCGCGATCTGCGCGCCCGATCTCCACCTGATCTACGCGTTAACCACCGCCCGCTGAATCCCAACCGCCACACATGGGATTCTGCGCGATGGCTGCCCCTTGTCCGCTCGGCGCTTGGGAGGCCTCGGCTGGCCTTCGCGAGGCTAGCCTCCCCTGGTCTACTGACTCTCGGGCTGCCTCGGCCTCGGGCGGCCTCCGTTAGGCTGATCATCCCTTGGCCACCCGACGTCCGGGCTGCCTCGGCCAGCCTCCGCAAGGTCGACCTTCCCATGGCCGCTTGGCGCCCAGGCGGCCTCGGCCGGCCTCTGTGAGGCCGCTCGCCCCTTGACCTCCAGTCCCTCAGGCCGATCTCCCGTCCCTTCGAGCATTTTGGAGATCGCGGGACGACCTGCAGCCGCTCTCAACCGCCCACATGCGCGTCCAACCAAACCACTATGTAAGCTTTCTTAACACCAGCACTCTCAGCCTGTCAACACTCCAAAGCTCGTGTGCTCTCCACTGCGTGCAGAAGCAACACCTTAGTCTCGCGAGTAGTGCCTCGTCACGCTCTGAACGCCCCGCTACTCTCTCCTTACAAGCTGTAACTAGGAGCGGTCTGTCGCACCCACCTTTTCCAAACACAATGTAAAATAACATGATAGTGGAAGTTTGGTCGGCATAGCTCCATCCAGGTGGTTTTCACCCAATTTACGAATTTTCCCCGTCAAAACTCTTTTTCTGTTTTGTGTTTTTCTAACTATTTGTAAGCTCGACGGTCTAAGACGGTTCAGTTAGTCCACTCTACCAAGGATCTCGAGCGGACTGCAACCATTTAACACTGTCTGTGGGAACAAGGTTCCAGGAGTTTGAAGAAGAGACAAAAGGTAGTACCCACAACATAGCGGTACCCGGAAGAAGAACGTAATGATGAGGAAGAGCAGTCGAACGACTCAAGGATCCGCCTGGCTGGGGGAGTTGATCCCGGACAATCCCCCTCCCTTATCAATTCACCACGACAGGAAGAGACCATCGTCGCCCAAGACACCGCCCTTGTAGGACGAGTTACCTGCATGGAAGAACATCGTACTGAGGTGCTCTCCCTCCTCAGAAACTTGGTGGCTACCCTGACTCTTGTTGTGCTACCCGTACCAGTCAATTTGCCACCTCCACCTCCAGTTCCTGCCGCATAACATCGCCATGAAGAAGAAGTCTCCGAGGAGCTCCCAGAGGCAGCAAGCATGTAATGCTCCCATCCGTCACATAACATATAACAGAAGGTCTGACCAGGGCTCGACGCCATATACCACGGACAGACTAAGGAATTACTAAATTGAAACCATAATCCAATATTTCGCATCCTAACACAGAGTGCATTCTAGTGGAAGTAATTTTAAAGGTTATAAATAGAACCCAGCAATTGCATGAATGTCCACGACCACAACTAGGAATGTAAATCAAACACACAAATAAGATCTTGGCCTTAAGACATTACAATGTTCAACTTGAATTAAAATGTGTTACATACTTCGGCACGCAGGCCGGTCACACATGAACGATCAAATAACACAAGTATTCACTTTGGACTTCGAGGTCCAGCAAAACATTTCTAGCCTCCAGTCCGCTACCTCTCGCTTAGATCAGCAGCACCTGAACGCAACATTCCACCGCACGGTAGAAAACAAAAGCAACGGTCAGCATTAACTGACCAAATTATAACGACCTCACCCCTCACCCGGGGTGGTGGTGCTCCTTCTCTGCAAGCATTAGTATAACCACAACATAACAATAAGAACGTGTAACTTAAGCACCATTCACCACAGACGTTGACGCAAATGCCTAATGCACCATGCTCTCAGGCACACTCTTGTTGCACAAGACCTCAAGGGTCACACCACCGTTCACAGACAGTCAACAATATTTGAGCTTTTAGTCTCACAGGGCCGCAACCATAGACCACATCCCAAGCCTCTGGCAAATTCATAACGATCTGTAGATCCACTATATGACTCACTACAAGACGGACGACATGGGTTGGGTACAATTCAGCCTTTTCCCGTGATCGATTCGTTAGGCGCGTCAGCTACGACGCGGGTCGGCATCCCCTTTCCCATTTCTGTATTATTCATAACTCGGTTATGAACTTAGGCTAGCACTCACGACCACCAAAGCTGAGAAAGATTAAGCTCACGCTCAATCAAAATATAGCCCATAAGTCTCCCAAAGATAGACTTCACAAGCAATAGCCCACAGGTCTCCCAGAGACAAGCTTCACAAGCAATAACACAGAGGTCTCCCAGAGACAGACTTTGCAACTAAATATAACTTACAGGAAGCTATCACCGACGATAACAGTACAGTCGCGCGGTAGAGGACAGACTATCGGTTCTTCCCCTTTTTCGGGTGTTTTCCTGAAGACTTGCCACCCAGTACTCTCAACGCAGTCATCTGCACACCTCGCGACTCCGAAATGTACACAATAACCACAGAGTCTTCTCCGGCATACAAAACAAACAAACATCACCAATTCAGACCAACCTGTCCGGATGGGCTTCACACAACATGCTTATTCCTTACTTCGATTCTGGATCTAAATGCAAATTAACGGGGATAGACAAATCTACCCGTCGGAGGAACCACATCCACGTGTTCGTGGAGCGTCTACCCTCCAATGCCGAAAGAAAGGACTTCATATGTCTAAGTAAGAGGATCGTTACCCTTGATGTACACTTTGACGCCATGGGAGAAATCCAAACGGTTGAAAACGACCGCTCCGACTTTGCCTCCACAAATCCGAACTCACCTTGTAAATTCGAGACTCGAAACATGAACGATGGCAAGATCCCCCTTCTTCCGGCGCTCCTACTCCTCCAGAAATCCAGGCCAAACTCTCAAATTCCAAAGTAATGAAGAAGAAATGGCCGAACAAGGCATATAAATAAAGCTACCGCTGCACGGTACCGTCTTGTTTTGTGTGTAACCGCCAAGGCCCTCCAATTACAGGCCGACACGTGGCTACACCGATATAGATTCGCTAACGCCGAGCGTTAGGATGCTAGCGCCCCGCGTTAGCTAGCGACTATTACATCACGACCGCCCCTGCTACTGCCACACGATAGCTACTACCGTCGCGCGGTAGTAACCCGAGCACTTTGACAAATAAATTGTCAAGCTACCGCCTGCGGTAACCCTACCGCTGGGCATTAACTTCCTGAGAGCTCGGAAAATAAAATGGCTTCCAATGCGCGATAGAAACATACTGCCGCGCAGTAGACTAGTTGTTGAGTCACCTCGACTCATTCAACTCTCTCAACGCTGTCGACGCTAACAAAGGAGCTACCATCGGGCGATAGCCTCCAGAACACCATGTCCTGTCTTAGGAAAAATTGGGGCGTTACAAATTTCCTCAACTTAAAGAATTTCGTCTTGAAATTAAGTCACACAGGAAATTACAGAATTTGATCAACATTAACTGTGCACCTCAATCGAATAACTCGGGGAACTCCAACTTCATTGTTTGCTCTCGCTCTCAAGAAAACTCCTCTCGGCCACAATTGTACCACCGGACCTGGACCATCCCGATCTCTTTATTACGAAGTCGCTTGACATCCACATCCTCAATACGAATGGGTTTGACCTTCGTTGTCAACCCACCATCCACCGGTACTTGATCTGCAGCGATCACTAGCGTAGGCTCTTGCACTGCCTTCCGCAACACTGATATTTGGAATACGTCATGTAAACCACTTAATTTCGTTGAAAGCTTCAATCGGTAAGCCGCTCCACCAATGCGCTCCAGCACCTCAAACGGCCCAAGGTATCTTGGACTTAGCTTTTTCAGTCGACGAATCCTCGACACGCCCTTGAACGGTTTGATCTTCAAGTATACCCAATCACCCACGACAAATTCAACGCTTCTGTGCTTGGCGTCATGGTAATTAGCTTGTCTATCTTGTGCAATCAGCAATCGCTCCTGGATTATACGCACAACCGAAGTCGCATCTTCGACGTCCTTCCACTTGTACAACTTGGACTCGCCAGTTTCTAACCATAACAACGGGGTACGACACTTCCCACCATAAAGGGCCTCGAAGGGCACCATTTGAATACTCGTCTGGTAGCTGTTGTTGTACACATACTCAATCATATATAGGTGATCCTCCCACCATTTGACGAAATCCAAGGCACACATGCAAAGCATGTCCTCCATCGTCCGGTTGACTCTCTCAGTCTGACCATCCGTCTGCGGATGAAAGGACGTACTGAACTTTGGTTTTGTCCCCAACAGTTGATGCACCAACCTCCAATCGTTAGACATGAACCGCCCATCCTGGTCACTCGTGATGCTACGGGGCATATAATACAGACGAACAATACTCTCCACATACAGCTTTGCTAGCCTATCTACTGAATCGTCCTTCCTATTTAGGATGAAGTGCGACACTTTCTTCAAACGATCTACGATCACCTAGATGGAGTTGTTTCCCTCTGCGAACTCGGCAAACCGTGCACGAAATTCATGGATATATCGTTGAACTTTCATTCTAGTATATGGAAAGACTTCAAGAATCCTCCGGGCTTTTGACATTCGGCCTTCACTAGAGCACAAGTTTGACACTTGACCACCAACAACGCTGCATCCTTTTTTAGTTCGGGCCACCAGAACAGCTTTTTCATGTCTTTGTACATCTTTGTGCTCCCCAGGTGAATTGAGTACTTGGTGTAATGAGCCTCATACATCAACTCCTCCCATATTTTACCCACTTTGGGACACACAAACGACTGTACTTCCACAATAGCCCATTATCAACCTTAAACTGGACATGAGACCCATCCAAGGCCTCAGCCATGAGTCGCTTCATGCCGTCATCCAAATCCAAAGCTTGCCGAATCTGATTGGCGAGGTCATATTGTACCTCAATCCAACTCAAACATGATTTAACACTCGATCTCCTATCAACACAAGAGATCTCTAAGGCCTCCAAGTCTCGAATGAGACGCTCATCATGCATCACCAACCAATTGGCCTGCGCGGGAGCTCTGCGACTTATCGTATCCGCAACCACATTACCTTTTCTAGGAACATAGTGTATCTTGAAGGTGTAGTCCACATGGAACTCCATCCAGCTTCGCTGAAGCATATTTAAGTCCTTATGATTTAATAGGTACTTCAAGCTCTTATGATCAGTGTAAATGTCGACCTTCACACTATACAAATAGTGCCTCCAGAGCTTCAACGTGAATATCACGGCCGCCAACTCAAAATCATGTACTGAAAAAATAATTCCTCTCATGCACCTACTGCTGGCATGAACCATAAGCTATTACTTTCCCATGTTGTAGCAAAACACAGACTAAGCCGCTGCCTGAAGCGTCGTTATAGATCTCAAAGTCTTCTGTCCCACAAGGAAAGCAAAGGATAGGCGTCGTGTTCAGACGACTTTCAGTTCTTTGAAAGCTTGAGTACACGCTGACGACCAAACAAATTTCTGATCCTTCCTCATCAGGATTGTCATGAGAGGTAACGCTATCCATGAGAAGTTCTCCACGAAGCGCCTGTAGTAGCCGACAAGCCCCAGAAAACTCCGGACTTCCACCACATAAGACAACATAGGCCACTGCCGAATAGCCACAACCTTTGCCAGATCCACCACGATACCCTCACCACTGACAATATGACCAAGGAACACTACAGAAGATAGCCAAAACTCATACTTAGAGAACTTGGCGTACAACTGATTACTTCTCAAGGTGTCTCCAGAATAATATGCAAGGCTCCGCACGACGCTACCGGGCTGAACTGATCATCCTCGGGAAGTCCCTGCAAGGCCCAACTTAACTATCAAGTTCGCTCATCAAAGGGATTGGGAGTGGGCTGGAGAGGGGTTGGGGTGTAATGACCCCGCGCCCCAGCGTGTACTCTAATTTCCGGGATATCCGGGCTGCATTGATGATGACACTCGAATTAAGCACACTTCCCAACACCCATCCCATTACTACTCTCGAAGCACGCTTAACTATGGATTTCCTTCAAATACTGCTTCAACTGAATGAAGGAACTCCTGTTCGTGCTTGGGCGATAGTAGATGGATGACCTCCTGGGATAGCAACAGTTCGATGGGAGGTGGCGCATTCTTGGGCTCCCAGTAGCGTCCGATGTCAGGTATCGGCTATGAGAACCGTGATTGAGTACTATCATCGTAACACAATCATGAACCAATATATCCTTGAATGTCTTATTAAACCATAAACGCCGTCTTGGGAATCGTAACACTTAAACGCCGTCACTAATCCTCAGCTGAAAATATCCAGACTTCAAGTCCATATTCGAATACATAGTCAATCCAACTAGCTTATCCAACAATTCATCGATCCTCGGAATCGGATACTTGTTCTTCTTTTTTAGCTTATTGAGTTCCCGATAATCAATACACAGTCACAGACTTCCATCCTTCTTCTTCACGAAGAGGACCGGGGCGCTCCAAGGTGATAAACCTGGACGTACAAACTCCTGCTCTATCAATTCCTGAAGCTGCGCCTTCAACTTTGTCATCTCTCTTGGTGCTAAGCGGTAAGGAGACTGCGACACCGGCATGCCACCAGGAACCAACTCAATGGTGAACTCAATCTCTCTCTGAGGTGGGGCTCCAGGGAAATTTTTGGGGAAGACGTCAGCAAACTCCGACACCACCAAAACACCAACCAACCCAGGCTTGGGATTCTTAGTCTCTAGTCGAGTTAATAATAAATCTGCCACCCCACCCCCATCACGAACTGCTAACTTAGTTTCGCATTCGGTGTTTTGCCCTAGTGTGACCCCTCAGGGTTGTAGCCAACCCATGCATGCTGCTCCGAGAGTCAGTCTATATCTAAAATCAAACCACCTACGAACTTTAATGACAATGTTTTCGTTTGGTTTGTATACCCATAAACGATACAATGAGAAGCACTAGGACAGAACCACACGAAAACCTTAGATACTAAGGAGCGAGAAGCCCTGCAACGAACAGTGTTCTGTACAATTAAGAGTAGAACAAAGCCTACCTTACACAAGTCATATACCAGTAACTAATCAAGTCATATGTATAAAAGTTATAAACTAAACCGTACCTGTCATCTCGTCCCTTTGCTTATGACATTCTGCCTTTTCCTCTATCTTCAGAAGCCCACACCAATAGTCACAAGCTATATGTCCCGGCTTACCATAATTATAACAGTGAATTGGGCCTCCTCGCCCAAAGGATTCTCCATACTCAGTCTCCTTTGCCACTGGAGTACCACTCCGACATTTTCTAGCAATATGTCCTATCTTGCCACACGTATAACAAGTAAGTGGAACTCGCCCTGCAACTTCTCCTGACTTAGATTTCTCTGTCTTTGGAGCATTAGCACGACAATCGCGGGCAAAGCATCCTGACTTGCCACAAGTATGGCAAGCATATGGAGCTTGACCAGTAGATGCTCTAGACCTCTTATACCACATCATGCAGTATTCATACTTTACAGAAACTATAGAGTTCAGAACCATACACACTGGCGACTGGTGGATTTTTCCCAAATCTACTTCTAACGATATAGCCGACTCCACCAATGCTTGGAATCCTAATAACTTTGGCCCTACCAATAGAAGTCGTAAATCATCGCGCAGACCGTTATAAAATCTATTAACTATAGTCTGCTCATCCTCCAACACAAACTCTGCGTAGCGCCTTATCATGACAAACACATGCAAATACTCATCAACTGAGTGCGCTCCCTGCACCAGATGCATGTTCAATTGCTGATCTGAGGCTCTTCTTATTGCAGTTTGCTTCATAGTGCCAACTGGCATTGACGCCATCCCAGGGACAAGGGGATATACATGCCTCACATGATGGGTATTAATCATAGAAAACACCGCTTCCACTACCATTTGTATGGTTTCAGCCGAAAGAGGGGTCGTAGGCATGTCATTAGGTGCACTTCTTTCCGCAGCGTGATGACGTTGTGATTGCTCTGCACCACTCCTAGTCACCTATAATTGTGAAACACTCGACAAATAGATTGCCAAAACACAATCATTGGAACACTCAAGTTCCTCAAACATGTGTATTTTCATTCCTAAGTGGACATTCATGGGTTCTTTTATGTTATAACGACAACACACATATCCGTGCTCACCACCCCTTAAAAGAATTTGTCCACGAATTCGAATAAGGAAGACCGACACTAGAGTCTGATACCAACTTGTAACACCCCCATCCGTCACATAGCATATATAACAGAAAGTCCGACCGTGGCCCGATGCCATATACCACCGACAGACTAAGGGGTTACTAAATTGAAAGCATAATCCAATATTTCACATCCTAACACAGAGTGCATTCTAGCAGAAGTAATTTTAAAGGTTATAAATAGAACCCAACAACTGCATGAATGTCCACTACCACAACTAGGAATGTAACTCAAATACACAAATAAGATCTTGGTCTTAAGGCCTTACAATGTTCAACTTGAATTAAAATGTGTTACATACTTCGGCACGCAGGCCAACCACACATGAATGATAAAATAACACAAGTATTCGCTTCGGCCTTTAACAACATTTCCCACCCCACACCCGGGGTGGCGGTGCTCCTTCCCTGCAGGCATTAGTATAACCATAACATGACAATAGGAACGTGCAACTTAAGCACCATTCGCCACAGACGTTGGCGCAAACGCCCAACGCCCCGTGCTCTCAGTCACACTCTTGGTGCACAAGACCTCAAGGGTCACACCACTGTTCATAGACGGTCAACAACGTTTGAGCTTTTAGTGTCACAGGGCCAAAACCAGGGACCACATCCCAAAGCTCCTACAAAGTCATAAAGATTTGCAGATCCACTATATGACTCACTCCAAGACGGACGACAAGGGTTGGGAACAGTTCAGCCTTTTCCCGTGCTCAATTCGTCAGGCGCGTCAGCCACGACGCGGGTCGGTATCCCCTTTCCCATTTTCGTATTATTCATAACTCAGTTATGAACTTAGGCTAGCATTCACGACCACCAAAGCTGAGCAAATTAAGCTTACGCTCAATCAAAATATAGCCCACAAGTCTCCCAGATATAGGCTTCACAAGCAATAGCCCACAGGTCTCCCAGAGACAGGCTTCACAAGCAATAGCCCATCGGTCTCCCAGAGGCAGGCTTTGCAACCAAACATAACTTACAGGAAGCTATTGCTGGCGATAACACTACCGCCTCGCGGTAGGGGACAAACTATCGGTTCTTCCCCTTTTTCGGGTGTTTTCCTGGAGACTTACCCCCAACACTCTCAACACAGTCATCTGCACACCCCGTAATTCTGAAATCTACACGATAACCACAGAGTCTTCTCCAGCATACAAAACATACAAACATCACCAATCCAGACCAACCTATCTGGATGGACTTCACATAACATGTCAATTCCGTATTTCGATTCTGGATCTAAATGCAAATTAACGGGGATACACGGATCTACCCGTCGGGGGAACCACATTCACGTGTTCGTGAAGTGTCTACCCTCTAATGCCGAAAGAAAGGACTTCACATGTCCAAGAAAACGATTGTTACCCTTGATGTACGCTTTGGCGCCATAGGAGAAATCCAGACGGTTGAAAACGACTGCTCCGACTTTGCCTTCGCAAATCCGAACTCGCCTTGCGAATCCAAGACCCGAAACACGAATGGAGGCAAGATCCCCCTTCTTCCAGTGCGATGCTACTCCTCCAGAAAACCAGGCCAAACTCTCCAATTCCAAAATAATGAAGAGGAAACAACCGAACAAGGCGTAAAGCTAAATAAACCGCTACCGCCGCGCGGTACCACCTCGTTTCGCATGTAACTGCCTAGGCCCTCAAATCTCAGGCCGACACGCGGCCACAATGATGTAGATTCACTAACGCCGAGCGTGAGGATGCCAGCGCCTCGCGGTAGCTAGCGACCGTTACATCACGACCGTGCCTGCTACCGCCACGCGATCGCTACTACCGCCATGCGGTAGTAACCCGAGCGCTTTGACAAATAAATTGCCAAGCTACCGCCTGTGGTAACCCTAAAGCTGGGCGTTAACTTCCCGAGAGCTCGGACAATAAAATGTCAACCACTGCGCGATAGAAATGTACCATTGCGCGGTAGACTAGGCGTTGAGTCACCTCACCTCACTCAACGCTCTCAACGCTATCAACGCAAACAATGGAGCTACCGCCGTGCGTTACCTTGCTACCGCCGGACGATAGGCTCTAGAACATCATGTCCTGCCTTAGGAAAAACTGGGGCGTTACAAAGCACCACTGATCCCGCCAGCTTGGCCAGGGTTGTCGAGGCCAGACAACAACATCAACGCCTACTGGCGGGAGCGCCCGACCACCTATCTGGAAGAACGACAAGAGAAGAGCTCAAAGAATTGATTGCATAGGAGTATGACTATGTGGCCCGGAGAGCTATATATTTGCATCGGCTCATCAGGGTTGTTTTCTCGTTCGTGCTAGAGGTCCTGGTTTACCCAATTCCGCCTAGGTTCAAGCTTCCCAACATCGAATCTTATGATGGTACTAAGGACCCCTCTCGAGGCCATCAATCCCTTTTCTACCATCCTCCAAATTTACAATGCACCCGATCAACGGCCCTGTCAGGTGTTTCCGGCTACCCTCAAGGGCCAAGCCTAGACGTGGTTCCATTCCCTCCGAGAGGGAACCATCCAAAACTTCGCGGAACTGACCCAACTATTTTTCAAATAGTTCATTGCCAATCGAAGGATAGTAAATGATGTTTCCCACCTCTCAGACATCCGACAAAGTGAGGGAGAAACCCTCAAAGAATTCTTCTGCCGATTTATGACAGAAGCAAGAAAAATCCCATGAGTAGACCCAGAGCACCTGAGAGGTGTTTTCCTTGGAGGACTCTGACCTAACAATTCTACTCCTCACTTTGTCGGAAAGACCAAATAGTAGCAGACGTTTCTCCTCAACAAACAAGGAGATTGTAAAAGAGGATTCACCACCTCATGGGACTCAAAAAACCCCAGCACCGACATAAACTCGTGCTCACGCCCTTTCACTTGACGACAACGATCAGGGAGAGCATTCCAGAGTTATGACAAGTAACAACAATTCCATACATACCCGTACATGGTGTTTCCATGAGCCTATCCACCCGGCTCGCAAACTCCAATGAACGTTTGTTAATGTGAATTGAACCTCAACACGACTGCCACAATTAGTACGCATCTCGCACCAGTCTCTAAAGAGACCCAGCGGGAATCTCGAACCATGTTCCCAGAAGAAGAAAATCATCCCCATAATGCACGCCATCATAAGAGGGGTATATTGCAACGCTGGCGCCCCACAATGCAACAAGATCTCAACCACCTCCTCGCATGGGGTAACCAAAATCCAGCACTCAGAGATGACTTGCATAGCGTCATTCATCACACTAGAGGATTCTTCACTCGCTCCTCAACACGCAAAATCTTTATCTCTAGACAAACATGGATGTTGTATCGCCCCCTCCGTGCAACAATCTGCTCTGCAGTAAGTGAAAAATGCAAACACAACACAGCTTGGAGCTTGAACGAAAAATACATATCAAAATTGACTATCTCAAGGAAAGAGAGGTGGAGGGTCAGCAAAATTTGTGAGAGCCAAACGAGCGGGCGCAAAATGCTGCAAAACATACCCTGCATGGGCAAGCAAGGGAGGGAGACCCACAAGCTGACAGGCACCCCACGAACGACACTCTCAGGCACACAACTCGCGAGGACCCCCCTCCCCCCGCGCACACAACCCTAAACCCTAAACCCTAAACCCTAAACCCTAAAATCCTAAACCCTAAACCCTAAACCCTAAACCCTAAACCCTAAACCCTAAACCCTAAAACCCTAAAACCCTAAACCCTAAACCCTAAACCCTAAAACTTTAAACCCTAAACCCTAAACCCTAAAACCCCCAAAACCCTAAACCCTAAACCCTAAACCCATGTTTTAGGGTATGGGTTTAGGGTTTAGGGTTTAGGGTTTAGGGTTTAGGGTGCAACACAATACGCATGGGCACGCGTGCCCCTCACACGCAACACACATAAGCCCCCATGTGCCCTTCACGCGTGCCCATCACGGGCGCATGCCCTTCACACGCACTGCAAGAGGGTTTGACACGTCCAAACAACCCCTGACACATCTCCCAACTTGCTTTGCGTCGTACATTTTCGGTTCCCCGCTTCTTCCTGTGCTCCTTCATTCGTTGTCGTTATAATCGTCAAGAATCACTCTCCACAAAAAAGCCCCCGCACTCCATACGCCCCGACTCTGACTCCGACAACTTTGGGGGATAAATGATGGGGCCACCCCTAATTTATAGGAATCTCGGGCTACAAATAGTCGGAGTTCCCCACTAACAAAGTTGAGAGTTATGGACAAAACCACCCCGTGCGCGATCCGCGCACCAGATCTCCACTTGATTTACGCATTAACCACCATGTGAGGGATCCCAACGACCGTGCATGAGATATTAACCATCGCACGTGGGATCCCATCCGCCGCATGGAATCCCGCATGCCGACCATCCCTTGTTCGCCTTGCACACGGGCGGCCTCGACTGACATTCACGAGGCCAAATGCCCCTTGGTAGCCCGGAGCTCGGGCAGTCTTAGCCGACCTCCATGAGGTCGGCCGCCCTTAGCCGCCCGATACCTGGGCGGCCTCGGTCGGCCTCCGCAAGGTCGGACACCTCTTGGACGCCCGACGCCCGGGCAATATCTGCCCGCCTCCCCTTGGCCGCTCGACACCCGAGCGGCCTCGGCCTCGACCGGCCTCCGGGAGGTCGGTTGTCCCTTGGCCTCCCGATGCCCGAGCGGCATCGACCGACCATCCCTCGACTGCTCGGCGCCCGAGTGGCCTTGACTGATCTCCGCGAGGTCAGCCCCCGATGCCCGGGAGGCCTCAGCGAGATCGGCCTTCCCTTGGCCGCCCGGTGCCCAGGAAGTCTCGGCTGTCCTCCGCGTAACCGGTCGCCTGGTGCTCGGGCGGCCTCGACCGACCTCTGCGAGGCCAGCCTCCAAGCCGACCTTCCCTTGCCCGCCTGGCGCCCGTGAGGTCTCGGTCGGCCTCCGCGAGGCCAGCCCTCCCTTGGCCTCCCCGGTGCATGGTCGACATCCTTGGGACCAGCCGCCCCTGTGGCTGCCCGATGCAAGGACGACCTTAGCCATCGGGCTCGCCAGGCGGCCCATTTCGCCGACGACCATTTTTTGGCCCTGGGGGGGGGGGGGGGAGTTGTCTTTTCTCTAAAATTGGCGATTTGCTTATTCAAATTCGAGTGTTCTTATTTGTTCGTCTGGTAGTTACCCAGTAAAATTACAGGTTCGTTCTTCTAAAAATCTATAAATAAACCCATTTTCCATCCCCAGGAATTTCCTCCTATGCTGGACTCTCCTCTCTCTCTCTCTCTCTCTCTCTCTCTCTCTCTCTCTCTCTCTCTCTCTTCACCAGAACTCTTCACAGGTTCTTCACCAGAACTCTTCACAGGTTCTTCACCAGAACTCTTCCTGTTCTTCAAAACCGTTCTCCCGTCCCTTCGAGCACTTCAGAGATCGCGGGAAGACCCGCAACCGCTCTCAACCGCCAACGTGCGCGTCTAAGCAAACCACCCCGCAAGCTTTTTCAGCACCAACACTCCCAGCATGTCAACGCTCCAAAGCTTTTGTGCTCTCCACTGCGTGCAAAAGCAACACCCTAGTCTTGCGAGTAGTGCACTATCACGCTCCGAACGCCTCCCTTATCTCTCCTTACAAGCTGTAACAAGGAGCGGCATGTCACCCCTTCTTCTTCCGAACGCCCTATAGAACAACGCTGATAGTGGAAGTTTGGTCGTCACAGTTCTGACCATGTGATTTTTCACCCAATTTACGGGTTTTCCTTGTCAAAAACTCTTTCTCTGTTCTGTGTTTTTCTGACTATTTGCCCATTCGACTGCTCGACGGGATAAGACGGTTCAATTATTTTGATCTACCAAAGCCTCCAACGGACCGCAATAATTTATAAATAAAAATATAAAAAATACTTCAAGATACATTTGGGCTTACTAAGAATCTCTACAGTCAATCTTAGGGCCTGTTTGGCTAAGTTGTGGCTGTGCAGGAAGCAGTGGTGGGAAACAGTGGTGCATGAATCAACTGTTTTGCAGTGGTGGAAAAATTTATGAAACTGTTTGGAAAACTGTATTTGCAGTGCTGTATGAAACAGTGGTGCAGAATTAAACAAAGATAGTAATAATTAAACAACCCGTAGAATTTACGAAATCTAAAAATAAATAAATAATTTGTTTGACATTAATTTTCTTTAATTATAAAAATAAATATATTAATATGGATAGGTTTTCTCAAAATATGTTAGGACGAGCCATAAATTGTTTTCCCAATCTTGTCCGCCATATTAGTATGCGCACTCGATTCACTCAAGACGCACGTATTTTCTTATTCTTTTTTTTAAAAATTGTATAAATAAAAAGCTCGCGAGCCGGCTCGCGAGCTCATGAACAAGACAAGATGAGTTCGAACTCGACTCGTAATCGAGCTCATCGAGCTCAAGCACCACAGGCTCGAGCTCGAGCTTTTTTCGAGCCGACTCAACTCAACTTGCACAGGTTCGAGCTCGGCTCGTAATCGAGCTCGACTCGTAATCGAGCTCGACTCGTAATTATAAATTTATGTATATAAATATTAATTATGTAATTATAAATATAAATATATATATTATATAATAATTATTTTCTATATATTTAATATTAAATATTTTATTAATTATAAAATATTTTATAATTAATATTTTATATAATATAATATTTAATATTATATAAAATTAATATATATTTTTTTAAAAAAAACAGCGCTGCAGCCCTGTTTTCAGGGCTGCAGCGTTGTCCCTGCCGCGGGTGCCCACCCGCGGCAGGAAATGGCGGTGGCAAGGCTGCCACTGCCTTGCCACTGCCGGTGATGTTTTTTTGTTTGGCGGAGCGGCACGGAAATCGGCGGCATGCCGCTGCTGTGCCGCTCCGCCAAACAGACCCTTAGCACACAAGCTTTTGGCGGCATTCCATCTCTCACAAGTCGTCGGATGCTCTTCACCACCTCCACGCCGCCATCGCCCATTGAAATAAGGCTCCTCCCTCACCCTCACTTCCGTGGCCGACAATTGGAAGATCCCATAGAATCTAGTGTGGCCCGTGTGGGAAACCATCCATACTTAATTTATAAAAAAAAATATTTTTTTATTATTAAAATATTTTCAGCCTTATATATATATATATATATATATATATTCTACTCAAAAAATTTTAATGAAGTTGGACTGCTACAGTGGTCTTCACTTCATATTAAAATTCGTAGTGAGATTGTGTTGGATTATTCATGACAACTAAACATTTACATTTTATCTATATTTGTTCATAAACTTACCCTTTGTACAAAAAAATCACAGGTAAACATTTTTTTGCTATATTTAAAGATATTGTAAAACAAAAGTGATTGAAAAAATATGAATCTGACATTAATATAACAGACATATTTTTAATATTTTTTAAATTAATTTTTTTTAAAATTTTTGACCTAAACAAAAATACACCTGAATGGTCTAATTCATGAACAAGAATGGGAGCCATATCAACATGCATGCAATCAAACAAATGTCATAATTAATCTCTTAATTATCAACTAATCCCAAAACACATCAACAAATGAATAAACAACAATCATCAACGGTCATAAATTTAACTGCTTTACTCCATCAAACCTATAGTTTCTTCCTTTAAGCATGATAATCCCACAGGGCACTGAACACAAACTACTTCTTAGGCAGATAAAACAACACTTTATAGAATGATAAAAAATAAAATAAAAAAGAGAGTAGCTTTCCAGAAATCTGTAAAATAAGTACACCAAAAACAGCAAGCAGCAGCTGAGCAAAAACTTCAAAAAAAAAAAGAAAACATATCTCCACAATTAGGGCAGGGGGGGTTAGAGAAACTCTCAATTTTACAAACGACCAATCTACAAAACAATCAGTTCTATAAAAAATAATCAGGGGTCCTCCTAGTGGTGTCTGGCTCGACCTGCCTTGGCGCTGGATCGAATTGGAGGAAAGTTTGGGACATGTTTTCTCCAATTTCCAATATTGCCGCCATGTTACCGCATCGGTAGCAGTAATTCGGCGCGCTGAATACTGTCACCACATTATGATCCTGCAGCGTAAAATACGAAAAGGAGAGATTTATATGGGTGCTGCTAGGACTGACGAACGAGGTATGATTCATAGGGCAGTAGTCCTCCACCATAAAATGTAAGAAATGGCTTAAAATTACTGAGCCAATTTAGATTTATATGACAGAAAAGGGTAATACATTACAAGCTTGGGATTGAAGGATACTGAACTTATTTGTGAACTGTTAGTAGTTATCTCTCTCTCTCTCTCGCTCTCTCTCTGCATATATGATCTTTATTTACGAAATTCAATATCCTTAGTAATTATCTATATATATGTTAGTAGAATAAGACATTGATGAAAAATGGGAATGCACATATATAACTCCTAGAGTTAAGTTTAGGTGGTTGAAATTGAGAAATGCCTAGAAAGTACTATGATAAGAGGAAAACATGAAGACCGGGAAAAATTATAAGATTGGAATTAGGTCGGCATTGTTATATGAATCTTGAAGTGTTTTATAGTAAAAAAACACCTAATCTTGAAGTGTTTTATAGTAAAAAACACCTAAGTGAAGCGAGAAAAGTCGAGTTTGCTAAAACACCCGCGGAAACAATCAATGAGAACTAATAAAAAAAAAGATTCATAAAGAAAACCCTAAATAGTTGGGAGAAAGATGTTACTATTTGGCGTTAGTTAATATTTAGTTGTATTGTATTTTTGTTTTTTCCCTTGCTAAGTTGCTCTTGTAACCCACCCCTTCTATACATAAAGGGGTATTTACTTTTGTTTGGGGTATAATTGAATTAATTCAATTCAACATGGTATGGGAGCGCTGAATCTATCTTACGCGCATCACCCGGTTCCGAGTCCGATGCAAGCCCGCTCATCATTCTTGTCCCGCTAACACTCCGTCGGGCTTCTCTAGAAATCAATAGGATTGTCATCCTCTTTGTTAGGGGCCAGGGTACGGCACCCACATGTGCAACTATAATTAACACAAAGTAAACAAGAAACACAAACAATATAATAGTGGTTGACAAACACGCCGACACCCAAGCAGTTTATATATCACAATATAAATGCAAATAGATACACAAGTGAAGAGATGACCGTCCGAAGAGTACGCCGAGTATGCATCAGACACGCATGATCAGTGGCAAAATCTGAAACCGCCGTCGAGGCCAAGTGCACTCACGCAAGCCTTCAACATTAAGCCCGCGCCCCGTCCCCTCCGTCACAAATGGCCGAACCTAGCCGAGTCCAAGTCGGCGGCAAAGCACTCTTCCAAAACCGACAACTAACTCCTCCAAGACTGGCACCAACAAAGATGGTCGGTAGAAGGGGATTCAGATCTCCTCCTAGACGGGGATTGGAAAAACCCCAGCGAAGAGCTTCTCCCGCAAGGCTCAACTAAGGTTTTCTTCCACTCGAACAAAACTAGGAGGAACCACCCTTCGCAAACTGGAAGGGGCCTCCTCTCGCGACCTAGAAGGGGCACAAATCCTCCTCTTGCGAATTCGGGGGCAGCGACTCCTTCCCGAACTGGAGCTGCGACCTTGCAGCATTTCTTCTCTGTGAACTGGACGGGAGGGAGCAAAAGGGGCAGCGCATCTTTCCTATCGAGGAGTGGTATGAAAATTGCTGCTATGTTTAGAAATAAAACTTAAAGCATAATGGATCCGAATTCAGGTAGGATCAGGATCCCGGATCCGAACCAACATCCTAACAAACCACCACCTTGATTTGAGATCTGGAGCCACCACCTGCACGAAACACTCTCTGCACAAGGTACCAACTGCACGTAGCACCCCACTTCAAAGACTTGAGGTGTCAGCCGACTTGCTCCAGTCGACTCATCCCTGCTCGGGCTCAACCTTTGAATGCCAACGCAACTGGATCACTGAATCAGACTCACCTAGTTAGAGTCCCAGAATGGTGATCCCTGAAACCACCTTGACCATCTGCACCGTCCGCCGTAAAAATCATGAGCACACCACCTCGTATCGTGGTTCCCATCAGTCGGTACAGACTACCGCGCTGCTCCGCTAGCATAAGCACGGTGCGCCCTCGCGTGACCATTAGAACACCTCTTGCAACAATGCTGCATCCTCCAGAATCCACTCTGCCCAGCGATATCAAATTCTTGTGCAACTTGGGTACCAGATGTACCAAAGCCTACACGCTGCTCCGTCATGCGTCCGAATGTCCACCATCCTGTCTTCGTGACCATGCATGCTGAGCCATCACCAAGAAAGACAAACTCAAACGTCACTTCAGGTGAATTGAACATCTCCGCATATGAGCAAATGTGTTGTGAAGCACCAGAATTTAATATCCAGCTATCAGAGTAATGACTCTCAATGATGGCGAGAGCATCATCACTCTCCTCTACAAGAGCTAGCGCCGCCTTATCTACACTCTGGGCGTCACTTGAACTCTGCGCACGTTGTGCACAACTCCTCCTAATATGGCCGCGCTGCCTTAAGTTGTAGCATGTCACTGTCTTCCTCGATATAAATATGGTCCGTGCACTACCAATTCCTGAACTGCCTCCCTCGTCCTCCTACTAACGCATGCTCACCCCCAGGAGTGAGGTCTAGCAATATCTGACTGACAGATATTTTTGTCGTGTGAATGTCATTCAAATCTTCCAACTACGATAAAAGACATTCCTTCAATGACAGGGTGCTTCCCTTCCAATGTTAACTACTTAAGAGTTACTCAGTTATACCAGGAGTATAATGTCATTGATTCGTTCACCCACGTGTCCCCTGAGGATGAAGTGTTGGTTCGAGCTTAGAAAGAATGCAACTGAATCTTTGAATTCATACATTGATTGCATCATGATTTTCATCACACCAGCGTTCAGATTCTTAAGCACTCTCCTACACCTCTCCAGGAAGTTTATTATATCCTTGTAAAATAGGAATTTGACGACATTCTTGGCTCCTTGACTCTGTTTCAGAGGAATTTGCTCTTGCTACTTAGTACAACTACGGAGGTCATCTTCCCGCCACCCCAAATAAAAATCTACAGCCAAGGACCACCTTTTGTGATTATTGCGGGAAGAATCACCATCCCAGAACATGTGTTTCAGGTTTAATGACTTTTCGCCTCAGGTCACTCTCAAGGCCGGCCACCTCCGTCTCGGTCACAAACTATACCCAACATTGGCCTTGATCTTTCTGGATCAAGGCCAACGTTGAATTCATACATGAATGCAGCCGAATCTTTGAATTTATACATGGACTGCATCGTGGTTTTCATCAGGCCAGTGTTCAGATTCTCAAACACTCTCCTACACCTCTCTAGGAAGTTTATTATATCCTTGTAAAACAGGAATTTGACGACGTACTTGACTCCCTGGCTCTGTTTTGGAGGGATTTGCTCTTGCTACTCAGTACAATTATGGAGGTTATCTTCCCGCCACCCCAAATCAAAATCTACAGCTAAGGACCACCTGATTTGTGATTATTACGGGAAGAATCGTCATTCCCAAAACATGTGTTTCAGGCTTCATGACTTTTGCCTCAGGTCACTCTCAAGACTGGCCACCTCCGTCTCAGTCACAAACTATAACCAAGATTGGCCTTGATCTTGCTGGACTTCCAAGTACCCTTTTGCGGAAGAGATGCATGTTTTATGACGCTTGATGCATGACCATTCTACTGAGCCGTCAACTTTAGTGTCATCTGCTTAAGCTCACCAGGGAATACTAGCTACTCATTCTGCATCCACACACTCTTCTTCTCAGTTGAACATTGACTCCAAAACCACTGATCACATGACGGCTCTGCCACAGGTTTTGTCATATTTACCTTTGTTTGGTAGAAACAAAATTAACATTGTGGATGAATCATTTTACTCTATTGCAGGAAAATGATCCATACCATGTTCCTCACTCTATTTTTGTTCTTCACGTTCCAGAGTTTACATGTAACATTCTCTCGATTAGTCATTTAACAAAGTGTATGATTTGCTCTGTGACTTTTTCCCACCTAATGCATTTTTCTAGAGAAGATGACGAAGGTGGTAGCTTGGGTAAATTGTGTGGCGGCCTCTACATAATTGACCTTTCCAGTTTGACTTCAGCTCCATAACTCTTCATGCAGACTAGTCATCCATTTTGGATTCTTAGCAATGTCTCCTAGGAGGCTATGACATCCATCTATCTCTATTATGAAACATCATTTTCCTACTATGTCAATTTAGTTATTTGAAACTATTAATTGTGATGTGTGAACTTAGTAAGAATCATCGCACGTCGTATAATTATGTTTCCCCGCCTAGTATTACGCCTTTTGTTAACTATTCAAACTAATGTTTGAGGGCCTTGCCTCATTGCCTCTATTTTTGGATACTTTTGATTTGTTGCTTTCATATATTGTTCTTCTCATATTATCGAGGTTTATTTGGTGAAAAAAATGAAAAATGAAGTATTTCCTTTTTGTCAAAGTTTCCAAAAATAATAGTCACCCAATTCAATACTACCACTAAAATATTACGAATTTCCGCGAATTGGGCGCCGAATTCGCTCAATTTCAGCGAATTGGGCGCGCAAGTGCGCCTAGGGGTGTCTCAGGTGCGTCTAAGATCATGTTTTTACCCATATCAAAAAATTTAAAAAAAATACCTTGAAAGGCCCGGGCGCGCCTTTGGCGCGTGCCTGGGTCACATCGCCAGCCTCAGCCGTGCTGAGGCGCGGCGGGCTGCGCCTGGTAAAGGATTACAAAATATTTTGAGTAAAGGATTACAAAATATTTTACAACATAAATACATTAAACACATAAATGTATTTATTTTCTAATAAAACTTGTAAAATGGAATGAAAAGTTTGTATTATGTGTTTTACCTTACACTGTTTGTGCATCTTGATGCAATGTTCTGCGGCGAATGAATTGAAACTATGCCCATATATTGAATACATCGTGGAGACTAGGAAAGGTTTTCAGAGTACGCGTGTCCCTACCTCTTGGTCTTGCCCTTGAAGGATCTAAAGGGAAGGTCGACAGGTTGAAGAAGGCTCAATAAGGTCTTAAACAACCTCCTAAGATCTGGTTTGGGAGATTTTTCAAAGGCTACAATGTTATTTGGTTACATTCAGTGCAACGTTGATCCTACTATGTTCATCAAGTACCTTGCAGGTAAATTGACTGCTCTCATTGTCTATGTGTATGGTATTGCTATAATAAGTGATGATATGGATGCGAATTAAACTCTGAAGAAAAGACTGACATGAGAATTTGAAGTAAAAGTTCTAAGAAACCTCAAATATTTTATGGGCAGTAAAGTCACTAGATCTAGGTATGAGATCTTCATCTCACGGAGGAAGTAAATCATAGATTTGCTTGATCACATTGATGTATTCCCAGATGTACTCCTAAGATTGCCACCACCCCGCATCACAAATTTTGCTATTGAGCTAGTACCAGGATCCAAACCAGTATCTCGAGCCCCATACCACATGATACTGAAGGATATTACAGAGTTCAAGTTGCAACTGCAGGAGCTTGCAGAGTCAGGATTTGTTGTGTGTTCCAGTTCTTCTTGGGATGCTATAGTTCTCTTCGTGAAGAGGAAAGATGGATTGCTGAGACTATGTATCAAATATTGGGAGCTAAACAAGCTGACGGTTCAGAATACGTACTCGCTGCCAAGGATCGAGGACTTGTTTGATCAGTTACGAGGGGCATCCGTATTTTCGAAGATTTTCGAAGATGGTTCTACGTTCGGGATATTATCAGTTTAGGATCCGGGAGGAAATCTCAAAGACCGTCTTCAATTCAAGGTATGGGTACTATGAGTTCACCATCATGCCCTTCGGGCTGACGAATGCCCCAACCGCATTCATGAAACTTATGAATTAGGTGTTCGAGCCGTGCTTGGACCGCATCGTGATAGTATTCATCAACGATGTTTTGGTCGACTCAAAGACCACGAGGCAGCATCTAGGCCACTTGGAGGACGTTTTGCAGATATTAAGAGAGCACCAGTTGTATGCAAAGTTAAGCAAGTGTGAGTTCTTCTTGTCAAGGGTAGTATTTTTAGGGCATGTAATCAGTATCCGCGGGATTGCAGTAGATCTGATGAAGGATTCCGCAATGATAGAGTTGTCATAGCTTAGATCAACAACCAACGTTCACAGTTTACTGGGGTTGACAGGCTATTACCGGAAGGCCGTGGATGACTTATCCCGCATTGCCTTTTCATTGACCGCACTGATGAAGAACACAATTCTCTCGGTCACCAGAGTGCGAGACAACCTTTGATGAGCTCAAAGCTCGCCTTACTTCAACATCGATCCTGGCAATTCCAGAGGACATCAGGGGCTTCCAGATTTATGATGACGCTTCACTTTGAGGATTGGGGCGCATACTGATGCAGCATGACAAGATTTTCTCTTAAGCTTGTCGACAATTGAAGGAGCGCGAGAGGAACTACCCTGCCCATGATCTCGAACTGAGAGCAATCGTATTGTCCCTTAAGACATTATTTATTTGGGGTGAAGTGCGCGATCTTCTTTGATCACAAGAATCGGAAATATATATACTAACAACCTGAGCTCAATCTGAGACAGCGACAATGGTTGAAGTTTCTACGTGATTACGTGTTTACTCCGCACTATCATTCGGGGAAGGCAAATGCAGTGGCAGATGCTTTGAGCCGACGACTACCTGTAGTAGCACGTTAGATCAACGATACTGAGGAGATGATCGGGTCATTTAAGAGGCTCAATATTTCGGTAGTAGCTCCTCAGGCCAGGACCAGAGAGAACCCTTTCTGCATTGGATAGAGGTGGGGCTAGAGCACACAAGGACATCTTTAGAGCCTAACTACCGAAAATCGGATATGGGCAGCATTACCATCAGGTCGACATCTGTCGAAGACCACACAGTCCCTCTCAGCAGGCCCTCAAGAGAACTTCATGTTGTATGACAAGCCACTCTACTTCAGGTCCAGATTATGCATTCCAAATGGTGACGAGTTGAGGCAAGAGATCCTTCAGGAAGTTCATGATATGAAGTAAGATGTACGTAGACCTTCGACAATTGTTTTAGTGGTCTAGGATGAAGCAAAATATTATTGCCAGTTTCCCACTGTAGGACCCGTCAGTTAGTGAAGGCCGAGTGTAGGAGACAACCAGTACTGTTACAGTCGTTGCCGATTTCTGAGTGAAATTTTGAGGATATCTTTATGGATTTCATGCACGGAGTACCATGTTATCGGTCAGGGAACGACTCCATTTGAGTGATAGTTGACTGTCTAACAAAGATGGCTCGATTCATTCTGAATTGATAGACCGATAGTGTCAAGATGATGGTATGACTCTATGTCAAGGGGATGGTCAGATTTCATGGAGTTCCAAAGACCATTGTAACAGACAGAGACAGTCACTTCATGTAAAATGATTAACGAAGGGCGCATGTCTATTTAGGCTCTAGACTCACTTTTAGTACCGCATTTCATCCGTAGTCCGACGGGTAGACAGAGCGTAAGAACCGCACTAGGGAAGACCTCCTCCGAATGTGCATAGTGGATTATGAGGGACCTTGAGAGAGGATACTTCCCTTGATTGGGTTCTCCTACAACAACTAACAGGCCAGTATCAAGATGACTCCCTTCAAGGCTCTTTACGGCAGACGATGTCGTACTCTGTTGGCGTGGGTAGATGACGAGGAAAGTTATGCGCTGGGCCACGATTACATCGATGAGACGATATATTTTGTGAGACTGATAGGAGAGAACATGTTGGAGGCATAAAGCATGCAAACAAAATACAATGACGCTAGACACCGGCAAATGAAGTTTGCAGTGGAGGATCAGATGTTTCTGAAGATCCGGCCCATGAATGAAGCTTCTCGCGACCGTGGACATTAGAAGTTGTACCATTGTTACATGGGTCCGTACACTATCCTGGAGAGGATAGGACCGGTAGCCTACCATTTAGAGTTGCTCGTTGAGCTGAGTGGACTACACGATGTGTTCCATATTTCGTCTTTACAAAACGCCTTGATATGTCCTGAGCAAAGAGTTCATACAATTGATTTACTCATTCAGGAAAACAGATCAGTATTGATAAAGCTAGTTCGAATTGTTGACACCTCTATCAAACGACTACGAAGCAAGGATGTTACCATGGTTAAGGTTCTGTGGATGAACTATGGACGAGAGGAGCATTCTTGGGAGCCAGAGAATTTGATGCGGAATAAGTATCCAAGACTGTTTCCTTCAGGTACTATATGCTGGAACCTCCACACTTCACGCACATTTTCAGGGACCAAAATCCTTTAAGTTTTATTTGATTGTAACATCTCACTTTTCAATTGAACCATTTATGAGTCTAGCGAGTTCAATTGACTCACGTTGAGTGGTCTAGTCGAGTATGAGTGACTCATTTCTCAACAATGACCCAAGCCTACCGATTTCTCATGAGCTAAGCAAATGACAACATAATCAATTTCGGTAGATTCCATTAGGCTGGTAAAACCTATATGAGTCTAGCAAAACTATTCATGCTCAATTCTGATGAGTATCAAAATTTTGACATGCAAACACAGTTTTAAGTCACATTTTTACACAAGAAGTGAAGATTGAGTCAATTACCTCAAAATCGATCCCAGTTGGTTTTGTTAACCTGGTGAAGTCAATACTGAGTCCAAGGTCCAACGGAGTCAACCGCACTCAATTCCGATGAGTATTAGAGTATTTGATGCTTCGAGAGTATTTTAAATAACATTATTACCCCCAAAAGTGAAAATTAAGTAAATGACCTCGAAATTGACCTCAACCAATTTCATTAGACACACAACGATAATATGAGTCCAATGAAGTCGTCCATATGCGATTTTGAGATCGTTAGAAGGGTTTTCAACGTTCAAGTAAATATGGCCGCAAACGCCCCGAGATGCGTAAAATGAGCAAACAAACTTGAAATTGACCTTGGATCATTTTAGTTGGTGTGTAACGACGAGACAGTCATAACGAGTTTGTCCGAGATAAATTCCAAGTTCACTGGAGCATTCTACGCACAATTGATTGAAATCCGAAGTGAGCCTCCTAATTTTTAACCTAATAAATATTAATACAATGCATTAATAACTTCGGTTAGAACTAACCCTTTTACCGGCCGTCAACCTCACAACTCACCCAGTTCCCAGAAGCAGCTCGATGAGCCCGACGAAAATGAACGACCAAGCCTTACCCTCCTCGATCCCTCTCCTCTCTGACGTTTTCTGTGGTGAGTCCTTTGACACACCTTCACACGGCAAGGTCATGAACTGCTCACTCCGCCTCCATTTCCGGTGGCTTCCACCTCCCCTCATCTTACTCCGGTGAGGTGCAACTCATGTACTCCAGGTCACAATGTTTTAGCAACAAGCTTCAAAACAACAACCTCCTTGTGTTATCGACAAGAAAAATTCTCCAAACCGAGCTCCAAATCCATTTCAGGCGAGCATCTACTCCAAAACCGAGAGCCCTAGTTCCCTCTTCAATTTTCCGACGATCTCCCTCAAATCCGAGAACCCTAGCTCTCCTCTCTCCAATAGTAACACTCTAAAACAAAAGACTCTTCCAACAACGGTTGAAATCTCTCCATTCTCCGTCGAGCTTTCCTGATGCACCTGTCATCGCATCCGAGGACGCGTGATATCATCACGCGCCATTTATACTTTCTTCTTCTTATTATTTTTACTTTACTTTATGTCGTGTACTTTTCCAGTACAACAGCCTTTTGTACTCGTCGGCTTATAGGTTTGACCTCCCGATGAGACCATAAATAAAAGGTTTAGTAATTTATGATAGTTAGGACCACAAAGGCAGGCTAAAATTATTTAAAATGAATACGTTTAAATAAAAAATCAAAATAGTGATATTTAGAAGTTTGGGAAAAAATTAATAGTATGTATGATGTTTTGAAATTATTTTTATTCGGAATTTTTTGAAAACTACGATTGGAAATACAATTTTCAAAATTCTATTTACCAAAATTTATTTGGGAAGTAATAATTTTGGCAATACATCAATGCCTTGATGAAGTAGAACAACTCTATATCTAGGAATCTACGAGAAGAAGAAAGGCATAATCGGTTAATCAGCCATAGCAAGAAAATGACATTTCGTTTCTCTGCCCGTGCCGATCGCCGCCCCATTCTAGCGCGTTGACGCCTACCGATTTCCATTCCAGCAAATTGAAATCAACAGAGTAAGAGTCATTCGATCTCCCGCCACTGCCCTCGTGCTAGCTTTTGGCAGTGGGGTCCTCTGATGGGTTGTGACGTCTTCACTACTCCATCAGGATCCTCTTCTTCTGTGCGTCAACGGTGGCCGACGGCTTCAACTCAATACTCTGGCACCAGTCTAAAAGCATTTCGGCCCGTGGGCTACTGTTGACATCAACGGCCGACTCCAGTGACCCAGTATCATTCGATCTAACTATTTCCAATGACCGTCATCTGCAATTCCCTTACTGTACTAGATCGTGGGTAAAGAACTCACAACCCATCAATGAGCTCGATTGTTGGGTCCATTGATTTCAATGTTTCAGATTTGAAGAAAACTTACTTGACAATGGTATACACATGTGTGTAATCTAACAATTGTCACAAGCTCTATTTGTGCAGGATGTTCCTTGGAACAAGTTTAGACAGGTTGTCTAAGTGTTTGTGACAGGTGGTCACAAGGTAGAAATATGGAGAGACAAATCTGTCTAAGTCCACAGGCGTTGAGTGAAGCCAGTTCACTCAACGCCAGATGCCAAGGAAGGATGCTGGAAATACTGAAAATCATCTAAGTCCAGTGGCGTTGAGTGAAACCAGTTCACTCAACGTCAGATTCCAAAAAGCGCTAAGGTGTGGACAGTCAAAGCCCAGCAGTTTGCAAAGCAGTTCTGCGACTAAGTCCATGTGCGTTGAGTAAATGCAGTTCACTCAACACCATATAACAAGAGGCGTCGAGTAAAGCTGAGTCTGTCAGAGCCTCAGCATTGGTAAGCAAAAAAATCAACAAAGTCTAGAATCGTTGAGAGATGACAGCTCACTCAACGCCAAAGAAGAAGGCGTCGACAGAGCAATGATCAGTCAAAACCTAAAGAGAGATAGACAAAAAAATCTGTCTAAGTCCAGATACGCTGAGTGAGGACAGCTCACTCAACGCAAGCTCATCAAGAAAATTGGCTAAGTACAGAAGCGTTGAGTGAAGACAGTTCACTCAACGCCTCATCAACAAGAAGCCAGACAAAGGCAGAAGCGTTGAGTGATGAAGGCTCACTCAACGCATTCATAAACAAAGTTGCGGCTAAGTACAAAAGCGTCGAGTGAAGCCATTTCACTAAACGCCTCAACATAAAGGCAGGCAGTCAGTGAAACGGCTAAGTACAGAATCGTTGAGTGATGAAAGCTCACTCAACGCACTCAATGCTTATGAGAAATAATTAATAGTATGATGTTTGAAAATTATTTCCAATCAATAAAATATGAAAACTACCTTTGGAAATACAATTTTTAGATATTCTATTTGGCAAAAAATATTTGGGAAGTAATAATTTTGGCAAGTCATTAAGGCCTCCATGAAGCAGAGCAACTCGATATCTAGAAATCCACGTGAAGAAGAAAGGCATAATCAAACATTGCAGGGAAACAACATTTCATTTCTCTACCCGTGCCGATCGCCGCCCAGTCTAAGTCGTCGACAAGTACCAATCTCTGTTACAACAGATTGACATCATCAGACGAAGAGTTGCTTGATCTCCCGTCGCCGCCGCCGCCCTCATGCAAGGTATTTGATGTCGGGTACTCCGCGAAGTCTTCACTACTCCATCAGGATCCTCTTCTTCCGCCAGTCGACGGTGAATGATGACTTCAACTCAATACTCCGACATTAGTCCAAAACCATTTCGGGTCGTGTGTTGCTGTCGACATCAACGTTTGACTCCAGCGACCCAGTCTCCTTCGATCTATCCATTTCCAATATTCGTCGACCACAACCTCCTTACTGTACTGGAACGTAGGAAAGAACTCATAGCCTGTCAGTGAGCACGATAACAGCCTATGCTCATCCTTGTGCAACTGTTTTCGAGGTCGGCTCCTTCCCACTGTAGTTTTGCGTATGCTCCGACAAACTCTACCCCTTTTCTAGCCCCAATTATTAGCTTATTCGTAATAAATTCCAACTAAATAGTGGACGCTTGCATCGAACGTTCAAACAACTTTAATTACCGTTATTCATAAATTATTATTTGTGTTTTTTTGCTTGTCGATGTTTGGATCTCGCTACGGTTCAACACGTTTGACACCCGAGGGGACTACTTCGAATAACGATTAACAATTTTAGCAAAGTACGTCATTGAGAGTAATTTTACGAGTGAAATTTCAGTTTGGCCCCTTTGGTTTACATTAGTTACAATTGTTTGCATTTAAAATATCTTATGTTTCAAAAACCTAACTTTAGTTTAGGTCATTTCCTCTTCCGAAGCTCCACCTGAGAACTCCCAGTCTCCAAACAGCCCGGGGACTTCCAGCTCTTCAAAACAAAGAGCGGCCTTGCTCTGCGGCCGACAACATTCCTCAAAACAACGGTTGATCTACATTTTCTCAGC
This sequence comes from Platanthera guangdongensis, assembly GCA_039583875.1. NCBI lineage: Eukaryota > Viridiplantae > Streptophyta > Magnoliopsida > Asparagales > Orchidaceae > Platanthera > Platanthera guangdongensis. The sequence continues at coordinate 12,185,292 of CM077166.1, read as the reverse complement.
TGCCCGCCTCATCCGACGACAAATCTAAATCGGCGAGATCCGACTATGAACGGGAGCGACAGACAAATGCCTCCTCCGCGGCGATTGGGTAGTATACATGGACACCCGATGAGTTCTTCCTCAACTCCTCCCGAGCATAGATCTTAGGTTTCAATTTATTAGACACTTACCTGTAAAAGGCTTGTTTTCCGGTGACCCACGAACACCTGAGCTTAGTCGTGCTCGGGGTGACCATGCATTACTTAGGGTAAATAATATTGAATCGCATGATTGAAAGTTTTGAGACGCGACACATAAGTAAATAATATTGAATCACACAACTGAAATAACAACAATCGAGCGTCTGTGATAAATAATATTAAATCGTGCGATCAAAATAAGGACGATCACGCGTTGGTGATAAATAATATTGAAGCACGCAATCAAAATAACGTCGATCGCACGGTGAAAAATAATATTAAATTGCTCGATCAAAATAATGACAATCATGTGACGAAATCAATGATTATCATGCAATGAATACAATCAGTGAAGCTTGCGGCAGAGACTTATGACGGATAAGAAATCCAGTCTGTAGAATGCATAATCGGACTTAGGATAAAATTGTTGAACCAATGCCGATATCATCAACTATTACATTAATATTAAATCAACGACATGATGTCATCCATATTCATAGTCATGTCCACCAACTATTGGTGCCTATGAGGCAAATATCCCAAAACCCTAGTTTAGGTATGTGAAACTGTTAGGATACCTAAACCGATGAGTTTACCGTTCTTAAATCCAGTTGTATGTACATAACAAATTAACGTGATTATGGATTGGCAGAAATGGAGATGTTTAGTTCTCTAAGTGGGTAGAGTAGCATGTTGACCATCTCCCTTAGTCAGTACATTACATTGTAGGGAATTGTGCCTGTATGAAATAATAGTGTGTGTGAATGTATGTGACGGGTCGACTAGCCCTGCCAGTGGCAAACTTCGGAAGGTTAGGACAGTGACTGATGTATAGCGTCATGGTAGAACGATAGCGTGCTCCATGGCCTAGTTTGACGTGTTTAAATGTTAGCCACCTAGAGTTTGACATGAGTTATACCTCAGTTATTTTGGTTACACTGCCAGTATGGGCGAAGAATCAGTACAGGCTCAGACAGTCGTACGTAAGGTCTAGGGATGATTGTGCCTAAATATCCTAGAAGTGGCCAGGACATGCCAATGCCACCGTTGGGACACGGTGGTGGTGGTTGTAAGCTTATCTACCCCACAAATAAGTGATCCCAGCCATTAGTCTGTACTTGATTTCGATTGGGTGCTAATGTCTCGAGAATGTGTTTGTTAATCTAAGTTGACATAGTAGATTTGTGCACTTGATTTGATAGGATGAAGATGTGGTGTGTGTGTAGTTTAGGTGTTGTTTTTCCTTCCAACCATGAGTTCCTCGTTTAGATGGTAGTTATTCCTCTTTGTTAGTGGTTGACATCGTTGGGTGCGTGAATGTGAACACCTCTAGATTCAAAATAGTAGATTATAAATAATTGCTTATATTGATAGATTTAGGCTCTGTTTGGCTTAGCTACAGTGACTGGAGAAACAGTTGTGAGAAACAGTGGTGGAATAATCAGCTATTTTCTAGAGTGGTGGCAGAACCTATGAAATTGTTTGGAAGAACAGTGTTTACAGTGTTGTTTCAACCTAATAGTCACAAACACATGAACCAAAAAATTCTAAACCAAATGAGGAGGGTTTTTGGCTCCATGGTAAAAAATCCGATGTGCATTGGGATCCATCTCCGGACCAATGGGTGTTCGACGAACACCCAGATCTCCCCGCCCTCCATCTTCACCACGGTCTCTGATTTCTCCAATTTGAAAGGCGGGACGTCCCAGCCTTCGCTGGAAACCTCTCACCCCACCGATCTACGGTGGCTGCAACAATTAACAGGAAGAAGACGATTACATGCATTCGGCCCGCCATTGGTACCCAAATCTCCATCTCTTTCTCGCTCACTCAATTCTCTCAAAAAGATACAAGAACTGAAGTGGGCGGTGGGAGGTAAAGGGTTTAAGGGGAAGTCAGGGATTTGGAGTTGGTGGAAGTGGCAACAGACATCAACGGGATTTGGAGTCGTGAAAAATTTTCGCGACTCCAGATTGCCATTTTTTCACGATCTGGCAGCGGTGACTTCTCCCACTACAGAGCTTGATTTCACTGTTTGGCGAAGCATTTTTCAAATCAACGGCATGCTGCTCTAAAAATGTAGCGTCAAACAAAGCCTTATACGATATGTTGTGGACAATAGTCCCATATCTATTTTTGGATTGTCTGATCTTCGAGCCCTCTTTATTATTCATGCACCGTCTCTTCCTTTTATATACTTTGTGGTACGACTTACTTGTATAACACCTCTTCCTAGTTTTAGGATAATCAGTCATCCGGTCGGGTCAACGATATAAAGAAAACTAGCAAACAGTATTAAAACTAGTATGCAGCAGGTAAAAAGAAACATCTACTAAGAATTTAAAACTTACAACGGAAGCTAAGAAAGTAAACTAAGGGTAACCACATACCTGAATCTGGAATCACAGAACCACTAAACATGAATAGAATTAAAATGACTGAAAATCTGAAATAACATAATAAGTCTGATACACGATATATAAAACATTAACAAGATACATTGTCCACAACTACAAGTATATGTTGTAAGTAAAAAAAAACTGAATGAGAAAACACTACAAACTGACACCACCAACGCTCATCCTAGGTGTAGTTTCTCACCTGGGTCACCTGTAAAAATATTGCCACGAGGGGTCAGAGTAAGGAAAAATAACTCCTCCTAGTGACACTAAAAATATTTTCTCATATGATGAATGCATGTCTTTAGAAAAATAGTTCCGTGCATTAAAACATTTATGTTATATGTGTTATGCATGCCTTCAGAACACTATCTGGTCAAAATATCTACCCGTTCTTTGTTCGTGACTTTCAGTTCACTAACCCAAGTCCCGGTGTTCACTAACTAGTGTACTGTCTCACGTCAGGTCTATACTTGAGTTCTAGGTGACCTCTAGCTTGCACCTCTACTAGGAAGGCTCTAGGCAGAGTAGCTCCTAACGTGCATCTGAAACTGACGACCCGAGACCATCTGACGAACTCAATTGTTCTAGTGTCGCGCGGGCACGGTCTCGAATCTACTAACTGTCTCAAGGGGAGTCAACTCCCAAGACTCTGCTACTCATAGGATACCATATGCCCTATGCGGAAGGTAGTGCGCCTCTACCAAGCACGAAAAGATTTAAGTGTGCTTACTGACCTTTTTGGTCAAATGTTACTCTGCTTAGGACATCTCTTTTGGTGTACTACTGAGCGACCCTTGACTTTCTCATGGTCGACTAGAAGGGACATTCACGCCCTTGGTTGGACAAATTCCAAGCTTACGTACACGGGTATAGATTTCGTACCTAACGTTACTGTTCATTATCTGACTACTTTAGTCTTGGAGAAGGGTGTCATCCTACACTTTTTCCGCGACCGTTTTCCTACCACCACACCTTTATATGTATGGTCATGATATTTGTACAAAGCCTACACATGCGTATACAAAATATTTTTCTTGATATGTCTAACTAACAGAAATTAGGTTTCCTTACAGTGGTGCTGCGGTGCTCGTACACTCAGCGCGGCGACATTTTCTCTTCCGAAGGCAATCCTACTGCTGGGGACCTTCAGAATGCTGCAACGACCCCACCAAAGTCCTGTAATTTAGAGTAGCCCTAATTTCATAATTTTTCCCTTTACAATTTTCCCGTGGAAAATTTCTATACAACTAGGGTTACAAAAATTCAAGCGCTAAACTTCAGATATTACCTTTACATGGAGTGATTGAGGCTCTCAAAGCGCCCAACCCAAATTCTGCGGAGGATCACGAACTCCAAAACCTATTTAGGGCATTAGGAACAAAAATTAGTTCAGCCTAATCTCCAAATCAAAGGATCTCCATGAGGGAAAAGAGATAAAGGAGGAATCGACTAACCGGAACCAAAATCGTTTCCACTACCACCGGCTAGGGTTGAACCCGGCTCTTCCACGGCCAAGGAAGGAAAAGGAACACCCACCGACGCTCGTAGAGAAAGGAGGAGTCGGCGAAAGCTCCTGGAGGAGGATCGGCCGTCGTACTGCAGCGGGAGGCATCGGCTGGGCGTCGTCGGACTTGCGGAAGATGGATCGGGAAACGTCGGGAGGCTGCGGTTTTTCAATTCTCCCGTGAGAATGATATGTATGCGGGTTTATTTCCTTGAGAATAGGGGCGTGCGGCCTAATAAAACGATCGAGCCTCGCGGTTTTCTAGTTAACCGTATGAGGAGAGGGGAAAAACTGCTATTGGCACCCTCAATCCAATTCCTTTGAAAATTAACCCATTTTCACCGCGCGCGTCACTAAATTAAAATGTGTCTCACTAAATATAATTAACATAATTCACCAATTAATGAACGCGACCTTTAGGAATAGTAGCATTGTACCTTGACGTTGCGCTGTTTCGATCAAAATCCGTCGCGACTCGACCCTACAATTAAAATTAAATTTCGCGACAAACTTACAGATGTTACATATGCATTTATTTTCGCTTTTATACACTTGGTTGAATGATGTTTAGTTATTCGCTTAACACTGTGATCAGATTGGGTGGTTGAAGTGTACAATGGGGGAAAGGGTGAGACGTCCGTCTCTATTCTCTTTCATTAGCCTCTTCGATCATGCGGTTTGGTCACGGTGTTCGATAAGATCCACTTCCATGCCTTTTATGGGAGGGGGTCTTGCAGAACCAAATTACCAACCACTCAAATTGGATAAACTACTCATTATTGAGAGCTCCAGCAACCTCCCAAATATAATTTCATGCTAAGTTTACATTGGACAAATAAAATGATAAATGAAACCAAATGACCATACAGAAATTCAATTTTATCAAAACTAACCTGAGACCAATTATAGCCTTCCATGACCAACTGGTGAGCTCGAGATATAAGTGTCAAACCATTTGTGTGATTGAACTGCTGAGAAATGTCCTGCCCAAATGTGTAACCAGCTCCTCGGGGAGATATTCCCCAACCACATCGATCATCTGGATCAGACCATAGAAGATCACACATAGGTCCTTCGTGTGGGACCTGAAATCCAAATAGTAAATCAGGGGCAACAAATTTACTATGGTTTCATGGTTATAACATAGTTGGTAATCACGCAGTCACTAATTACCCATCCAGTTGCTGCAATCACCACAAGCGTGCAATTTTCATGGTTATAACTTAGTTCCGACTGAGTAGTGTTGTCCTTTTTGTTGAAAAGGATTTGGTACTAGTTAATTTTGTAAATTCCAGCTGATTTCAGCTAGTTTTGAGCACCTGAGTTTCAAACTTTAAAATTGATACCTTTATTATAATAATATCATGCCATTCAGATTCGGTGATGCTGTCAAACCAAATCCCATATGTATTATAATTTTTGCCCAAAATAGATGCACGATGGTTTCAGTTCTTAAGCATATATTCTTTAAATATTTAATAAATGAGAAGGCAATAAAAATTGAAACCCAAATGAATCCCAAAACTCACAGAACTATCAAATCTTAAACTTTGGGACAACCAAAGCAATGTTCTAAACCTTGCTTCTACCCTAACACACCTCTTGTATTCTATCCAGATCACGGATATTGTCCAAGGTATCCAAGGATGGAGAAAGGCCGCCATGTAAGCAGAAAATCTACAGCAAGCAGAAGAAATGTACATTAAGTAACAATGAAAAAGAAGGAAAAAAAATTGATCGATGTCAAACTCAGACCTGACTCTCAATTAGAGCCGTAAGCGGTAGATAATCAAAGAGGTCAGTAAAGTACTTCCAAACATTTGCATTCCCATATTTTCTCAAGCATTCATCATAGAATCCATACCTGAAACCAAATACAAAACATTGATATATATGATTTGAAGAGACTCGACGCCACTCATATAAAACAAGTATGCAGTCCATTCAAACAATAATTAAGCAATCATAAATAGCAAAGTCGTTGATATTGAATACCATCGATGAAGCAAGTAAAAGAAGTTCAAGTCGCATCTGGAGACAAACGCAAAAGAGACTGCATCATAAATGCTCATCTAATTTGACGCAGGACGAATCTATAGGTGGCAGACACGCGATACCTTAACCCTAGATGCAATGCAGACAACCACAAGCAAAAGCAAAGATCCGTGACAAAATCTAGAATGACATGAAAGCATGCACGCATCCAGTGAATATGAATATCAACCAATGTAGGGAAGGGAACATGTGTGTGAACGACTATGATGCAACCCAAGGTGCAATGCGGGGAAGATAATTTTATTACTCTTGAACACTATATGTAATACCCATGCAAGTCCCAAGGAGAAGTCAAACCAAACGATAAATAATTATATCGCAAACAGATAATTTAAGCAAGACAAAATAATTTTTTTAAGAAACAAACTTAGGTTTGTATACCACTGATAAATCATAACAGCAACAACACTCAAGCCTTTATCCCACAATAGTGGGGTCGGCTATATGGATCTTTTGTCACCATTGTGCCCTATCTTTTGTCATAATCTCACTAATGCGTAAGTACATCACGTCTTTTCTTATAGTTTCATTCGAAGTCTTTACTGATCTACTCCTCCCTCGTTTAACATGCCTAGTGACTAGAATCTCACAACGCCTAACAGGTGCTTCTAATGGTCTCCTTTGTACATGTCCAAACCATCTTAGTCGAGCTTGTCGCCATCTTACCACTGATAAATCATAATAGGCAAAAACCAATGACAAATTTTGTTTCCATTAGCTATTAAAGTATGATAAAGTTTGAACATAAAAATTACACAGCCCTCAACCGGGTGATTGATGCACCACCATGACCTAATCAAACTCTTGTAGTCAAGCCAAGTAAGCAAATACTATAATACTTTGTTGGTAAACGATCATGTTGCCAGTTGATGATGCACTGAAGAAAAAATGTAAATTATGGAGGAGCATCTGATAAAACAGCTTGTAAGGGAATAAAGTACATTTCACGCAGATTGAATAAATAATTGTAAATACCTCGGGGAAAAATGTGCAATAAAGTGGGAGTAATGATGCACCAAGCACCAGAATGATGAACAAGATTGAATAAGGCTAACCATACAACTTAAAGCTACCATTCCACACAGTTTGTGTTCATTTGATATCAACAAATAACATCAGATTAGTAAAATAAACAATCAGGGATCAAGAAACTGAGCAAAAGGGAAAAAAACTTGAGCACTTACACTTGAGTTATTTGCCGGCTCTCATGGTTTCCTCTAAGAATTGTGATTCTATCTCTATACCGAACTTTCAAGGCCACTAGCAGTGTAACAGTCTCCACTGAGTAATAACCACGGTCTGCATTTACATTGGTCAACCACTGATCATAGCATTTTTAAGCACATGATTCTAGATATAAACTTTTATAAGAATTCTATGCAAAGATTAAAAAATGTCCAAAATATTCAGGATACAAACAATAAAATATATATTTCATATGTGCAAACATTTCTGTAGCTGAACATTGTTCTAACTAGTTTTAATTCAATGAAAACTATCTTCATACTTTCAAATTAAAGGTTTCAAAAGTATCACATGAAACAAAAGACATGGCAACAAAATTCCTTCAAGAAGTTCACTTTGATCTATAATTTCTAATGCATTAATCAAAACTTCCACGTGTCTGTCTTATCAGGTTAAAGACACTTATAATTCATCAATTAAGATAGCAATTATCCAATGTTTAATTAATCAAATAATAAGAAATTTAAAATTTATACCAACAATCACAAGAAATCACAATTAATTCAAATTAGGCAATTTAAGTAAGATTTACACATACAATAAAGAGAGCTTAAAATAAGGATACGGCAAATTAAAAGTGCACAACCAAATATGGAAATTAAATCACATAGGCGTCAAAATCCATGAAAACACAAATGCATATATATAATGTAGAGAAATGTGACAAAACCACTAAGACTCATCGAGTACTAGGTGGAGGGGGTGGGTGAAGATCGAAGGTGATCCAAAATAGGAGATGGTAGTGTGATGTGGGAAGGGTGTGGTAAAGGGCGAAGGTTCGAGGCTGTCTTTGGGACTCAGGAATATAGGGAGGCTTTCAGTGTGGCTGGTACTCGGATGGGACATGGTGAAGTTGGGAGAAGTTGGTGAAGGGAAAGATGGCAGGACGTCAGCACTCTAAGCGACTGGGAAGTTGAGACGGTGACGTAGGGCAGGGGATGGTTGACATGGGTGTGGAGAAGAACTTGGGTTGGGAAGATGGTGTTCACAGCTGTATGGGGATGACAGACAACTTCCTGGAATAAGTAGAGAAGAAACAACATATATGTTACGGTCGCAACAATATCACTCGGCGACTCCAATTGTTGATCTCATGATTTAATCTAACTCTCAAATTACAACGCCGAAAAATAAAAATAAAAATATATAAGAAAATTTGTGTTGAACGTGATGGAGGAAGACGATCATACATCCAATGTTCATAAAAATGTCAATCATGAAAGGGTCCTAATGCGGGACTGATCAACATCATTCTCGCCGATTCAAAATAAGTCATCTCTAATGAATGGAGGTTGTTGCGCTCCCGGTGCAAGCAATGCGAGAATCAATGTAGCTCCTATGACTTCACCTAAGTGCCGGTTGGGAATGATTGTTCTCTTCAACTTAGCAAGCAACAAGAAGCAACTATGCTTGGTGCCTCCTCGAACTTTGATGTCGTTTCAATCTCGTAGTTCCTAGTAGATGTCATGTCCACAGGAGGTCATCATGTCGTCGTGGCCTCATGGGTACAGCTAATGGTGCAAACTGCTGAGGAAGAGGAAAGTTTATAGCTGATCACTCATCAGCTAGAGTTAAGTCTTCTATATTGAATACATAGTGAATATCGATCTTTTGAGGAATATTAAGATCATGAAAACATGACACAATCTCTTTTTGGACTGTGGGACTTGGCACTTAGTTTTATAGAAGTTCCCAGCGGGAACCTCTCGATTAGCACACAAATCACCACCTGGTCACTCTCATGTGACTATCAGTACAAAATCTTAATGTATATATAAATGAATACATTATTCCCCTTAACCTAGTGCAATGAGACTTTAATAATAATATTATTATTATTATTAAAAGGTTGATCCATATTAGATTTAATATGAGAACTTAAGGACAATTTTGAAAAAAAAAACAACACACAAGAGATTCGTTATATGGAGCATGTATATGGAGGGCCCTATGACAAGGGTGTAAATGGGTAAATGGAAAATGGACGTCCTATGACAAGGGTGTAAATGGGTAAATGGAAAATGGACGTATGCGACGGTGATTATCAAAAGGAAAAGGGTGGAGATGGGTAGATGGAAAATGGATGGTGATTATCAAAAAGAAAAAAGGGTTGAGATGGGTAGATGGAAAATGGATGTATAAGAATGGATCAACACTGAAACCACCCAACAATAAGAATTGTGTTGTATCTTTTGAACTTAGGTTATAAGTAGACCATAAAATATAACATGAATGTCTACGTACTGCCGTTAGGTAGATCAAACCACATGTAGTTCACATCACACAAAATATGTTAACCACAACCGAGAATCATAGTTAATATATTTGGTGGCAAACCTGAGAGTGAGAAGCGCTATAAACCCACTTGCTCAACAGTGAAGCAGAACAAACTGAATTTGGTAATTGATGTAGTCTTGAGTCAAGATTTCTTGGATACCTCCCAAAAGAAATCGTTCTTCAATTGCTTGGATCGGTCTATGTTCATCACACCATGCGGGTAGCGCTCTAGCTGCCCTGTTTATTTTTTTTTGTTTGAGATTGGAACCGTTATATACCTCCATGTAGTGTTAGTTTGATTTTGTCGTAAGGATGCAAGTTCGCCCAAGTATATATTTGGCTCCATACAAACCATAGTGTGGGTATATGCTCAGTTTCCAACCACCATCTTGAGATGTTTCTGCTCTTACATATATCAATTGTTTCTAGGATAGATGTAAAGTAAGCCGAACTAACTCCCTCGTGAACAATCACAGTGCATTTGGCATAAATGCATTGACCATATTGATTCATAATGATTCTTGTGGTTGATATATGAGGGGACACCTATATGTTTACTTTGAGTTTGTTGCTCTACGGAGATCACCATATACCGACGGGACACTGTCTTGCAAAGCATTAGAATTCAGCCGAGTGTATTAGTTGGTTGGGCACTGGTCTTGATTGACTGGATGCCATTAGCTTAGCTCAGTAGAGAAGCTCCATCATTTTATCAATCTGCAATTTTATTTTAAAAGGAGAACGTTATTTGTTGATGCTTCTTTTCATTCCTGGCCACCCAAAGAACCAAAAACTAACATCGGGGTGACAACACGGATGTGGCCTGGGGTAACATGTTGGGCCGAGTTTATCCACAAAAGAAGCCTTTGTTCAATTGTGCTATCGTGGCTATGATGATGTTGAGTGATATCAAAGCGCCTGTGGTAGAATTTTCAAATTGCATTTGCGGCTGAGCTTGACAGGAAGACGTGATTATTTGTTTCACAGGCGGTGCAACATTGACATTTGGAAGCGAGTTCAAAGACTTTATTCTACATTTTAATGTTTACCGTATCTGTGAAAAAAGAGCTAAATAACAGAACTTTATTGCTCAATTTTTTTTAAAATACAAGGGTACGCCCCTATTTATAGAAAAGAGGGAAGAGAGAGAATATACGCCTGCCACATGCGACTAGGCGGTTACAACAAATCAAACCGCGCTGACTATGCGGTTAGACATATTTAACCGCACGACCACAAAGCTTCCAAACACCAACACATTTGCTCTGGCCTTTATCTGCCTCTATTGCATTCGTTCTCTCCAGGGAAACTGTGGTGGTTAGCACAACCTATCCGTCTGACTGTGATAACTGTCAACACCACCAATCCGCAACTGACCGGTCTCTGATTATCGCCACGACTTAGCACAAACCACTACTAGCGGTTACCCTCAGAATACCACCAGGCCGCTAGTCCAAGTCACTAGTCTGTCAAGACCACCTGTGCAGCAACAGAACTAGATCTATCGGATAAGCAAACCGTCAACTTAATCGCCACACTGCCAGAAAAGTCCACCTATACAGACAACCGGGATTAAACCACTAGACCGCCAGAGCTGACCGCCACTCTTATTCACCATACTGTCAGGATGCCGCATTCTAACAGAGACAGACTGCGAGGGATAAGCCGTCAGTTCGCCAATCCTGTCCGCCACTGCTAGCCACCAGACCGCATAACCTGTATGTCAGTCTTGTTCACCAGACCGTTAGAACTGCACAGGTTCTGACACTCCCCCTCAAGCTGGAGCGTATATGTCAACCATGCTCAGCTTGTCACAGACATTCGAAAATGAAGACACTGGTTTGGTGAAAACATCGGTCAGCTCTTTGTCAGAGGTGGCAAACAGAGAGCAGATCTGATTCTTCAATACCTCTTCTCTGATAAAGTGACAGTCTACTTTAATATGTTTCGTTCTTTCATAAAACACTGTATTCTTTGAAATATATATGACCGCCTTGTTGTCACAGAATATTGGCAAGGAATGATCATAAACTTCTCCCAAATCAAGCATCAGTCCCCATAACCACTTCAGCTCACAGGTAGTCAAAGTTATGCTTTTGCATTCAGCTTCAATACTTGACCTGAAGACAACAGACTGTTTCTTGCTCTTCCAACTTATCTGATTTTCTCCTACGAGGGTACAAAAACCAGAAGTAGATTTTCTATCCTCCTTGTCATATGCATAGATGACATCAGAATAAGCTTCAACCCTCAAATGATTATTTTTTTGAAATAGAAGTTCCTTTCCCGGAGAACCTTTCACATATTTCAATATCTTTAGAGTTGACTGTAGATGATACTCCTTGCGAGCTTGCATAACCTGTCTCACCCTTCCTACCGCATAGCAGATATCCGGTCTTGTGATTGTCAGACAAATGAGTTTTCCCACAAGCCGCATGTATTTGGTGACATCTGCAAGGAGAGGTGAATCCTCACTCCAACACTTGTCATCACCAACGTCTATTGGACACCGAGCAGGTTTAGCTCCAAGAAGACTCGTCTCTTTTAAAAGATCCAAGACATACTTTCACTGTGAGAGCACTACAGAATTGGGCTTCCGATACATCTCAATTCCCAGAACGTACTTGGGAGATCACATATCTTTTATAAAAAAATGTTGAAGAAGATGCTTCTTTGTTAGGTCAATTCTCTTCTAATCATTTCCTGTAAGAAAAATATCATTCACATAAACAACAAGAATAACTAGCCTTGTAGAAATCTTGCGTATGAATAGAGAGTGATTTATAGCACTTAGAGCAAACCCAATAACAGAGATAACCATGTTGAACTTCTTAAATCAGGCCCGCGGGCTTTGCTTAAGTCCATAAATTATTTTTCTCAATCTACACACCTGAGACTCCCCCATAGCAACATTCCTAGGAGGTTGCTCCATATAGACTATCTCCTGTAGATCTCCATAAAAGAAAACATTCTTGACATCCGACTGAGACATTTCCCTATTTTTGTTAACCACAAAAAATAGAACATAGATCATGGGAATTCGAGTAACTAGAGAGAAGGTGTCAAAGAAGTCAACACCATAGGTCTGAATAAAGCCTTTGGCCAAGGATTGAAAATAATATATTTATAGGATAATATATTGTAAGCAATATATTGTATTGTCTAATTGACAACAACAATATATTGTTATTTTGACAATAACAATATATTGACAATAAAATTTTAAATTTAAAATTTTAAAAATATATATAATATATATAACAAAAATACAAAAAAAAGATTCATGAGCTAGAACTTAGACGTGCAGTCGCACCTCTCAATATTTTTTTTTAAATTCATTTACAACCGCTTGATTTGATTACAACCGCACCTTTCAATCTTTCGTATTAGAATGATTAGATGAATCTCAGCCACATGATCATGGGAGATCGGACGGAGCTCGATATTTTTGATTAATAAGCCCTTATTCTCCCTCTTATTCGCTCGCATCACTTCGCATCAAAGGAGCCTCTTCCACGGTTCTGCCCTAGCAACGAAATGAACTCTTCTGCGCAGGTGAAACAATCAAAAATGAGTTTGCATGGGCAACCAAGGGTTCCACCTTCTTCGAAGGTCATATGTTGCATGTTCTTTGGCAATGTTCCCATATGTATATGCAGTGAATTATAATATATTGTATTTGCATTTCTAGCATTTACAATACAATGTATTGTATTGCTAGCATTGCAATACCAATATATTGTATTGTTAGCATCACAATATCAATATATTATATTGTTCATTCTCAAAATTATAATACAATATCAGATAGTATTGTTCCAATTCCTGCCTTTGGCAACAAGCCGAGCCTTATAGCAATCGATGGTACCATCAGGAAGAAACTTGATCACAAATACCCAGCGACAGTCAACCACATCAGCTCATGGAGGTCCAGGAGGGGTAGGGACAAGAGTCTCAGTACCCTGTTCAGTCAGAGTTTTCATCTCTTCATTCATGACGGCTTTCCAATGAGGAATAGCGAGAGCTTCTTGATAGGTAGCCGAGATGACATTGGCCGAAAGAGCGAGAGCAAAACTCTTGCAGAAAGGAGACAGACGGGCATAAGAAACATCATGAATAAGATGTTGAGTGCATGTGCGAACTCCCTTCCGAAGGGCAATCATAAGATCAAAGTCTGATTTGTCTGTAGTATCAGATCCATCCGTCGGAGAGACTGCTGGCTCGAGAACTGTCAACAGCAGTTCAGGGAGAAGCAGAATCAGGAGAAAGAGAAGTAGAATCAGAGACTGGTGTAGAAGGAAGAAACACAGGTTCAGATAGAGGTGCAGAGACAATAGGTAGAGAAGAAAGGTCATCAGAAGGTGGGAGAGTAGAGGTGCGAGAGAAAGTAAGGAGCATCTTCAAAGAAAGTGACATCTGCGGAAACATATTGTTTCCGGAGAAGAGGATCATAGCACCGATATCCTTTTTGTGTCAGACAGTAGTCCACAAAAATGCACTTCACTGAGCAAGGAGAGAGTTTGTCACGTCCAGGAGAGGGAGGTGAACAAATGTTGTGCATCCAAAGACAGATGAAGGTAAAGGAAATGGTGTCGTACTAAGATACATAATGGAGAAAGGAGTTTTGCCATTGAGAACTGGAGAAGGAATTCTGTTGATGAGGTAACAAGAAAGAAGAACGACATGTCCCCAATAGGACCGAGAAATATTCATTTGAGTGAGAAAAGTGCGAGCCACATCAAGAAGATGACGGTTCTTGTGTTCAAGAAGCTCATTCTGTTGAAAGGTGTAAGGACTAGTTTGATGTATAATACAATGATGCAGACAAAACACTGAAAATTGATGACTAAGGTATTCTTTGGCATTATCAGTGCGAAGCACTTTAATATAGGAGTATAACTCGGATCGGTTCGGTTCCACCTAGAACCAAGAACCTACCCATATAGGTTCGGTTCCAAATTTTTAGAACCAGAACCGACCCACAGTTCTAAATTATGGAACTGGATCTGTACCGTTCAGTTTGGGTCGGTTCCGATTTGGTTCTCGGTTCTTGAACATCGAGGCATTTCAATATGACCCGGTGGGTCTTGCCTGTTTTACTTGAAATATTTTTGATTCATTCTGACAGCTAAAAATAATGTCTGTGGCTAAAAATATTGGACTGAATGCCAATTGGTTTTTGGTGTTCAAATAGCTACAAATTTAATTCTATGCAATCGAGAATATATTATATTATAGTATCTATTATATTATTAAGATTAAATATGTAATTACTTATAGTTTAAGATTATATTATTATTAAGATTAGAATTCAGGCGGCTCACGGACTCGGAAATAGCGGTTCAACGCCTGAACCTCTATAGTCTTAGTCTATATAAAATTATTAGGATTAAATACTAACTCGGGTCGGTTCTCGGATACCCAACTATAGGAACCGAGAATCGACCTGAACTATCGGTTCTCATATTCCATGGATCCAGACCCGAACTGTCCAATTCAGTTCGGTTTTCGGTTCTTCGATTTCATTTGCACAGACCTACTTTAATAAGAGCATCAATCTGAGTATGTATCTCATTATAGAACGTATTAAAAAAAAAAGTTCAAAACATTCTTTTAACATGTACAACCAAGTATATCTAGAAAAATTATCAATACAGGTGACAAAATACAGACTACCCCTTCCGACTATACCTGTCACTTAAAACCAAAAGCCGTAAATCGAATTGGAACCGAACCGGAACCGCAAAGAACCGGACCGAACCGTTCGCAAATGATTCGGGTTCCGGTTTGAATTTTGGAACCGAGAACAACATTGGTCTGGGTGTGGTTCTTACATTTTATTATCCGAACCGGAACCGGAAATGCAACATACAAGTCTCAAGTGGTTTTAAGATTTTTAGACCCGATCCGAACTGTACCGAAGTATAACTGAACCGCAACCCGTTTATTATTATTAATATTATTATAAGATAGTTATTATTTTATACTATATCTATAATATCTATACTTACTATTATGGGTGAAGCTGATGCAGTTTGAACCCAAATCGTAATCGCACTAAAGGGGGTCGGTTTTTGACTGAACAAAACCGCACCGCACCGCACCAAAATCATGTGATATAGTTTGACATTGGTGCGGTTTGAAGTCGGTTTTTGCAGTGCAGTTTTGGTTTTTATACAATTATATAATGTATTTTCAATTTTACTCACATATTTTTCAGAAATATTTTAATTTAAAAATATAGAAGGTATACAACTACTATTTAAGAGTAATTGTAGTTGGTTGTTACAGTTGTGCATATCAACGAGATGCGCACAAGCCGACTAGAGGTCAAGGCGAGTCTACACGTGTACGAAGACGAAAGATACTAGATCACCGATCGTGGAAGAGAACGCTGAGAAATGCACAACTTAATTATTTTTATTTTGATGTTGATTTGAGTATTACTATTTGCAGACCGTTTTTATTTCACTACGCCATGTTTGGTTTTTGTTTTAATCAAAATCAATTGGAACCAGACCGAACTGCATAGAAGCATGCCGACGTAACGCGCACAAGCTGACTAGACGTCGTGGCGAGTCTACACGCGTAGGAAAGAGACAGATACTAGCCCACCGATCGTGGAAGAGACCGCCAAAGAATGCGCAACTTAATTATTTCTATTTCGATGTTATTTTGAGTTTTACTATTTGAATATCACTTTTATTTTATTCCGTCTAGTTTGGTTTTGGTTTCAGTCGTAACCGAGTGAAACCAGACCAGACCGCATAGAACCAGACCGAACCGTTAGTGGTCAGTTTGGTTTTGGTTCTTGGTAAACCGTAACCGGAACCGCTGACACGACGGTTCCAAAAATTATGTTGGAACCAGAACTGATCAAACCAAATAAGGTTTTGGTTTTAATTTGAAAAACTGGTACCTTAGTGGTTCGGTTCAAGGTTTTAGTAGAACCGGAACTGTGACAGCTCTACTTCCAACAGATTCGGTAGGAGCAAGACCCCATATGTCAGAATGAACAAGCTCAAAAGGACGCGAAGATCTACGTCCTTGCTTCGCTGGAAAAGACGAACTATAATGTTTGCCGAGTTGGCAGGTTTCACAATTGAGAGAAGGGTCTCCCCAAGGTAGATCAGGGAAGAGTTGGTAAAGAAGGCGAGGAGGAGGGTGTCAAAGGCGAAGATGCCACTGTAGAAGAGAAGTAGAAGCAAAAAAAATAGACACATTGTCAAGATGGAACAAGCCGTCACTTTCAGTCTCAGTATCAATCGTCTCCTTGTACTGAGAATCCTGAAAAGAACAAGTAGTTGCGACAAAAATAGTCGTGCAATTTAGTTGTTTACATAGTGAAGTAACAGTAAGTAGGTTGCACGAAAAAATTGGGACGTAGAGAGTGTCTGCAAGTTGAAGAGATAGAGTGACATGCACTGTTCTAGATCCGCACAAAGGGGATGGAGAACCATTCGCAATAAAAATCGAAGGTGACCGGTTGTGTTTGTCCAGACAAGAGAAAAGACGA
Source organism: Platanthera guangdongensis (assembly GCA_039583875.1). Taxonomy (NCBI): domain Eukaryota; kingdom Viridiplantae; phylum Streptophyta; class Magnoliopsida; order Asparagales; family Orchidaceae; genus Platanthera; species Platanthera guangdongensis. The sequence goes on along the minus strand of CM077166.1, from coordinate 12,168,114 downwards.
TGATTGTTCGTCATATGATTAGTAGCACCAGAATCAATGAGTCGCCTGCCCGTAGTGGTCATATTAGCACTACCCGAAGAGATAGCAAGAGAAGTGGACTTCTTCAAGGTAGTATCACCGGCAATCGGCTTGACCCAGTAGCGCTCAACAAGGTGACTGGCCTTGCTACAATGAGAGCAGAGATATCTAGAGGAGCCACGACCACCGGAGCGGCCTCCACGACCACTGATGAACAACAGTGTCAGAAGGAGGCAGAGAGGCAAGCAAAGGACAATGAAGAAGAGTGGTAATATCTGAAATGCGCGCAGTAAAAGCATCCAAAGTAGGAGTATTAGATTCTCCAATAATTTGTTGTTGAATCATATCATAAGAATCGAGCAAGCGAAGAAAATATCACACAACCGAAGCTTCTGAAAGTATTTATGTTTCTCGGCGAGATCAACAGAAAAGTGGCGATGCTGAAGAAGTTCAACACCAAGAGCTTGCACTTCTTGATAAGCAGCAGCAGGAGTCATGATAGATCTGTCAAAAAGATTCGCATACAAAGTATATTAGTATATATGCGGGAAGTTTGAGCTCCCTTAGAGTACAAAGTAGCAATAAGATTCCAAGCAGCCTTAACCATCGCATCATGTTGAATGACGGGAAGACACTCATCAGATAGACTATGAGCAAGCCATGTTCTCACTAGAGCATCACTGGCATCACAATCATCAAAAGCTGCAGGCCCAAACGCAGGAGGGACATCAGTGAGATGATAACGCTTACGCTGAGAGCATAGCAAAACGACAAAGGAAACACTCTAATCGGGATAATTCGGTCCAGTGAGCTTGGAAGAAGTACCGAAATTGCCAGAAGTAGAGATAGGAGTAGGCAGAACGGGGGCGCAGATAGAGTAGAGGAAGAGAAATTTGATGATAAAACTTTGCAAGTAGAAGAGAGATCTAGGGGAAGATTTAGAGAGGGAAAGGAGAGAAATTAGGGTTAGGGAGAGAGGGAGAGGAAATACCTTGAGAATAATCATCCATGCCATCGAAAGCGAGCCCCGGGTTTATTAATACCTGGGGCTCAAGGGGGCCGGCCGGCCCCCCCACTTGGGGACTGAACCGGGTCGGTTCAGTCCCCCCTTGGCGTCTTCATAGGTTGGGGGCTGAACCGGATGGTTCAGCCCCGTTGTTTGGCCTCCGTTCTTTCGGTCGCCGAGTGTACGTTTGCCCTTGAAATTGTAGCGGATGCGGCGGCATAACATTCCCTCCCCCTTCAAGCGGCAACTTGTCCTCAAGTGGGAAATCCGGAAACGCCTCGTGAAACTCCAAGAAGTCAACCCTAGAATTATGTTCGGCGGGCATGTGCGCCCACTTGACGAGTAGCTCGAGCCGGTACTCGTCACCCCGCCGCGTCCATTTGGTCAACAGAATCGCCTCCGGCGAAGGCCGCAATTCACCGCTGCTAGTAGCCTCTGGAAGAGTAGGGCTGATGGAAGTGGAGTTCCCGAGCTTCTTCTTCAGCAAGGATACATGGAACGTTGGATGGATGCGAGAACCCTCCGGGAGAGCAAGAGTATAAGCCACGGGCCCCACCCGGCGGAGGATGCGGAACGGGCCATAGTATTTCGGTGCCAGTTTCTGGTTGGTCCGCCGAGAGACCGATAGTTGCCGATATGGTTGGAGCTTAAGGAAGACCTCATCGCCGTCCGCAAACTCCCGCTCGGTACGATGTTTGTCTGCCTGAATTTTCATGAGATCTTGGGCGATGCGTAAGTTCTCCCGGAGTAGCGATAAAGTCCGGTCGCGATCCAGTAACATCCGGTCGACCGCGGGCAGAGCGGTGCTGGCTGGCTCATAAGAACTCAAAGTAGGCGGGGGCGGCCGTAGACCACCTCAAAAGGAGTGAGCTTGCTGGCCGTATGAAAAGATGTATTGTAGCAGTACTCCGCCCAATGGAGCCACCGAGTCCAGGAGCGTGGCTCATCCATGACAAAACACCGCAAATAGGTTTCAACCCCACGGTTGAGGACCTCCGTCTGCCCGTCTGTCTGAGGGTGATGGGCCGTGCTCATGCGGAGGGAAGTCCCGTGAAGTCGAAACAGCTCCTGCCAGAAATTGCTCACAAAGACGGGGTCCCTGTCTGATATGACAGCGCTTGGAATGTCGTGAAGTCTCACAATCTCCTTGGCAAAAACATCAGCAACTGTTGCTCCAGTGTACGGATGGCTCATAGAGATGAAGTGTCCGTATTTGGACAACTTGTCAACCACGACCAAGATGACGGATTTGCCATGAGACTTGGGCAGGCCGTCAATGAAATCCATAGAGACAGTGTCCCAAATCTGGCAGGGAATCTCCAACGGTGTCAGCAGCCCGGCAGGAGAGGTAGTTTCGTACTTCTGTCGCTGGAAGATCTCACATTCACGTATAAACCGCTGAACATCGCGTCGCAGCCCTTTCCAAAAAACATTTGCCTGGACCCGTTGTAATGTTCGCAAGATGCCGGCGTGTCCGCCGGTGGGTGAGGCGTGAAACTCTTGCATCATGACCGTCCGCCAGGCCGACGTGGCAGGGAGGACTAGCCGGCCCTGATGGTAAAGCCTGTCTCCCTGCAAGTGGTAGCCGGCCTCAGTAGGCTCCCCCTGTCGTAGTGCTGCAATGATGGCTTGTAGATCCGGATCCTGCTGAACTTCTGCCTGTATTTCTTCCAGTGACTCAATCACTGGTCCTGAAATATGGGACAAAGAACTCTCTGGTAGGCGGGAGAGTGCATCAACCACCACATTTTCCTTCCCCTGCTTATACACAATCTCATAATTGTATCCCAGCAACCTTGTCAGCCACTTCTGCTGCAACGGTGAGGCTAATCTCTGCTCCAGAAAATGTTTTAGGCTCTGGTGATCTGTACGGATCTGGAAGTGTCGTCCCAAGAGATAAGGCCGCCACAAGGCGACCGCATGCAGGATGGCTAACATCTCCTTCTCGTACGTCGAAAGGCCCAGTGTCCGGGGTGCCAACGCCTTGCTGAAGTAGGCCAAGGGTCGGCCCTCCTGTATCAACACAGCTCCAATACCGACCCCCGACGCATCGGCCTCCACTACGAATGTCTTGGAGAAATCTGGAAGCGCCAGAACCGGGGTAGTAGTCATAGTCGCCTTCAGAGACTGAAAGGCGACCTCTGCCTCTGAACTCCAGTGAAAAGCTTCTTTCTGCAACAGCTGAGTGAGGGGGCGGGCTATCTTGCCATAATCCTTCACGAACCGCCGATAGTACCCTGTCAGCCCGAGGAAACCCCTCAAAGCCCGGACCGTCGTGGGGGGTGGCCAATCTACCATGCTCGCGATCTTCTTTGGGTCAGCTTGTACCCCGTGTGCGGACACCAGGTGTCCCAAGTATTCAACCTCCGGCTGTCCAAATGAGCACTTGGACCGCTTGGCGTACAGCTTGTGATCTCGCAATATGGTGAGGACGGTGCGGACGTGCTCCAAGTGATCCTCCCAACTCCTGCTGTAGATAAGTATATCGTCAAAGAAAACTAGCACATACCTTCGAAGAAGAGGGCGGAATATTTCATTCATGACTGCCTGGAAGGTCGAGGGTGCGTTGGCCAACCCAAATGGCATCACCAAGAACTCATAGTGACCATCGTGGGTACGGAAGGCCGTCTTGTGGATGTCGTCCTCCTTCATGTGAATCTGATGGTAACCGGACCGGAGATCCAATTTGGTGAATAGGTGCGCCCCGTGTAGCTCATCCAGCAACTCCTCGATCATAGGAATGAGAAATTTGTCCTTGATGGTGGAACTGTTAAGGCCCCGATAATCCACGCAAAATCTCCACGAACCGTCTTTCTTCTTCACCAGTATGATCGGGGAAGAGAAAGCACTAGTACTGGGACGTATAATACCGGACGTCAGCATCCCGCGGACGCTGCGCTCTATCTCGATCTTCTGAATATGGGGGTAGCGGTAAGGCCGGATGTTGGTGGGATCCGTCCCAACCTTCAACTGGATCTGATGGTCCCGGAAGCGGGACGGTGGAAGGGAGCATGGCTCCTGGAAAACATCATCGTACTGTCCTAAAAGTGCTTGTATCTGCTCGGGCTCCGCGCTAGCCTCTGATCCCACGGGTGCCCCCCCCCAGAATCATGGCTATTGTCCCGCCTTGCTCCTCCAGTCTCTGCAAACCCCTGAGTGAGATCTCCTTGAGTGGAGATGCCCTGATGCCTTGCAAACAGTGGTCCTTGCCCTGCTGAGTAAACTCCAACGTCATCTTGTCCCAATCCGTGGTCACCCACCGTAACTGCCGGAGCCACTGCACTCCCAAGACCATATCCGAGCCCCGAATGGGGAGAAGGTAGACGTCGGTGTGGCAGATGTACCCCGGCATCCGCAGCTCGGCCCCCTTCAGGACCCCTTCGCATCGCAACTTGCTCCCATCTGCAACCATGACCTGGAATGCGGCCTCCCGATCAATAGGAATCCCTGTCTTGAGAGCCACCTCGGGGTCGATGAAATTGTGGGTGCTCCCACTATCGACTAGTATAGTAACCCGCTCCTGGCCAATCTCCCCTGCGATCCGTAAAGTGAGGGGAGTTGTGCACCGTGCCATCGCCTGAAGAGATATTCCAAACTCCGTAAGATCCAGATCATCCTCAACTGAGTCACCCGTAGTGTCTTCTTCGCCGTCCTCGTTCCGCAGCATGAAGACTTGGACCTTCTGACACCGATGCCCCGGAACGAATTTCTCATCACACTTGAAGCACAACCCCTTGTCCTTTCTGGCCTGCAGCTCCTGCCACGTCAACTTCGTCACAGTGGGACGGCCCCCGGCCGGTGGTTCCTTCCTGGTTCCGTCTGTCACTGTGGGTGCCCGTCCTGTTGCCCGGGTCTTCTGTCGGTTGTACCGCTCCTCCTGTATCCTGGCTAGGCTGATGGCATGACTCAGACTGCGTGGCATGTACGCGTGGACCTCGGCTCTCAAATGGTCCTTCAGTCCGGATACAAAACAACTCAGCATTGTCCTCTCTTCCCAATTGACCCGATTGGCCAACCGTTCGAATTCTGTCCGGTACTCTGTTGATCCTTTCTGCCGCAGCTTCTGTAACATAGCCTCCACATCTTCATACTCTAAAGGCCCGAAACGAGCCGAGAAGGACGCCACAAACTTCTCCCACGGTGCGTAATTGCGTCCCCTCAGAAACCACTTGGTCCACTGGAAGGCGTCCTCCTCCAGATGGAAAGACGCCAACTGGACCCACTGCCCCTCCGGAATCTCTTGATACTTGAAGAAAAGCTCAGCCTTCTGGATCCACTCTAAGGCGTCGCCGCCCTTGAACTTAGGGAAGTTCATACGTGTCAATTTGGGCTGCATGTATGGCCGGGGTTCTGCAGGTGCTGGTTGGTAAGGTTGCGTCGGGGCCGCTGCGGGCCCGGGCCGCCCCCGGTCCATGTCGTAGCCTCCTTGTTGCCCTCCACCCCATGGGTTGCCATTTTCGTAGTCCGCCGGTCCTCCGTAGAGCGAAGGTGTCGGTAGGATGTCCGCCACTCCTCCGTTTGGGACCGCATTCGCTCCAGTTGGTCGAAAAGGGGTCACTCCTTGCCCCGGACCCCGCTAAGAGGGACCAGCCTGAGTTACGGGTCTGTTCCAGGCGGACTGGGCGCCGAACGGCCCGCACGGAGCCGCCAGGCCTTCCGGCGGCCTCCAGCCGCCTGGGCGGCGGTAGCCGGCCTCCGTCGAGCCTCCGACGTTCCCTCCAGGGCCCCTGTATCCCTCCTGGGTCGATCCCGCCGAGCGGGTGGCGTACGCGTCGATCCGCGTAGGATCGGCTTCCGCCGATCCCGCAACGAAGAAACCGCCCCCCGCAGGCCCCGATCCGGCCCCCTGCTGCACTCCGCTTCTGATTCTAGTGTCGTTCTGCGCAATAGGATGGTAGGATGCCTCCGTTTCTGATCCTTCCACCACAGGATTTTTTCCTTTCAGATTTTGTGCAAGTAGGGTTTTGATCTCCTCCATGCGCGCATCCAAGCGATCCTCTAGGGTTTTTTGGGAGGATTTCACTTGTTCTTCGAGCGTCGTCATCGTGTCCGACAACCCTACATAGTTCTCCTCGAGGGATGCAAGCCGCGCGGTTTCGGCTTCTGAGCGAGTCACCATCGTCGCAGGATGTTGCTCTGATACCAAATGATAAGACTTTGCAAGTAGAAGAGAGATCTAGGGGAAGATTTAGAGAGGGAAAGGAGAGGAATTAGGGTTAGGGAGAGAGGGAGAGGAAATACCTTGAGAATAATCATCCATGCCATCGAAAGGGAGCCCCGGGTTTATTAATACCTGGGGCTCCAGGGGGCCGGCCGCCCCCCCCCCCCCACTTGGGGACTGAACCGGGTCGGTTCAGTCCCCCCTTGGCGTCTTCATAGGTTGGGGGCTGAACCGGATGGTTCAGCCCCGTTGTTTGGCCTCCGTTCTTTCGGTCGCCGAGTGTACGTTTGCCCTTGAAATTGTAGCTGATGCGGCGACATAACATTTGACATCTCCATAGAAAGAAGAGAAAGCGGGCAAAGCAAGAGGTCGCGCGAACATATTAAGAATCCGCGCGAATAGAGCAAGAGGCCGCAAGAATGAAGCCAACTGCAGAAAGGCGACAAGCAAAAGGAGGGCGACAAGAAAAGAGAGACCGTGGAATAAAAAAGAGAAACTGCGGAAAAGAAAAGAGAGACCGCAGAAAAGAGAGAAGGGAGAAGCGCGCGGTTAAGAACAAAAACCGCATCAAGAGAAGAGCGGGCAGTTAAACAAACATAGACCGTTTGCAAAAGGACCGATTAGCTCTGATATCATATGAAAAAAGAGCTAAATAACAGAACTTTGTTGCTCCAAAATTTTTTTTAATACAAGGGTATGCCCCTTATCTATGTTGCACCGACACCGACATGGGACCCGCGACACGACACGACACGTGACTCGTCAATTCTCAAAAAATATCATATTTCGACACGCTGCGACACGCGGCGACACGCATATTAAATATTCATTTTTTATAATTATGAAAATCCTAAAACATTTAACAAAAAAAAAAACTAACAATTAATAAATATTTAAATAAATTATGTCGTGTTTAAATATTACTCATCAAATATTCAAATGCAAAAGTTAACAAATGATCAAAAAATGATAGAACATTAACACATTATCATTATATATCATCAGCAAAAATAATGGATTCACATGCAAACTTTTTTCTTCATTTTCAATCTTTCTTTTTCTAGAGAAAATATCAACGCCACTAATATATCCACTTTCACTACTTGAAATGCTAGAAAGGGGTAAAAGCACTTCCAAGACATATTGTTACCCACCTCAGCATGAGTAGCTAACTTAGGGACACACGTGTCCGATTGAGCGGGACACGCGAGTCCCGTGTGAGCCAGCATGTCGGATTTCCGACTCGAGTGTCGGATTTCCGACTCGAGTGTCGGATTTCCGACTCGAGTGTCGGATTTCCGACTCGAGTGTCGGAGAGTGTCGAAGAGTTGAACGAGTGTCGGACTCTCCGACACTGACACGCTGGACATTTTGAAGTGTCGGTGCTTCATAGCCCCATATTTATAGAAAAGGGGGAAGAGAGAAAAAATAAGAGAGAGAATATACAACGCCTGTCACATGCGACTATGCGGTTACAAAAAAATCAAACTGCGCGGACTATGCGATTAGACATATCTAGCCGCACGATCACAAAGCTTCCAAACACCAACACATTTGATGTTGCCTTTATCCGCCTCTATAGCATTAGTTCGCTCCAGGGCAACTGTGGTGGTTAGCACAACCTATCATCCTGACTGCGATAACTGTCAACAACACTAATCCGGAAATGACTGGTCTCCGATTGTCGCCACGACTTAGCACAAACCACTACCAGTGGTTACCCTCAGAATACCATCACGTCGCTAGTCCAAGTCACCAGTCCGTCAAGACCATATGTCCAACAACAGAACTAGATCCGCAGGATAAGCAAACCGTCACAACTTAATCGTCATACTGCCAGACCGCCAGACCAGTCCACCTATACAAATTGCCTGGATTAAACGACTAGACCACCAGAGCTGACCACTACTCTTGTTCGCCATACTGCCAGGATGTCGCATTCTAATAGAGGCAGACCGCGAGGTCTAAACCGCCAGTTCGTCAATCATGACCGCCACTGCTAGCCTCCAAACCGCCTAACCTGTCTGCCAGTCTTGTTCACCAGGCTGCCAAAACTGCACAGGTTCTGACAATATCAAATTATTTAAGAGTCTCCAAAAGAAGAATGTGATTTTTATTGGAATATTTTTTTCTCCAGCACATCTAATGATTTGTGGGGTTTTCTTGATCCTCATTGATTCCCAAATTGTCTTGAAGTAAACCGAGAGTTTGAAGAATTCCTAAATATGATTGAATCCCTCGCACCTCCAAAAATATGGGAACCTCAGCTACATTCACTGAAATCCCCCCAGCTCCTCAAAAAGAGTGAACCTTGGTCCCATTGATTGTTGACAATTAGGCTTTTGATTTGCGAGTTTCTAGTAGGAAGGTTTGGGTATATGTAAAAGAGAGAGTCCATACCTAACCAATTGTCAAACCAAAGGCTTAAAGTTCCGTTTCCGATTTTCCAAGCTATAAACCTTTCTATTTCAAGTCTCGCACGCACCATTCTCGTCTAGGTTGCGGAGGATGCACCATTACGCCCTGCATTAAAGGGGAGAACATCCTGACAATATTTGTTGTGCATATAGTCCATACCTAGACAACTGTCAAACCAAAGGCTTAAAGATCTGTTTCCGATTTTCCAAGCTATACACTTATCTACTTCAAGTCTCACACGCACCATTCTTGTCCATGTGGCGAAGGATGCGCCATTAAACCCTGCACTCAAGGGGAGAACATCCCGACAATATTTGTTGTTCATATAAAATGGCCAAATACTATCATTTTTGCACATTTTCCACCAAAGTTTGTAAGAAGCAGCAACAATCATGTCGTTTAGGTCGCAAAAATCCAATCCCCCTTCTCCAACAGGTAGCAAAGCTTCTTCTAAGATGCCAATGTATTCTCTTGTTCGTCCCATTTGTACCCCATAAAAACTTGCTGAATATTTTCTCTATCCTCTCAATGACTCCAAGCAGGGGAGAGTGGACGAGAAAATGATGACATAACATGCTTTTCAATGTGCTCTTTATTACAGTTATTCGACTACCAAAGGATGGCAATTTTGAATGCCAACTATTAAGTTTACCTTGAATTTTTTTCAGCAGCCCATCAAAATATATCTTCAATTTTCTGCTCGGAAAGATTGGAACTCCAAGATAAATGATAAATCAATGGATGGCCTGCAGAAACCAAACATGTTCTGAATGGTTTGTATTTGGGATGCTGACATGTTTGGAGTTGGGATAAAGCTACATTTAGCTTTATTAATTACCAGCCCCAAAGATTCTTTGATCTCAAAAAGAAACTTCAAAAATCTACCAATTGCTCTTCGGCTCCCATTGCTGTAAATAAAACTCAAATAACTTGCTACAGGGTTTCAATCAAGGAAGAGCTTTGCAAGATTTATTGAAATAAATTCCTCCGCAATAACAAAGAGAGCATGCGATAATGGGTCTCCGTGCCGTAACCGCCCCTACGGGACTTGAAAAAACCACAGTTTTCACCGTTTATAAGAACTGAGAACCCGTTGTTCTCCTAGAAGAAAGCAATCAAAGCAATGGTGCCACTATTGAATCCAAAGCTTTGTAAAATTGTACACGAAAATTTCCAGTGTTTTATTGAAAGTCTTTGTGAGGTCTAGTTTAAAGACGACACTTTCCCCCTTATATGTTTGTTAATGTCTTGTAGTGATTCTTGAGCTAATAAAATGCTATATGAGATTTCTCTGCCTTTTGTAAATCCGCTTTGGTTCTTGTATCCTTGGAAGTAACCGTGCTATTCTTTGAGAGAATATCTTTCATATGAGTTTTTTAAAGACATTGCATAAGCATATGAGTTTGAAATCTGACCAAGTGCTTGCATTTAGGCCTTCAGTATCAATGTAATTGTTGCTGATGTGAAGAATTGAGGCATAGGTAATCCTCAAAAGAACTCCAAAATTGCATCCACTATGTCTCTATTAATGATACTCCAACATTTTGTGTAGAATAAAACTGTAAAGTCATCCAGTCCACACTTTCCTTTATCGCCTGGAAGCTGTTTGAAAAAAAATCAACCACACTTTCCTTTATCGCCTCCCGGGATTCCAATACTGAACCATCGGCATTTTCCATTCCGTGGATCTTGTTGGAGTTATGTCTGTTCTTCATGTGGGCCTGAAAAAAATTGCATTGAGATCCCCATCCTTGATCTGCATCGCATTTGACTTTTGCCACCCCCAACACGCACTGACGCGAAACGGATTATATTGAAGTCCCCGACCACTACCCATGGGCCACCCATGTTGTCCGCAATTTGCTGAATTTCCTCCCATAAGATTTTCCAACAGTAGTGAAAGCAATTTGCATGGATAAAAGTGCAAAAAATCTCCTTATCGTGAATGTTGAATTGGCAACGAAGAAATTGCAAAAAATTTCGTACATGCAATTATTTGACAGAAAATTATTCAAATAACAAAAAAATTAAAATTTACCCCAACAATCACATGAAATCATAGTTAATTCAGATCAAAAATTTTAATTAAGATTTGCACACAATAGGAGGAACTTAAAATAAATACAGGCGAATAAAATGAGCACAAGCCAAATATGGTAAGTATCATATCGCATAGGTAACCAGCTAGATATAGGGGCAAACATTAATTAAATGGAACAACAAAAAATATTTGATTTCATGATTGTCAGTTCAATCGTCAAATGATTAATGTGAAAATTTAATAACAATTCCAAAATCTTTTTGCCCATGAAGATTTACGGGTCCACCACGTGTGATCACAGTCACTTGTATTTTTATTTCTCATAAAGTATATTCATTTTGCGCACTTTATTTTACTCATATATAATGTATCCCGGGTGAGGGGGCATACCCATAATATTGTGGGAGTTATCCCCCTCACTATATATGTGAGCAAGGGAGGTCTTGGAATGGCATGCATAAATTAATATCTAATTTCTCATCTTAAGTTTCTCTCTCTGCCCCCTCTCAAGTTATTGTTAGGGTCGAGCAAGGCTCCCATTTTTCTCTCTCTCTCTCTCGGTTGAGCTCATCTCCCATCGCAGATCCCAACAGTGGGAAGGCTAGGCCAAGGAAAGGTAGAGAGGATCCTCTCTGGAACTTCTCCGCTCACGACCGTACATCTTCTAACAATCAGAAGCACACAGTTACTGGAAACACCTCCTCAAATACCACCAACGTCAACCAAGTCCCCTTTGGTTTTGTGCACCAATGCCACTTGCAGATTTGACAAGCTGCAAAGTTTCCGCCGATAGACCGCTAAACGAACTCGTCGCATAGGATGACACATTCAAGCAACCACGCTTCGCTGTCGGAACGGATGTCTACGTCGATCGCCTACCTCCTCCAGTGCACAACGTTGATTGCTTCCAAACTCGATACGTCGACGTAGAGACCCCCTGGGCCTGATACCCCAACGCACCAAACCAATGGCCCTTCCAGGGCTCTCCCCCGCCGCCGAATTCCCTCTCCCAGACGATTGAACAACTCACATGTACCTTTGATAGGTTTCCTAGCCACCCTACAACACTTCACGGCTTCTGTCCCTGATGCCTGAATGTCTGACACTTTGGATTGAGCTTTCCAATCTTTGACCTCCACTCCCGCCATATCCAGGCAACACCCAAGAAAGGATCACGACTATGGATGAAGGAGGTCTTACACACATATGTGATGGAGCCCATCCAAAAATTGATGGAAGACCAAGCAACCTAGGGGGCTCAACAAGAAGCCATCAATGTCACCGCCTTTGTGGCCCTGGCCGCCCACATCAATGACATGTGTCTGTGATGCAACCCGTACATCACCCTAGTGCATCAAAGTTTTTTTTTGTGTCTTATTACTATGTTTCCCGCGCATTTTATTTGATGTTATTTTCCTTGCCCGTTCGTTGGCTCCGTGGTTTGACCGGCCATTGAGACCCTGAATAGGTCCGGTATAATTAGTAGTAGGACGATAACGGCAAGCCCAGGCCTTTTAAGTAAACGTAAATTTAAATTTCAAATTAGGAGCGATTATGAAATATATTATGGAGATCTCATTCAAATTTCAAATTTCAAATTAAGAGCAATTAGGAAATATATTATGGAGATCTCATTCTACAAATTTAGAAAAAAAGGAGGATTTCATGCTTAAAATACAAAATGATGTTTTATAAATGGATGAGTTCAAAGCAAAAGAGGGGAGCCCGGAAAAAGACAGAGAACGAAATAAATCTCATTCTCTGCCTATCCCGGTCAAGTCGTACGCCCTTCAACCATCAACCCGGGCCTGGAGGGTTTCTGAATCGCCTGGAGGGTTTCCGCATCGCCATCGATACGCCAGGCGACGTCGACATCGCGCTCGAAGCTCCGTCCCGTCGCCGACTTCCTCGTTCGCTCCTGGCGGTACCGCGAGGCCACTGCCTGGAGCCTCCAGTGCCGCTACCGGCGAACTCTTCCCGCGGGACTTTGCCCAGCGACGTCGCCGCGTTTGGTCGCCGAATCCACCGAGCGCCGTCGACTCCGGAAATCCTCTCTCCGGCGACTCGGATCCATTTAGCACCGTCGACTGCAAGCTTCTCTTCCGGTTGCTAGACCCGATCACCACCCTTGCTGCCCGTGTGTTCTGGCACGTGTGTCACGGTTTGGAGGGGTCTCTATTCCGCTGCCAAATCATTTGGGTATACTCGCTGCTCCTTGCCTTTAGTATAAATTTATGCTTTGCTTAAAATAATTTGGGCTTGCCGTTGCGTTCTTCTGCTACCGATATCGTATTCCATAAACTATTATTTGTACTTTTGGCTTGTGGTTGTGTAGATTTCGCTGAGGATTAGAACCCTAAAATGCGTAGCAGTTCCACCCAACAAAATTAACGAACTTCTCAAGGCTTCTCGCGACGACGTTGAAAAATCGCGTGCGAAAATTGGAATTGGCCACTCGGCCAGCGTGTTTTGTTTAAATTATAACCTTATTTTACATCAGTTTGGTATCAGAGCATTCGATTCACTTCTACTGTAGATCGGTCGATCCAGCGAATCTATTTTTTTATAAAAAAAAATAGAATTTAGCTTTTATTTTTTATTTTTTTTTGTCTTTCAAAAAAAAAGGTTTTATTTAAGTATTTTACTCCCACTCGGGAAAGCTCTCTTTTAAAATAAAATATAATAAAATTTTATATCTTTTTAGGAATAAGAAGAAATTTCCTCGATGGAGAAACGGGTTGACCAGTTAGAAAATAGTGTCGGAGATTTGGCTCGACGCATGAGTGATTTGATGAAAACCGTTGAGACGCTCACCGCCGGTATGGGTAGTGTCACACATATCATGAACGGACTGCGCACTTCAGTTAATAATATTGAAGGCACCTTGCACGCCAACCGAACACCTACCCCGATGGCCGAAAACGACCCAGATCATAGACCTTGGGAACTTGCACACCCTGATCCGGAAACACACAACGATCCACGACACCAACTCCGTTGGGATGTGGGAATCAAGTTGGACATGGGTAATTTCGAAGGGCGAATAGAGCCCGAGAGTTGCCTAGAATGGTGTGAGCGGATGGATCGATTCCTGGCTTGGAAGCAATTGCCCCAAGCTAGGCAAGTTGAGTATGTCACGCTTAGACTTAAAAGATCCGCGTTAGTTTGGTGGGGACAATTAGAATGGTCTAGGTTTAATTTAGGCATGCCCCCGATCACAACATGGAACGATTTCAAAACTCAACTGCGTAAGCGATACGTTCCGTCCGATTACATGCAAACCTTGTATCGTAGGTTCCATAATTTACGTCAGGACAAATTATCTGTGGACGAGTACACAAATGAGTTCCTAATCTTGCAGTCTCGCCTCGACCTCCGAGAGAACGATGACATGACCGTTTCCCGTTATTTGAACGGGTTACGCTACTTCATTCGAGATCAGTTGGAGCTCCTTGATTATAAGGATTTAGGGGAGGCTACGAGTCGCGCACGTAGAGTAGAGGCACTACAGAAATGAACATCTGGAAATAAGACTACAGACAAGTCTCACCCGACTCACACTTTCACCCCTGTCGGGTCCTCCCGACCGGTAGCGACCACGAACACCCCAGCACTTCCTGCCCCTCACAACAAGGGTAAGGAGATTGTAGGCACTAGACCTCAGCCTGGGACGTTTAGATGTTTTAAGTGTATGGAGACTGGTCATAAGTCTTCTGAGTGCCCGCGACGCCACTTCGTCGCCATCGTCGATTCTGAGAGTGGATCAGAACCTGAGTATGGAGTTTTTCTTAGTGACTCCCAGATTGACCCGACCCCCGAGGCCGAGTTAGAGAGTGAGTACGAAGTTGAGGGAGAACAACCTGAGCGGTTAGTGTGCGTTCTCCAACATAGTCTCCTGACTCCTAAGGCCCCTATTGACAACGAGTGGTTGAGAAACAACATATTTCGTACCACCGCACGCATACAAGGGCAGTTCTGCTCCATCATTATAGACAGCGGTAGTATGGAGAACTTCGTTTCTCAACGCATGGTTGAAAAGCTGAAATTAAAAACGCAACCCTTAGGAAAACCCTATAGTCTATCATGGGTCACTAGTAGCACTACCATTCCTATCACGCACCAGTGTCTCGTAGAGTTTTCCATAGACAGTACGTATCAAGACGTGTGGTGTCATGTCGCTACTATCGAGGTTTGTCACATCCTGTTGGGACGACCTTGGCAGTACGATAGGCACGTAGTTTATGATGGTGTGAAGAACTCTCACTCCTTCGAGCGCAATGGGCGCAAGATCGTTCTTCTTCCCCAGAAGAATGGCCTTGTTCCCAAAGCCCCAGAAAGGACTTCGCCCCCATCTACCACTGTCTCTGTGATATCCCTTCCCTCCGCCACCATGTTACTGACTGGGCCCCAATTCCAGGAGAAGATGAAGGATAGCGAGGTCGTCTATATGTTATCCGGTATCGATATCACCCCCACTACATTAGACATTCCTGATACGGTGCGTCCTCTCATAGAAGAGTTCTCTGAGATAATGCCGGAGGAGCTTCCTGATCAGCTACCCCCGATGAGAGACATACAACACTGCATAGACCTTATCCCAGGAGTTAGCCTACCTCACTTACCCCACTATCACATGAGTCCGAGAGAGCATGAGGAGCTACATAGGCAGGTGACCGATCTGATTTCGAAGGGTCGCGTAAGAGAGAGTATGAGTCCATGCGACGTTCCTGCACTCCTAGTTCCAAAAAAAGATGGGACATGTCGCATGTGTGTAGACAGTAGAGCGATAAATAAAATTACAATCAAATATCGCTTTTTGATTCTCCGATTGGATGATATGCTAGATATGCTTAGTGGATCCCAAGTATTTTCCAAGATTGATTTAAAAAGTGGGTACCACCAGATTAGAATTCGACCTGGGGACGAATGGAAGACTGCGTTCAAAACGAAGGAAGGATTGTACGAGTGGCTAGTGATGCCTTTTGGCCTGTCCAACGCTCCCAATACGTTTATGCGAGTGATGAATCAAGTGTTTAGGCCACTCATAGGAATTTGCGTAGTGGTATACTTTGACGATATTTTGATTTATAGCACTGATCAGGATCAGCACATGATTCATCTTAGACAGGTCTTAGATCTATTACGTGACAATAAATTATATATAAATTTGAAAAAATGCACATTTTTGACTGACAGCCTGACCTTCTTAGGATATATCGTTTCTTCTGAGGGTATTAGAGTTGATAAAGAGAAGGTTAAGGCGATAGAATCATGGCCTAGCCCTAGGACGATTACTGAGGCTCGAGGGTTCCATGGCTAGCATCTTTTTATCGGCAATTTATTCGAAACTTTAGTACTTTGATAGCACCTGTGACGGATTGTCTAAAAAAGGGTCTATTTATTTGGACTGAGGAACCCGAGCGAGCATTTCTTTTGGTTAAAGAGAGACTCACGAGTGCACCAGTTTTAGGGCTACCCGATTTTGAGAAAATTTTTGAGGTTGACTGTGACGCATCGATCATCGGTATTGGCGCAGTTTTGAGTCAGGAGGATCGCCCCATTGCATTCTTTAGTGAGAAGTTGAACGAGGCAAAGACTAGATATTCCACGTACGACTTAGAGTTTTATGCTATCGTTCAGGCTCTCTGTCATTGGAGACACTACCTGATTCAGCGCGAGTTTGTGCTGAACACTGATCATAAGGCTCTGAAACATCTGAACTCCCAGAAGGAGATCAGGCGCCATGCCAAGTGGGCTGCTTACCTGCAGGAGTTCACGTTTCACTTGAGGCACAAACCCGGAGTCACGAACCGCGTAGCCGACGCCCTTAGTCGTCGCACACATTTATTAGTCACCCTGCAGCCGTGCATTATTGATCTAGATTCACAGCGCGACCAATACGCCACTGATCCATTCTTTAACAATATTTGGAGCTCATGTCAGCGCAGGGGGACTGATCCCACCACACAGTACGTCATCAATGAGGGTTATCTGTTTAGGGGCACGCGCATTTGCATCTGCGAAGGACCACTTCGAGAGACATTACTTAGAGAGCTCCACTCGTCTGGGTTAGGTGGACACGTAGGCCAATATAAATTGTTAGATCTCGCCAACGCTCGTTACTATTGGCCACATATGAAGCGAGATATCACTGAGTTCGTTAGACACTGCACCACGTGTCAGTTGTATAAGGGACATGCTCAAAACACAAGATTATACACTCTTTTACCGATACCTGAGCGACCATGGGATGACATCTCGATGGACTTTGTGGTAGGACTTCCTCGCACTCAGAGGAAGGTCGATTCTATTTTTGTAGTTGTAGACCGATTTTCGAAGATGGCGCATTTCATTCCGTGTAGAAAGACTTCTAGCGTTGTACACGTCGCCGAACTTTGCTTTAAAGAAATCGTTAGACTACACGGAATTCCTCGATTGATCACTTCTGATAGAGACACTCGTTTTATAGGGTATTTTTGGAAGACACTGTGGGCCCGACTTGGTACCAAACTCGAATTTAGCAGCGCATATCATCCTCAGACCGATGGGCAGACTGAGGTCGTTAATAGGAGTTTGGGGGATCTACTTAGGTGTTTGACGGGGGAGAATCCGAAACAATGGGATCATATATTGCCACAAGCTGAATTTGCATTCAATAATTCTACTAATCGCTCCACAGATAAATCTCCTTTCGAGATTGTTTACGGCTTCCCAATACCGCATTTACTTGATCGTCACTCCCTCCCGAATCATGAACGTATTTCTTTTGATGCGCAAGCCCATGTTGATTATTTAACAGAATTGCATAAATCTATTACTAATAAATTGCGAGCAACTTCTGAAAAATATAAAACCATGGCCGATCGACATCGCCGGGAGTTATACTTTTCAGAAGGAGATTGGGTTTATGCTTATTTCAGGAAGCAGAGATTCACTCCTGGTACATACCACAAGTTACAACAGAGGAAGTTTGTACCTTTCCAAGTCCGAAAGCGCATAGGCGAGAATGCTTACCTCCTAGACTTGCCCGTTGAGTTCGGGACCTCTCCGATCTTTAACGTGGCAAATCTGACGCCTTTCTATGGAGAGCCTCCTAGTTTCAGCCCGAGCCCTCTGATGACAGCACCAGAGATTCCACCAGACTTAGCTCCAGCACAGACGCCAAGCACTGAGGAGATAGATCAGGTTCTTGATGTTTGAGAGTTTTGTACACGCCAGGGGACGTACCAGCGCTACTTGGTCTCCTGACGGGGACGAGACATCACTGAAAGTTCATGGATCAGCACCGACGAGCTGCGGACCCGCCGCCCAGATCTCTCTATTGCCATCCTTTGTGAACTCTCGTCGGGGTCGAGCTCTTTCAACCCTAGGGGAATTGATGCAACCCGTACATCACCCTAGTGCATCAAAGTTTTTTTTTTGTGTCTTATTACGATGTTTCTCGCGCATTTTATTTGATGTTATTTTCCTTGCCCGTTCATTGGCTCCGTGGTTTGACCGGCCATTGAGACCCTGAATAAAATGGTCCGGTATTATTAATAGTAGGACGATAACGGCAAGCCTAGGCCTTTTAAGTCAACGTAAATTTAAATTTCAAGTTAGGAGCAATTAGGAAATATATTATAGAGATCTCATTCAAATTTCAAATTTCAAATTAATAGCAATTAGGAAATATATTATGGAGATCTCATTCTACAAATTTAGAAAAAAGGAGGATTTCATGCTTAAAATACAAAATGATGTTTTATAAATGGATGAGTTCAAAGCAAAAGAGGAGAGCCCGGAAAAAGACAGAGAACGAAATAAATCTCATTCTCTGCCTATCCCGGTCAAGTCGTACGCCCTTCAACCATCAGCCCGCGCCTGGAGGGTTTCCGCATCGCCATCGATATGTCAGGCGACGTCGACATCGCGCTTGAAGCTCCGTCCCGTCGCCGACTTCCCCGTTCGCTCCTGGCGGTACCGCGAGGCCACTGTTTGGAGCCTCCAGTACCGCTACCGGCAAACTCTTCCCGCGGGACTTTGCCCAGCGACGTCGCCGCGTTTGGTCGCCGAATCCACCGAGCGCCGTCGACTCCGGAAATCCTTTCTCCGGCGACTCAGATCCGTTTAGCACCGTCGACTGCAAGCTTCTCTTCCGGTTGTTAGACCCGATCACCACCCTTGCTGCCCGTGTGTTCTGGCATGTGTGTCACGGTTTGGAGGGGTCCCTATTCCGCTGCCAAATCATTTGGGTATACTCGTTGATCCTTGCCTTTAGTATAAATTTATGCTTTGCTTAAAATAATCTGGGCTTGCCGTTACGTTCTTCTGCTACCGATATCGTATTCCATAAACTATTATTTGTACTTTTGGCTTGTGCTTGTGTAGATTTCGCTGAGGATTAGAACCCTAAAACGCGTAGAAGTTCCACCCAACAAAATTAACGAACTTCTCAAGGCTTCTCGCGACGACGTTGAAAAATCGTGCTAAAATTGGAATTGGCCACTCGGCCCGCGTGTTTTGTTTAAATTCTAACCTTATTTTACATCAGTCTGACACCTCAGTCAATACACCAACCCGCAACGAACTTCTATCAGGATGGGGCGTTGCACCTCGTTCACCTCAAACCCCATGAAAATTGGTCCCCGGGAGGTAGCATCACACGTTACATGAAGTTGTATTTTCCTCAATTTGACGACAAGAGCAACTCCTTAGCCTGACTCTCCCACTACGAACACTTCTTCGCAATTTGAATTGGGTAGCCTTCAAACACTACAACAATTTACGCTTCGGGCCACTGCTCCATGGCAACCCGCTTGGCGACCACATCTCCCTTGAACAAACGACGTTAGTTGACACTCACTTGAAGAATTTTCAAACGCCACAGGTATGTGTTTAATCTGTCTTACCAGAACATTTGATACCTGTCTTCATTGCTAAATCGCGGACTCAACTAAGTCTCGGCATCGGATCCGCAAAGCTGCGGAATCTCAACATTGCCATGAGCGTCGGGAGGACACCCCTTCATATCACCCTAATAACTTCTCAACCACAACCAAGAGCAAGGATTCTAGTGATACCCCAGTCTTCAAGTGCTTCTCTAGAATATAACTAGCAGAACGGTACATACAAGGGCTCAGTTTCAACTGCAACGAGCCAAATAAAATAAGTAAAGGTGTAACGTCTCTTTTAACTGAAAGTTGACGATCCCCTAGACGACGAGGATGGAAGGACGGCAGGAGACCCGAGCCCCATCTTCAATAAGCTTGAAGACAAGGTTGATCCACAGGAGGAAGGTGAATATTATGAGTCCACGATAGTGGTCGTAGTCGCATGTATCTTTGTTTCTCGCATGTTTTCTTTTCACGCACTCTATTTTCCTTGTGTATCATGTTGCCCGGGTGAGGAGCATGACCATAATATTGTGGAACTTTATCTCTAACTATATAGGTGAGCAAGGGAGGTCTTGGAATGACATGCATGAATTAAAATATAATTTCTCTTCTTAGTCTTTTCTCCTCCTCTTCTCTCAAGTTAGGGTTAAGGTTGAGTAAGAATCTCTCTTCCTCTTCCAGTTGAACTTGGCTCCCATTGTAGCTCCCATCATTGGAAAGATTAAGTCAAAGAAAGTTTGAAAGGATCCTCTCCAAGACTTCTCCGTCTCACGACCACGCACACACTCACAATTGAAAGAACATAGCAGAAGAGGACTGAAATATTGTTGTATGTTTGCATTCCCAACCTAAAAAACAATCCATTGGTCTAGAATATACTCCTGGCCAGAATTGGACTTCACATCCAATCTACAATCCAAAGTTGAACTAAGTCCAAAATTAAAATAAGACGTTGCGCTGGATCCCATCGAGGAACAATCCAAAATCCAGATTGGAATTTGATTGCAACCTGTCCACAGCCCAAACAACAACACTCAAGCCTTTATCCCAATATAGTGGAGTCGGCTATATGGATCCTGTTGGAACATGCGTTCTGCATCTCTTGCTTTGAGAATAACAAATCTTAGTGTGTATTTGATCACGTTTGTTGTGTGTTTATAGTGTGCAGGTTTACATGTGTGAAGAATGAAAGCCTCAAGTTATGGTACCTACCGCCGAGCGCTAGCGCTACCGCCCACGCTAACTTGGAATTAAATCTGCACGAGTTCTCGGTGACCTACCGTGTGGCGTTAGCCATACCGCCGGGCGCTAGCTGTCTCGACGAACGTCGAGTCGTCTTTGTCGATGAGATACTGCTACCGCCAGGCGTTAGCTTTTACCGTGTCGCGGTATCCCAAAGCGGCTCGAATATATTTCAGATAGTTTTCCAAAATTACTGGACAGCTGTCAACACCACGTGAAGGAACCTACCGTCGGGCGCTAGCTCTACCGCCGGCAGTAGCTTAATTTAAAACGACTATAAAAGCCCGCAAATCTTCAATTGATTGAGGAGCAGAAAAGGAAAGAGGTCTCGCGGTATCAGGAAACTCCAAATATATCAGGATTTGATTGAGAAGTCAGAAGATGCATCAAATATCAATTGAAAGGCAATGATCTATTTTATATTAATGAGGAATAATTTATTTCGAAGGATGAAGACAAAAATCCACGAAATTGAAAAGAAGAAAAGGAAGGATTTTGATGAATGTGAGCTACCGCCGCGCGATAGCTTCCTGCACAACTTTCTCTATTTAAAACAGCCCGAAATTGAGTTTCAGACGATGGTTTTTCACGGAATTTGAAAGGGGAGTTCGCCCTAACTGTCTAAAGGGAAGGAAAGGGGTCATCTCAACTCATTAAGGAGGAGAGTTCTTCAGAGAAGATCAAAAGGAATTCACGCGCAAGGATTGAAGACTACCAATATAATGATCAAGAAGCATTCGTCCTAATATTCACGTGAAGGCTCCTCGCTACGAAAAACTCTCATCAAGCGCACACCTTCAGGGATCTGAAGAACATCGAAGAGGAATACTCTCAAGCCACAAAAATCGAACCTTTGCAAGCAAATCGTCATCAACATCAAGGGTTCTAGCTAGAGGGGAGTTTTTTCTTATTCTTGTATTTTATTTAACCTTTTTTGGATTGTGTGTGAGGAAAATCGATCGGGGGCTCGTCGGAATCCGTGAAGGGTTTCGTGAGAAATCATCCCGGTGAGGGACGGCTAGATCGGGGGATCTAGTGTGTGGAAAATCGACCGGAGGGTCGTTAGAATCCAGGAAGGGTTTCGTGAGAAATCGTCTTAGTGAGGGACGTCTAGATCGGAGGATCTAGTGGGGTTTTAAGACACCTCCGGAAGGAAGGTGAAGAGCCGGCTTGAAGACCTTTCCGGGGGAAGGGAGAGAGTCAGCCGGTCCGGGCATAGGGTCGGTATAGAAACAAAAAGAAAAATTTATATTTCATCGCCTCCGATGTCCGGCGTCATGGAGATCTAGTTGTTCTGAATTGTAAACCTCCTCTGTTATCCGTTAATAAAATTATTGTTTGTTTATTATTCTCTCAATATCATGGTTGTGTGTTGGTAGATCCCTGAAGGTCGTGTATGTCTCTTTAAGGCGAAGTTTTACGAAGAAAACGACTTTTGTGACCTACCGTCGCGCGTTAGTAAGCTAGCGCCCCGCAGTAGCATCCAGAACCAGTTTTCGTTGGTAAAAATCATTTTAATTTTAAATTAATCTGAAAACTTTTTTCACCCCCATCTAAGGTTGGCCACCCGATCCAACAGATCCTTTGTCGCCATTGTGCTCTATCTTTTGTCATAATCTCACTAATGCCTAAGTACATTATGTCTTTCCTTATAGTTTCATTCCAAGTCTTTATTGGTCTACTCTCCCTCGTTTAACATGCCTAGTGACTAGACTCTTACAACGCCTAACAGGTGCCTCTAATGGTCTCCTTTGTACGTGTCCAAACCATCTTAGACGAGCTTCTCGAATCTTCTCTGCAATTGGTGCTACTCCTGTCTTATCTCTGATACATTTATTCCTAATTAATCTCGTGTGTCCATACATCCACCTAAGCATTCTCATCTCCGCAACTCCCATTTTTGCTCATGTCCATAGCCCAAAACTTCAACTTTTTTTTGCAAAACCAGTATGAACATAGCAAAAAATGTGGTTGTTGTCATCTAGGAAACTAACTGGAGTCCCTAGGAAGCACTGGTACGGGTACGGGGTACCGAGTATTATACGTAGCCGGTACGGCGGTACGACAAAATTTAGAAAAACACGGATACGGGTACGACATGATACGTTATAACAAATTATATATATATATATATATATATATATATATATATATATATATATATCACAAGTGCAATAAATAGTTCTCAAAACATCGAAACATCAAACATAAATCATAACTTGAAGTACAAGTACACAAATCAATACAACATAACATGAAGTTTTCAAACATTAAGCATTCATAAATATTACAAAATTTAACATCTTATATGTTTAACCAAAAGTAATAAAATTAAAACTTAAGTCTACTCATCAATATTTTTTTTCTTCTTCATTGTTGGAGATCAATTTCTTTATTAGAGATCAACATCTTCAATCTCTTGTTAGTGTAAAGTCAAGCTAGCCGTTTTGTTAATAACTTGTGTCGTATCAACACGTTCAATACGCATACTTGTAACAGAAACAAACCAGTACCAGAAACATACTCGGTACATACACAACTTAATTGGACGTACCGATGCTTCCTAGCATAGAGCCAACTTTTGTTTACTCTAGAAAAACAGACTCCTATCACAATATGCAGAATGATGTGCTACTTTCAAGTGCGGCCACATAGGTGTATCTGTCGAGTATTGGGTACGTACCGGTATCGGATACGTATCCTGTAAGGGTACGTTGCCTTCGGAGAAGTATTCGTGCTTTAGAACTGGACTAAATGGGCACCCCTAAGCTAACCCATAATTGGTTGGATTTGGCGATTGGGGAGAAAAAGGGTCTGAGCTATATAAGTAATTGGCAGCTAGCTACAACCAGCAACACCAAAACCCATCTTCCGATGTTATTTGGGCCTGAGCTTGAGAAGAAGAAATGAGGAAAAGTACATAATAAAAATTTGAATCACAAACTAAAGTCTTACGGGTTAATATCCTAGGTCAGCGAAAATGATAACTATAGTAAAAGTAATTTTGAAACAACTGTCCAAACCCTAACACAAATTTTAGTTATTATTTTAAATGACTCTTTTTTTAAAAAAATATGATATATCATGGCCTTGATTATTTAAAAAAGAAATAAGAACAAAAGCAATACTACACGAGTCTTTGTGGATTCATAATCATAAATATTATATATGTGGAGTAACTTTTCAATCTCAATAAAGGTAACACTTACTTTATTTTACATTAAATTTAGTTCAACATCCTTGTAATATTATCAAAATCAAAATAAGCAGAAAGTCCTAGATAATAAAATTTTGTTAAAGGCAGAATAAGTCTTCCTCATCACACCATAATAAGTCGATTGACACACGTTCACTTTCTTTAGGAAACAATTGGCTCCACTTGGGTGGTCTCAACATCATAACTTAATTTAAGAGTATCAACAACAACAAATAGAAGGGGAGCCTTGGAGCACTGGTTGAGGTGTTGTTGTGTGACCTTGAAGTCATGGGTTTGAGTCCTGAAAGCAGCCTCTTGCAAAAATGCAGGGAAAGGTTTGCCTACATTTCACCCTTGTGGTGGGACCCTTCCTCGAACCCCCGTTGATTGTCACTTGATTGTAGGCATTTGGACAACCACTTGATTGTCACATGAAACCAAGTTTAGCGATGAAGGATCAAAGTAATGCCATCTCAAAAGCTACTTGAGTGATATGTAGTTAGCTTCCGCACTAGAGCGAGCAACATAAGTTTTTTTGCATCTCCAAGAGACAAATTTGTCTCCAACAAATACAAATAAGCTGATGTGGTCCTTCAATTAGAGAGTGATTCCTTTAATTTCTATGTGACCATGAGAACGAAACATATGACCACTTTCTGAAATGACCTTAATGTATCTAAATATCTTATGAATAACCTCCAAATGACTTGAACAACACTCACATTAAACAATATATTAGGATGTGTAATAGTGAGGTACATCAACTTCCCAATCAATTTCTTGTATATGCGAGTATTACTGTATTAGTCAAATGTTTTTCATCATTAGCGGTAAGAGATACATGAGGAACCATAGGTGTTTGATAATAATAACATCCGAACATGTTTGCATTAGATAGGAGATCAAACACATTTTCTATAATTCACAGATATTGTAATGTTCAACCCAATAAATAAATACTACAAATAATAAATCAGTACAACTAAATCTCACCAAATAGTGGGCTAACCGAGACACTGAAGATTCTGGAGCTGGATGCGTAGATCGACGATTGAAAATGCAACCAGCAGCGTGGAAGTAATGACGGTGGCTGTCCTCGGCGGCGGATGATAAAAACGGACCGGAAATGGATAAATCCGGCCACGTAGGTGGAGATCCGGGAGGGGGTGGGTAAATCCGATGTAGTAGTGGATCAGGGCTAGGGAGTGTTGAACGGGTGGAGGGAATGGTGGATGGGGGCTGGTTTGTCGAGATCTAGACAAACCCAATAGGAATGACTGTGAGAGTGGATCCACAGGGTAAAGGCTTGGCGGCAAGGGGAAGAGGCCGAGGGCTGAGGGGCGGCTGTTGTGGAGGAGCCCCCTAGACCGGCGGCTGTTGTTTGGAGGATGGAGGGGTGCGGTTGGCTGGTAATAGGAGAAGGGCCCAAGAAGCGGCTGTTGTAGGAGGGGGAAAAGGGGCGGCGGAAGGCTTGCTGGACGGGAGGTTGTGGAGGCCGGCAATGGTCACATGTAGAGGAAAACTTTAGAAGTGATTGGTAAATTTAATATTTGAACAGTGAAAAGAAAAAGAATGCAAACAGCCGCTAGAGTGGTGG
Organism: Platanthera guangdongensis; assembly: GCA_039583875.1. Taxonomy (NCBI): domain Eukaryota; kingdom Viridiplantae; phylum Streptophyta; class Magnoliopsida; order Asparagales; family Orchidaceae; genus Platanthera; species Platanthera guangdongensis. The sequence continues at coordinate 12,142,559 of CM077166.1, read as the reverse complement.
CTGGATTTTTGGGGGAGCTGCAGTGGGTGGAGGAAGGGTTTGAGGCTTGAAAAATGGAGGTCAGGGTTAGGGGAAGGCTTGAGGAGGAAGATAACAACCTATGAGTCGTCACCTAGGGTTCCACGGAGTCGGCACCGTGGCTTAATCGCTGGATTCCGGGAATAACACTCCAAAATCTGCAAGACCTTGGTTCAGCCTCTTAGACCAATATTTATAATAAAAAGAAGCATTAGGGCATCCCAATCAACGACTATGATTGGTCGGTGGGAGAGGCCACTAAAATACATGATTAATGAAGCAAAAATAATAAACTAATATATGTTTTTGACTTGCGACGCGGATCCGGACACATCTGCGGAGTCCGATCGTCGATCTGGGCACGCCATATATGGTAAATCGTCAAATCAGCCCCGAACGATCTCAAAGCTCGTGCTCGTCTCTGCTCCGCATCACTTTCCTTCCCTCCCTAAAGCTAGAAAAAAAGTGTCATAATCCTCCAATTAGTCCGATGGGCCATTGAAAAGAAGTTGCATGAGAGAGAAATATAAAATAAAATTTGCCTACGTAGAAAAAAGTAGAACAATAATCAACTCCATAAGACTAAGTAAAGCCACGAGCACAAGTCAACTTGTATCAAGCCATATACCATAAGCATTATATTGAGATTGAAGACCCATCTCCAACTAATAACTTTTTTCGCCGTGAGGTTGGGATGTAAACTGTCAAGTTTGATTATGAGAAAGGGCATCCTTTCCTCTCAGATAATCTCACTCCATTCTTACGGCATCCTTTCCTCTAAGATAATCTCACTCCATTCTTGGTAAGGGTCGAGCTCACATGACAACCTATATGGAGGGAGGAGGGATAGCGAAGTCACGCGTGGAGTGACCCTGATAATAGACATAGTTTGTAATGGGATGACAATAACACAATGACGAGAGCTATAAGCCTATCGCAAACAACAATAGGAACCTAAAAAGTGATGTTAACAGTAAAAACGGGCTTAATACCAGAATGGTAAGTCATGAGAAAATATATTTAACCCAATTGTTAGAAAATGTATAAGAGGGGGAGTAAGGGGAGTCCTAGATGAGGGAAGATATTGACAGTACTATATCGAGAACCCATGTTAGGTGTCGAAGAGAGAAGAATACCCATCGAGGGCACTAAAGGCGGGGAGAGACAATCCATTAATGGTAATCAAGTCAATCCAAATAAAATGGAAACTATAAAGGAAATAATTAAAGAATACATGGTTATAAAACGACGCATCCTTGCTAGTTGCTAACAAGCACACGCTAATTGGATGGATGGTAAAACTTATAAACATTTGACTGGTTTGAGTACCCTACAAAAATAGGGCTGATGACATAGCCATCCAACTTATGGCATGATTTTAGAAATTCCTAAACATAGACAATATAACCAGATGTGCGAAGAGGCAAGATAAAATAGGTGGCAGTAGCATTCAAATGGGATAAGGGGTAAGTTTTATTATGACGCTTGATAAGTCATTATTTATAGTTAGTTATATATAGATTTTATGTAATAAATAATAATATTTTATTTAGTTTATTTAATATTGTTATTAAAATACTTTGTTTTCTTATTTCAGGTCAATATGGGCTGCTAATAGTATTTTGGAGCTGACAGAATTGATCAGGAGAAAATCTGGAGAAAAGCGAATTTTTCCCTAGTACACGCCCCTGTCACGGGCGTGACATGGGGGCGTGACTATAGTCACGGGCCGTGACCTCCAGGTGTTGTTCCGCCGCCATTCCACGTCAATTAAAGTTACATGCCCCAATGTCACGGGCGTGACGCTGGGCGTGACCTTCCTACACGGGGCGTGCCGCCAGAAGGAGCTCCAGTTTCACAACGCACGCCGGTTATGGGTTACAAGCCCTGAACACGGGCGTGGCCTACTGGTCACGGGCGTGACCATGGGCGTGACTCCCTGGCGTTACTCAGTCATCAATCAACAGTTCCGTTGCAGAGTGTTCAAGCTTACACGCCCTAGGTCACGGGCGTGACCTAGGGGCGTGACCCGCAAAACAGCCGATTTTAGCGGTTTTCTCCCAACGTTCCCGGGCTTTCAAGAGGACCGTTCCGCACCTGACACGCCCCCTACTCACAGGCGTGACCTAGGGGCGTGACCTGCCAGAGAAAAATCAATAAATTCCAGAAATCTGCAGGAGCTCCGGAGGAAGATTAAGAGCCAATTTTAGGAGTAATTTGTAGCTTAGTTTACTGTTTTCTTGCATTTCTTTCGTGTACTTTTCCTTTTCATAGCTTAGTTTACTTTTCGTAATTCAATTCAAGTATTTCTCTTTGGCAATCATGCCTTACTTTTCCTTCTTTTTATATAACTTTTACATCATGTCAAGTAGCTAATTTCATTAGCACTTGATCATGATGAACTTTGAAAGTGAATAAAACTCTTTTTGTCAAAACTCTTTATTTATCACTTTCGATTTATTTTTGATTTATTTTTGTGTCGAATTCATATTTCGCGGATATGTTCTTCGATTCTAGATTTGTATCCTAAATGACCGAGAGGTTGCGGATACGAGTAGATCGCTCAAAGATAAAAGGAGTTGATTGCACTTCTCGAGAGAGGACGACATAACATCTTTGGATTGGAGTCAAATCCAATAGAGGGGTTCACCGCCTAAAGCAAGCTTAAGGGGTTCGACTAGCCGAGAGGTCTTAATCGATCAACCTAAGGTTAGTCAAAAGCATGAGCTCGAGAGAGATGCTTTTGTACTTTGGGAACCTCCACGGTCGAAGTAGATAATTAAAAGTTTGCATTTTATAGTAGTTTATTTGAGTTCAAAGGGAGTCTTGATCAAGTGTTTGATTTTTCTTCATTTAGTTTTAATTTACCTCTAAATTATTATTAGATAAAATAATATTAATTTGCGTTAGTAGAAGTACTAACAGGCCCCGAATCTAATACGACAATTTTTATACTATATTTTGATAGGTACACTTGCTTATTTCGGGATTTTAGTTTGAAATTAATTTAAAAACTATTAAAATTCCTCATCAACGCTAAGAGGGAAGGATATTGATGAGTTTAGTATGCTCACACACATAACATGACAATTTCTAACGAGGGAATCTACTTCTAAAATTTGATAAATTAACAAGTGGAGCATCAAAATTCACATGACAGAATAAAGCATGTTAGAACACAATGCCATCACTGGAAACATGAGATAAAACAAAGGTAAAGATAGAAGAAACATAAACAAAGGGAGTAATGAATATTTTCAGGAAGCATCAACATATTCAAAGTAATACAACCCCCAATTACACATCTCCTGCAAAATATTATTGAAAATAAGACGAGGAAATATGTTGGTCGGAGAAGAAATGAATGTGAAGTAAATGCAAGGATTTGAAGTAGAAATATGTATGCCTTGGTAGAAGAAAAGTGGGCTTAACTTGCATCTTCAAACAATTTCCCCAAACAGTACTTTTTCACCATGGAAAAGTTGTCCAATTGGGGAAATTTATTACATATTTGGTGGTTATCAGAGTCATATTATATTGTATTCAACCAACATATATGGGCAGACTTTATTCCTCCATACTGCATATTATCACATGCCTAACATTTTTCCTGATTCAGCATATATCTCGACTACTTCACTATGCCAAAACATACATGAGAAAACAACACGACAGAGGAACTAAATAATTGTAAGCCCAACTCAGAGAATAATAGACTATAATACTCCTAGAAAAGGTGTTAGGACGTATGCTATCTTGGAAAAATAAGAAAAAAAAAGTAGGAAACTCTAAAGAAGCCATTATTCAATATTTGTACTTTTTTAGCATGTCAACGCACTGATTCCAGGTTAACGATCATGCATTTCCTCCCAATTTAAAATGTAAAGTTAAATGATAGAATGCTTCATTACTTCTTCACGTAAGAGATATGAATTTTAACACTAAAAAACTGCATGAAATCAATTAAATTCGAATCAGCTATGTCGATACAATTTTATCAGAAAAAACAATTTCGAAATGGAGAAAGCTACATAAGAGTTCGGTATAAATCTCTTCCACTAACCCACGTAGTCCCCCATGAAGAGATAATTGGTGTCCGGTGCTTCGCCGCCGATCTTGAACAGCTCCATCAGATCATAGAACTGGCCGTGGATATCTCCGCACACAGTGACAGGGCACTTCACCGGCTGCACGTTCCACTCCTCCATGAGAACAGCCCTCGCCTTATCGCATAGATCTTTCACCTCCGCCTCTGTTAGAAACTTGCATTGCCTCAGCTGCTCGATCTGGCGATCGAGATCCGCGTACGAGGGCATCTTAACCACCTCCCTTTCTAGAATACCAGATCAGTGAGGGAAATCGATCCGGTCGGCCAAGACACTTGATCGTTCCTCAGCCGATCTCATATGAATCGCAGTATCCTCGCGGTTGAATAATTGCAGCTAGGGTTAGGGTTGCCGGAGATTGAGGATGGAGGAGGCGGAGGAATGAATCGATCCAGATGTTTGCCCGTGCTCACCTCTTGCAGGTGGCAGTTTTATACTTCTATGTCGGATAGAGAAGTATCGTGTTGAACATACAAATCTCCTTTGTGAGCAGAGTTGCCGGCCTTTGGGACGATGAGAAAATGGGAAATTTAATTTATTAAAAAAATCTCTCGGTAGGCTGACTCGCGGTGAGATAATCAGTACGCTGTTTGCCTGTTTCTCGCTGAATTTTAGATTGCATTTTTGATTTATTAGAGTCGTGCTAAATTTCACGGTTTGACTTGAAAGTTCAACATCCCGTTAGTCATCTACTAATGTTCAATAATGTCAAGAATATCGAGTCATTAAAAAATGGACGGAACTATATAATACGTATCCAAAATATATCAAAAAATTACAAAAATTATTTTATTATTTGGTTTTTTTTCATATTTTTTTGACTTTTTTATGTATAAAATAAATTATTTTATTATATATGGGCTTCACTTTTTGTGATTTTTATGTATATTTTAAGTGTGTATAAAATTATCCTAAAAATATATAAATACATTTATTTGAATTTCTCAAGGGTTTTATTATTAGAATTTTTTTATAGTTTTCAAATTATTTTTCATTTAAATTGGAGTAAAAAATAATCAAATAATAAATGTAAGAGAAATTTAATTTTTATTTATTCCGGTAAAAAAGACTGATCTAATTTGAGTTCTTTGTTCCTTGCATGCAAAACCCAAAACCTCTACTTATTATAGGCCTGGGAGCGGTGCGGTTTGGAGGCAAATCAAAACCGCACCGCAGGGGTGCGGTTTTCGGCCGGCCAAAATCGCACCGCACCAAAACCGTGCGGTGCGGTTTGGTGTCAGTTTGTGCGATGCGATTTCGGTTTTTTGATAATTTTTTGATCCAAAGCATATCACCAACTTTTGCTCCAAAGTGAAAGTCCTTATGAAGGGTTTTCTTCAGTGAAGATGAACATAACACAATTATAACAAGGAAAAAATATCAATACTGGAATTCTATGATGAAAATGAATAATGCCTTGATGATTAGAAAATGACACATCATTATTTCCAGCTTTTTCAAAGAACATACATAGAGTCTGTTTGTTTGACATTTTTAATTTACTGTATTCAGACAAAAACACTGTTGTAATATTGCACATGTTTGATAGAACATTGGCTACCATAATGATACAATTTGATTTAATTGAGGGCAATTCAAGTATCCAACTGAACTAATTTGATTTAATTAAGGTAACCTAAAACAAATTATATTATGTTGGTATAGGTGTAAATAAGTTGTAGTGCTTGACATTAACTGTAGATATTGTAGCGCTTGTCATATATGTTTTTGTAGATTGGTTGGATTGAAATTATAATTTCAATTGCATGGTGGGTGTCATTTCTAAAATGTTTATGTTGGGTTTTCTCTGAGGGTTGACACATCGTATGTGCTTAGCAGAATAGAGTTCAAGAAAACTCTAAACAAAACATGGATCTTGCGATGACCATTATTTAAGAAAAAAATGCAACAAGTGTAAAGTACCTGTGTAGGATTTGATATCAGCGACCTGATGATGTTCATCTTTTGAGTCCATAAAAACACAAAAGTAGATATGCTCCTTTTCAAAAACATCGACCCAAGAGCCAACTAAGGAACAACAAAGTGTCAAAGTTACAAAGGTGTATCCTAAGAAAAAAAGCAAGTAGCAAAAAATCTGAGCAGGCGTGAACTACAAATAAGCTTGAATCCGCAAAACCTGCATATCAAAAAATTATATTTTCATTATAATGTACAATAACTTGCAAATCAAAATTCAAATGTATGATGCGTGTTACTATATTTACCATAATTTAATTTCCATCTTCATTGATTTCAGGTTCGTCATCCACATTAGCTTGCATTTGTTTGTCCAGCTCTATCTAGCAACAACGTCATTGATTGATGCATTGTCCATAGTGATAGTGAAAATTTTCTTAATCCCTCATTCAGTGACACAGATTAATATTTCAGTTCCAAGGCTTTCTCCAGTATGATCAATGATTCTAACAAAGTTAAGAATCTTTTTTTGCAATCTCCACTCTTTATCTATCCAATGTCCAGTAAGGCACATATATCCATATTTTTGAATAGATGTCCATGTATCTGTAGTTAGACGTGTCTTTTCTGATCGTAACTGTTTCTTTAATTTCTTCCGCTCAGAAGTGGAAAGATTAATACAGTATTTGGAAATAGTTGTCCGAGATGACACTTTGAACCTTGGCTCTAGCTAGTTAGAAAAACTTTTAAAGCCTTCATTTTCTACAAACTTGAAGGATAGCTCATCAACTACAACCATTTTTGCTAAAGCAACACGACATTGTTTCTCATCAAATTTACTAGCTTTTAATGAACCAACAACTACTTCATCTTCTTTTTTCTCACTAAGAGATAACATTTATTGACTGTTATTTTTCAACCTGAAACGACATAAAGTTAGCATATGCACTCATAAAGCACTTGTTCCGTTCTTACGAGGATCAGCAACGTATATCTTGGAGCAATGCTTACACTTCGCTTTATCCCTTCCTTCATTATCTTTAAACTTCATGAACCAATCCCACATAGTAGATTTAGCTTTATTACTATCAGAATCATTCTTTTTTGTTTTCTTCTTTATGTGCTTTGTATCATCATTGTCATTCACAATAGGTTCACTTACTTTATTTTTAGTACTGATATCTCCCTCCATTACAAGCGGTTATTTTCCTTTGTTCTTTGTGGATGCCATCAACGACTATGCACAATAGCACGATGACTCTAGGTTATTAAAAAAAGTGGAAAATAAAAAAAAATATAACATATGAAGAAACACAAACACATAATGTCCTTGAAAGTGAACTGCTTCAAATTGTAAAAATAAATATCACAAATACACACACACACTCATTCAAACACAAAAATAACAAACACACATACACACTCATACAAACACAAAAAAAATAACAGACACAAACATAAACACTCAAACATACTACATTAGAAACATAAACACATACATATACACACACATACATACAAACACACAGACACATATATACATACACTCACTCATACACAAACACACCCACAAACACAAACATAAACACTCAAACATACAACATTAGAAACCCAAACACATACATATACACACACATACATATAAAACACGCAAACACATATATACATACACTCACTCATACACAAACACACCCACTAAGTCACAAACACATATACACATACACTCACTCATACGCATACACTCACTCATGCACAAAACACACACAAACACACCTACACATGGATGTCCACGTACACACAATGCCACTATAAAATCAAAAAAAATCAGGATATGCAAATAAATCGAAAATGATGATCTTCCTTTCATTAACCATAGGCCATAGCATCCAAGCCCTAAACCAGCAAAAGGCTCACCAGTCACGACAACACCCAATACCAAAGACTGAAATGAAATAAAAAAACAGGGAAGGTGGAAGAAGAATTACCAGATGGATTCCCTAGCAATGAAGGTGATGGAGAGTGGAGATAAAGCCGCTGGAGTTATAGCCTGTAGGCTGTAGGGGACTGAAGTTGGAGTGGTTGCCAGCGAGGAAGATCGTCGGAATAAGAGAAGAAATCGTGACTGCGGGTCTGCGGCCTGCGAGGTGTAGAAATCGCCGGAATAAGAGCACTAGAGCAGAGCTGCAGGAATGGCCGGAATAGGAGTGAATCAGCGAAATCGACTATATAGTCTGCGGGACTCGAGATCGCCTCTTCGCATCGGTGCGGCCCGACGCTAGGGTTTCGCGATTCATGTTTGTGCAGCGAAACGCCTCTTCACCTTTGGGCTTTGGCTCTTTCTTTTCTGCGGAGTGCAGACTGTGCAATCTGCGGGACTCGGGATCAGGAGGGTTAAGGGTTTGCAAATTGCAACTTTGGGTGCGGAGTGCGGACCGTGCGGTTTCCCGATTTGTAAACCGTGCGGTTTCCTGACATGCAAATTTCCACGGTTTAAGTTCTTATTTCTTAAGATTTCCAATTTGACTCACGGTGCGGTGTGGTATGGTCGGTTTTTATGATTTCCAAGTCAAACCGAACATCACATGTGCCGATTTTCAGACACCCCAAACCGAACCGCACCGCACCCGATCGGTTCGGTTTAAAATAAGTTGCGGTGCGGTGCGGTTTTGCGGTTTTGGTGCGGTTTTCGGTTTTCCTGCACAGGCCTAACTTAATATTCATTGGGATACGTAAATTGTTGCGGTCTGCGACAACGCTCCTGATAGATTGGACTAACTGGACCGTCTAAGCCTTCAGAGCGGTCGGTTTCGCAAACAGTCACAAAAATATATCACAGACGAGACGAGTTTTTTTACGTGGAAAACCATCTGAATAGAGTGAAAAACCAGGGACGGGGTTGTGCCGATAGGAACTTCATTAGATCGGTCGAGATTACAAGGATTCTCTTAGAGAATCGAGGGCGACAGACCGCGTCTTGTTATAACTTGAGGGGAGGAGAAATACAACGTTCAACTTGCGGGAGAATGCTCGCCCACTTCTGGACGATCGGTGGCGGACGGCTGAGCTGGCACGATGAAAGTCCTGTAGATGGTGCACTGTAGATGTCAGTAGTTGCAGACGAAGAACGATCGTCTCCCTACGGACGCTGAATTGCACAGAAGAGATTGCAAATGGTTTTCGACTTGGAGGCAAGTTCGTTGGCCACAGACTTTGCCTTGAAGGCGAGGACGATGACGGTGAACCTGCGAAGGGGGGAGAGAGAACAAGAGAGATAAAGAGCAAGATAGAGACAGGTATTCCGGTAGAAATCCAAGTTCCAAAGTTGGCCAAATGAGAAGGATTACTAGTTTATTCATAGGCTCGGAGAGGGGCGACCCAGTAATTTCCACTCATAACTACCAACCAGACGAATATGATCGCTCCGTTTAAGGCACACAGATCACCAATTTTAGGGAAATATCGAGTCTGCTCTTGGGCCCAAAATAGACTTGCCCGACTTCGAGAACGTCTCCAGGGGCAACAGGGGTGGTTATGTGGGGTAACCACCCCCAACTGCCCACTTCGTGGGCAGTTGCATGTGGTATTCAAACCCGCGCGCACTCACTACATCGACATAGATTGGACCGCTTCTCTTCAAGCAGGGTAGCGAACCCCGCGGACCTCACCGATGTGACTGTCGGTGATAGTAACCAGTCCTACTACTTCTGGGTGTGGTCGTACCACACTACCCAGGCCCTAGTATACAACCAAGTATACTTTTGGATGTGAGCGACATCCAACAAATTTTGAAAATTTAGGCCGACCAGTGGAAGGAATCCAATGGGAAAAAATAAAACGGTCGGTAACCCGTGGTACACATCCCACTATTACCATGAGTCGTTGACCTTTCACACCGGTACGAACGGTTTGCGGAAGTGACTGACCCGCTACTTTTCACCGTGAGCAATTTATAAGCATTTCAATTTAAATAATTTGCTACTACTGACCGGGTATGCAGCGGCATGCACTACTTGACATCAAATAATTCGAGCAAGCGACCTTTGTAAAGCAACATGTTGCTCAATATTCAACAAGGAGCGTTACGAGCTTGAGAGCATATTATTTGGGGCTAACCTTGGAGGAATGTCCCAACTAATGCTTTATCAAAAACCAATTGCTCGTTAGAGTAGGGCCTGTGCTAATAATGCTGAAACAGTAAATTGAAGTTATTTAAATGCGGTAATAAAATGATGTTAGAAATTAACTGCAATTGAAGTGTTGAACTGAACGCACTGAATAAAGTGTTGAAGTAAACTGGACTGGTACAAAACTAGAATTATACTGAACAGAAGGAACTGTAAATAAAGTGCTGAAAGGAACTGAGCCGATATGAGACTAGAGTCGTACTTGAAAAGAAAAAACAGAACTGAAAGTAATAAAGAAAGTGAACCAGTACAAAACTGAAGAAGTAGTGAAAAGAAAAAATTGAACTAAAAGTAATAAAGGAATTAGACCAGTACAAGAATGGAGAAGTACTATAAAGAAAGAACTGAATTGAAAGTAATAAAGAAACTTGACCAGTACAATACTGAAATAAAGAAAATAAAATAAAGAAAGTGGTTAATAGTCCAATTACTCAATTCTCAGGAGGCTTCAATTCCTTCTCTGTTCATAAGAGGAAAGTTCAGTTTCATCTCCGTTCATAGGCGGAAAGTTCAGTTCTATCCCCGTTTACAGGAGAAAAGTTCAGTTCCATCTCTGTTCATAGAAAGAAAGTTAAGTTTCATCTTCGTTCACAGGAGAAATGTTCAATTCAATTTCTGTTTTTAGAAAGCTTCTTTTGAGTTTCACCAATTATTAAAGTTTGATATTAGTTTAGTTACGCCTTTCAAACATGGCTTAATTAGACTGAAGAAGCTTATTATGGGTTTCGTATTTTATTATTCATTTAGGAATAATAGTCAACATAGTCTCTTGAGTCTGACCAATTCCGAGCATCTTATTGGGAAGCCTGGCTTTCCTTAAACTTCAACCTCGAGAGTCATTTCAAAACACAGGGAAAAATCCACACTCAAGTCGAGGTTGGGCATTGCTCTACTCATAGCTCGTACTCCTCATGTCCCAATTCGCTCGAATGCCCGAGTATTAATTTTAAAAACAACGCACTCCATAATTTGCAAAAATCCTCGAAACACTTCAAGCTTGAAATCTCACCTCGATAATTCTCGTCGTTTAAGTTACTTGAAACATAATTTTCATATTAAAAACATGATCGCTCGTCATGATTTCTTTTTTTGAAATATTTGAACGTATCAAATTCAAAACGCGACCTTAGGTTCCAAAAGATTGGAAAATCTTCATTTTTTCACATACAAGTCCCCAAAAGTTTATACAACATTAAAGAGGGCCTAATCCGAGCCTAGAAATTTTTTCAAAATTTTCCGGTCACTTTTGAGCCTATAAATTGGTCAAATAAATCTTATTTAGGCATTTTAAAGTACAAAATAATTTAGAAAAATTTCCAAAAAATTGAGTAAATAGCCCTCATCAAGGAGAATAACTTTTATATTCAAATATTTTTTCCTAAAAGCCTAGATTTCTCTCAGAAAAACCTCAAGTTTCTGAATTTAATTTGGTTTCCATAGTCATATTAAACGGATGTTGCGGCTGAGATGGAGCCAGACACGCATTTTCATCCTTCTGCCCCCACAGCGGATCTGGCACTAATCCACTGTGGGGGGCGCATATGTTGAGGCTGGGGTGGGGATTAAAAAAATCCCTGCCATCAAGAAGATCGGACAACAGTTGCACTTCCTGGTGGTGCAAAGATGATGCCTCTGCCACCAATGACCAGCAGTTGTTGGGCACCAGTGTTGCCCCTGGTTGGCTCATCGGGGGTTGGCGAGACATTTGGCGGTGATCCGACGACTAGGCATCGCTGGCAACCGCCGGGGATTTAAACCCGAGAGCAAAGTGGCGCGCCCTGCTCTGTTCCCGGTGATGCCGCGCCACCCTGCCTCTCTATGGATTTCAAGCCAAATCACTACCCCCGACCGGCACGCCGGGGGTCGGCCTTTCCTCCGATGGTGGCCCGGCGGCCATGTGCCGCCGGAATAACGAAACATAGCCCCAAAAAAGTATTTATTTTTCAGGTACCGCCGGAGACGTAATTTCCGGCGGCACCACTGCCTTCCACCGTCGGGGAGGTGTCCCTCTAGAGGTGTAGCACCCTCATAACGTCACCACCAACACTAGGAATGGCTCACCATACGCGACCACTACCCGAGCCTGGATCTTGCCTCGGGTGGCGCTGACGGTGCTTCGGTGGCTGGGAAGTGCATGCAACACGTCGGGGGAGTGGGGAAGGAGGAGGGAAAATGTTTCCACCTAAGATAGAGGGGATCGGGAGGGTCCTGACAAGTTTTCCATTGGAGGTGGCGGAAAGGAAGGAGGGTGGCGGCGATTTTTTTGGCGACCTAGGGTTCCGACGAGGGTGGAGGTGGTGCTCGACTAAGCTTAGTGAGTTCAGGAAGGGGGGGGGGGGGGTCCTTTTATAGTCAGGGAGGAGGCCCCTTGCTCCCTCCTCCACGGTACGGGATTAGTCCGAGAGGATGGAGAACTCCCCCCCCCCCCCCTCCAACTGTCCAATGCAGGTGGCATCATCAGGGGAGAGGGTACATCCAGATGGCATCATCAAGATGAAAGAGGTCTTGGGCCTTGTTGGGCTTGGAATTGGGGAATAAAAAAAGAAGAAGGAAGGGAAACTTGGGTTTGGGCCTTACCTTGGCCCATGGCCCTTACCCCAAGTGGGGTGACTGCTTAATTAAAGCTCATAGGGTTGGAATAACCCATGGTGGCTTTTGTGAGTTGGGGGTAGTGAAGCCTCCATTTGGAGAAATTCAAAAAAAGAAAATTTTGACTGTTTGACCAAAGTCAACCCTAGGGTGGGTCCCCCAAGCTGGTCAAATTCAGAGTAGGTCCATGTCATCGGGAGACTGGTCAATGTTGGGGTAATGTGTCACAACTAGTGTGCGCACGCTTTTTGGTGTACGATAATTTTGTTTGACCACCTGATATCGAAATTGACCAAAACAAACTTCGTTGACCTCGTATTGATCATACGAATCAAATGCTACCGATCGAGGTCAAATCAGAGTTTATTCGCTCAAAATTCGAAAATTGCGCGTCGCGGCGCATTACAAACTCAAAATGCTCATATTCGTCATATGACTTCAGATTCTAACGTAATGAGTCATATCACATCCGTATCGACTATACGAGTTCATAGGAACTGACGAAACTCAAATCAGAGTTTACTAGCTCAAAGTTCCCAAATAGAGTCACCTCCTACCTCTTTTGGGCCTTGAGTAAAGCTTGGGTCACTTTTTTTGGGACCACTAATGTTTTAGTTACCTAATAAAAGTTGGGATGTTACACGCTACCTCGAAGAAGTCAACTTCTCTAGCCTCCTCTTTGGGTAATGCTCATGTGATCACTAAGGGCATGTGGCTCATTGACTCTGGTGTTACTAATCATATGACGAATAATCCTCATCTTTTCTCCCATTTGGACAAACATAACTGGTTACCTTCAGTTTTTATCGCAGATGGTTCTCCATCCCCTGTGTGCGGAACTGTAATAGACCACGACACTCCGTCTCTCCAACTTGAGGACACTCTCTAAGTCCCAACTTTTTTGTGCAACTTACTTTATGTTATCTCTCTGTGCAAAAAACCAAGGCTATATTTGGTTCGGCGGTGGAGGGTGCATTCGGTGGGTTGAAACGTCACTTTGGAACTGGAGAGGGAGAGGTGGGGGTCCAAACGGAGCAAATCAGGGCCGTTTCCTCCTTGCTGTGGGTGAAAACGGAGCAAACACCACCGACGTCCGTTTGTTTACCCGTCGTCCGACGACGTTTGCTCCAAACGGAAGCGGCGAAACATCGAACCTAACGAAACCTAAATTGCATAGTTACCATTACTTCGGCTACTTGTTCTTTTTAGGAGGCACACTCGAAGAAGGCGATTGCTACTATGACTAAAAGTGGCAGCTTATTCCAACTTGACAATGTCTCTACTCTTTCGGCTTCTACTTCTCTTCAATGGTGGCATCTTCGTCTTGGATACCCTCATCCTCGCCTTCTTTACTAGCTCCTACCAGATCTACCTAAAAGAGACTCTTCTCTCAATCGTGAAGCTTGCCAACTTGGCAAACACCACTGTTCATCCTTTCCAGCAAGATAAGGACGTAGTTCTTCTCGTATTTTTGATCTTATTCATTCTGACAATTGAGGTCTTTCTCTTACTAAGTCTGTTGGTAGGGATAGTCTGTATTTTGTCACTTTTATTGATATTTTTTTATATGTACTGGTTGTATTTGTTGAAAGAATGTTCTAAACTTTTTTTTCTATTTTCACTACATTTTAAAATGAAATACGCACACAGTTTGGTGTGTATATTAAAGTGCTTCACACTGATAATGCAAAAAGGTATCTTTGTCATTAATTCTTGGTTTTTTGTATGCATCGTGATACAATACATCAAACAGTTGTCCGTACACATCCCAACAAAATGGAGTTGATGAATGCAAAAATCGGAATCTCCTTGATGTTCCTCGCACTATTCTTACTCAAATGAATGTTTCTCGATCCTTTTGGGGTCAAGAATGCCTCGGTTAGATGTCAAGAATGACTTCCTTTTTGTAGATCTGCATGAAGTGGTATACATGGAGCAATCTTCTGAATATGTTGCTCAGTGGGAGTCTCAGGTGTGTATGTAGGTTGCAGAAGGCAATCTATAGACTTAAGCAAAGCCCACTGGCTCGTTTCGATAAGTTCAGCAAAGTTATCTCTATTTTTGGATTTGCTCGAAGTTCTGCAGATCACTCTCTCTTCATATGCAAAACTTCTGCAGGGCTAGTTGTTCTTACTATTTATGTGGATGACATTTTTCTTAGAGGTGATGATAAGAAGGTCATTGATATAATGAAGAAGCATATTCTTCAACACTTCATTGTGAAAGGTATGAGGTTTCCTAAGTACTTCCTAGGGATAGAGATCTCCTGAAAGCCCAACTCAGTAGTGTTTACACAACAAAAGTATGCATTTGATCTTTTAAAAGAGACAGGTCTTCTTGGGGCTAAATCTGCTTGGTGTCCAATGACCATTGGTGATGATAAGTGTTGGAGTGAGGATTCACCTCTTCTTTCAGATACCACCATATACAGACGACTTATAAGAAAACTCATTTATCTGACAATCACAAGACTGGATATATGTTATGCGGTAGGGAGGATGAGTCATTTTATGTAAGCTTCCAAGAAGTGTCATCTTCAATCATCTCTAAAAATCCTAGAATATGTGAAAGGATCTTCATGGAAGGGACTTTTATTTCAGAAGAATAACCATTTGAGTCTTGAAGCCTACTCTGATGTCAGCTATGCTGATGACAAGGAGGATAAACAGTGTATGTATGATTTTTGCACCTTTGTAGGGAAAATCTAGTTAGTTGGAAAAGCAAGAAATAGTTAGTTGTTTCTAGGTCGACTGCTGAAGTAGAATACAGAAACATGACTTTAACTACTTGTGAGCTGAAGTGATTACATACACTTATGCTTGACTTAGGAAAAATCTATGATCATCCTCTGTCAATGTTTTATGACAACAAGACAACTATATATATTTCGAAGAATCCAGTATTTCATGAGAGGATAAAACATATTAAAGTTGACTGTCATTTTATCAGAAAAGAGGTATTGAAGAATCAAATCTGCACTTTATTTGTCACCTATACTATAAAGCTAACCGAGGTTTTCAGACATTTGTGACAAGCTAGACATGATTGACATATATGCTACAGCTTGAGAGGGAGTGTTAAAATATGTGGAGTCCGGGCAGTCTGGCGGACAGGTCTGGCATACTATCAGTTTTGTATGACTGTCTGCATGTTCGGTAGATCTGGTTGTGTTATCGCTTAGATGTTAGAGCTCTAGTTCTGGCGGTCTGACAACCTGGTTTAGAGGTATAACAGTTGTCCTTTGTAACTGCATCAGAGTACCACAGTGCGGTCTAGAGATCAGCAAGAGTTAATCGCAGTGCGGTTTGGTGACAGAGTTAGTGGCAGTGCGGTCTGGTGACTATCAAAGTCTTACTGCTATTGTTTGTTAGAGCCAGGTTTGGCGATCAGCTGAGGTTAGTCATAGTTACGGTCTGGCGGTTAATACCTGCCTAACCGCCCCAGGTGGCCCAGTGTGTTTATCACAACTGCGTCTTTTGGTGATCAACAAAGACTTGACCGTTGTTGAAGTTTGGTGGTTCTCAAGTGCTATCGCAGTTGCGGTCTAGCAGTTAGATTCAATCTAACCATAGCGGTTGCCCCTGGAGTTGTCTGATGCATCCTGACGGATAGAGACGAGCAATTCTGTTGATATCATCTCAAGCTCTGTGTAATCGTGCGGTTAGCTTGTCTAACCGCCAGCCCACGCGATCTGGTTTTTATCTATCTGTATAGTCGCATGTGACAGATGTTACATATTTTCTCTCTTGTTTCTCTCTTTTCTCCCCATTTTCTATAAATAGGGTGACATTCCCTTCTATTATTCAAATTTTGGAGCAATAAAAAATCTCTTTATTTAAACTTTTTCACAAGCACACAGTTGCGGAATTATGATTTTTGCTCAAGCTGGGCACCTATTAAAACAAGTCTTCAACATCCCTTAAACGACGTGATTTACTAATTAAAAGTGTCTTTTCTAAGTTTTGAATTGTTTTGCTTAGTTTTAGAATTTTTGAAAAATTCTGATTTTAACAACAAATAAGCTTACAACAAAGCTTACAAAATTAGATCAACTGCTCATGGGAATGAAGATCAGATTTAGTTGATTTAAGTGGATCTTGTTGATGGATCCTTGAAGAGGCTCTGTCGCCTTGCATAGATCTGCCAACAATCAACTTAATTTTGGGTGTTCTTCCTCCTCACACAGCGCAGGAAATGGAAGATGGGGAATGGGGAGGAGAGGAAATTTTCCTGCGATCTGCTAGATGCTCCTGTGCAGAGACCGAATAGAGCAACAAAAGACTGCACTGACAAATATCGAACACCCGCACCTGTGATGAAGGCTCTGTTTGTTTGGGCGTTTCGCTGCTTCGTTTTGGGCAAACGCCGCCGGAAGGAGGGTAAACAAATGAACCTCCGACGGCGTTTGCTCCGTTTCAACCCGCCCGCCCGCCTTGAGAAACGCCCCAAAAAGCTCCTTTTGGAGCAGCCACCCCCCCCTCCGTTTCGAACACTCCGTTTCCACCCGCCTACATCAAAGCCGCTATTCGAATCTGCAAAAATTTCGACACAGACAAATGCCCAGATGTGCCGCCATATAGGTCCACCCAGGCACGCACACATGCATTAGCGTTGAGGGAACTGTTTGTACGAGCATAATATTCAATAACAAAAAATATCAACATCACACAATCTAGGGGAGATAAGTAGGGTGTGCATAAATAATCGAAGAATCAAAAATCAAACTGAATCCAAATCGAGCGGTTCAGATCATTTCTCGCAGGCTCGATATTGTTCCGATTCCGCAAAAGTTAGAGCCGGTTAGTTCGGTTAGATTTTTGGTTTTTATATTCGAGTACCTGAGAACCGACCAGAAACAGGATTATTGAAATTAAGCCTATGATATTTTAGTGATTGGACTAAAATTTGATTTAATTAAGTTATTGTTTAGTACGATTCATTAGTTTGTGAGTATTTTTATAATAACTTAATTTATATGCAACTCTATAACATTTGAACTATTTCATTAAGACAGAATATCAAATTATAAAAATATTTTATTCAATAGTTAGAAACGCTTACGTATGAAAAGGATATATGCAAACCTACGCAAATTAGATCTTGATTTTAGGTGAAACTGATCCGAACCGACCGACCACACCCACAGAATAACATCGATTATTTGTTCTTTTCAAACATTTATACATGTTTTTTTAATATATATATATATATATATATATATATATATATATATATATATATATATATATTGTATAATCCATAATTCATCGAGATCAGAGATCAGAGATGCCCAAGGAGACGGCTATTCGCAGACCTCGCCAGAAGCAGAGGCGAGCTTGGACAAGTATATGCGAGCCTGGGCGAGAAGAGGCGAGTACCTCACCCAGCTCTTGGTTGTGGAGGGGAAGTTTCTCCTAAACTTCCGGGAATGTGGAGGGACCTACATGCTGGAGCACTTGGGTGTGCTTATAATCATTTTCTCTCTCCTGTTTTAGTTGTCCGAGCCGTGGAGTTTGATCGCAGGATCAGTAACCTTAGACTGCCTTGATCCGAATTTTAGAGTAAGGATTTTCCCGGCTTCAACACTTTGGTGTTTCCTCAAGTGAGGTGTCGACCCTTTCTCCACCTCCAGTTGAGCTTCCTCCTGTGAAATGTCGACCAATTCTCCACCTCCTGTTGAGCTTGGCTCCCGTGAGACGTCGACTTTCTCTACACCTCCAGTTGAGCTTCCTACAGCGAGGTGTCGACTCTTCTCCACCTCCTTCAGTTGAGTTTTGTTCCTGAAAAGTGTCGACATTATTTCCTCCATCAGTTGAGCTCCACTCCTGGGAAGGGTCTCGTGCAGCGTATCGTCTAGTGCCTTCTCTCCGAACTACGTGTCTTATATTGTTTTTCCAAACTCAAGTCGAGCTTGAAAAAAGCATAGATTGTACATAACTCGTAATTCGTCGAGATCAGAGATGCCCAAGGAAACGACTATTCGCAGACCTTGCCACGAGCAAAGGCGAGCTTGAGCGAACAGAGACGAGTATCTCACGAGTATTGACGAGTAGCCCTTAGTACTCGCTAGCAGAGACAAGATACTCGCATATACCCTATAGGAATTCTCTATAAATATCCCCCCAAGGGTACTAGGAAGATTTTTGGAAAAGGTTGAGATCCCCCAAGATGGATACACGCCAAGACCATGCCTGCCTAGTACCTCGCCCAACTTTTGGTTATGAAGGGAAGTTTCTCCTAAACTTTCAGGTATGTGGTGAGATCTCCCTGATGGAGTACATGAGGTGTGCTTATAATCATTTTCTCTCTCCTATTTTAACTGTTCGAGTCGTGAAGTAACCTTACACTGTGTTGATCCGAATTTTCCTGTCTTCAACATAATGAAATAATGATACAGTTCTTATTGTTCTCTAATTAGATGAACAATGTCATAATTATTCCATTTTCATAATCATAGAGTTGTGGTTGTCCTAAAACCCCAAATCTTTTAAAATAATAATTATAATTCCACCAATAAAACTGATAAAAATGAAATCACAAATTTATTAAAAAGGCATATTTTCAATTTACAAAAAAAAGAGACAAATAGCCAAAGAGCACGTTTCATTCTCGTTTCAATGGGAATAAATCAATCTTCTTTAAATGGGCACCGAACTAGAATTTTTGCCCTACACTCATATTTATCCCACCATAACAGGGTCGGCTCTATAGACCCAGTCTGCATTGCATAAATAGACAGATAATTTTTTCATTATATATATATATATATATATATATATATATATATATATATATATATATATATATATATATATATATATATATATATATATAGACGCTAATCAAAGCATATTATGGTACAACAATAATTTCAAAAAGTCACAAATATAATTCACAAAATCCATGAACGTTTTGAATACTGCAAAGAGGAAAGCAGAACTCAGCATCAGAACTTCCTGCAAGCCAACTCCTTTATAACATCTGCAAGCGAAGACTCACTCCTTATACTGCGCACCCAGTTCGCATGAATCCGAACCCGCTCAAGGCTCTGCCTTACGGTCCTGGAGATCGCCGGTGTGACTTTGGTAGTAAAAAATTCTTTGATCTCATCAGCCATCTCGTCGGACGAGAACTGAGAAAAAATATCAGATAATTTATCAAAAAATAATAATTCAAAAGAGGAGACGATGGACAAGTAACGTTTGTCGACGAACCGGGGACACGATTCTGCTAACGAAACTAACGATCACAAAACCGGAACCCCAAGTCTTCAAAATGTAGTCCCAGTTGTCCTGCCAAGAAGATTATTTTTAGAGAATTGATTGAGCTGATTGCTTCCATGGATTATTTTCTTGACCAGGATATGATTTTGTAATATATTACTAGCAAGTGAAAGATCTTCATTAGTAAATGTGTCAATAGCATTTTATTTTATGTTTCTGAACATTTCATCAGACAACACCATTTGATAGATTGTGCAATAAAAAATAGAGAATCTGATAGAACATTGAATGTAAGAAAAGTGTCATTTATCGGGATCTCCCCTCAAAATTTGCTAAATTACAAGTTGCATCCCTCTTATTTTTGAAATTATAAAAACCTCCGCTTTTAGAGTACATTTCACAACATCCATGAACAAAAAGATCCCCTGAAAAGTTACTTCAAAGGGTATTATTGTAATAATACCCTGAAAAGTTACTCCAAGGGGTTTTGATAATTTCAAAAGTAAGAGGGGTGCAACCTGTAACTATGCTAACTTCCACGGGAAGTTTTGGTAATAATTCCTATAAAAATATTATCATCTCAAGGATGAGTACAGTAAACATGATTTAAGAAGGCTAACAGTGATATATACATCACGCAAATAGAAGAATATCACTTTCATTAGGTTATTACTCCTATATGCCTACAATAATAAATATAACAAAACTTCTCAATATTAGCGAAAAAGATATTCACTAAGCCCATCGTGTCACACCTCTTGATCATATCCTCTGAATTGAGTCCCTTGGTTAAGCAATCTGTTGTCTGCCCCTTGGACGAGACGTGTCTCAACTCCAGTAGTCCACAATCAAGCTTTACCTTTATGAAGAACCTATCAATCTCGATATGCTTGCTTCTATCGTTTTTGATTGGATTATTTGCAACACTGATGGTTGTCTGACAGTCATACCACAACTTTATCTTATCTCCTCGATCCCAGCTTCAACTCCCCCAAATTCCATTTCAGCCATAAGAGCTCTGTGATCCCTGATGTCATGGCTCTATACTCCGCCTCTGCTGTCGATCTAGCCACCACTGACTATTTCTTACTCCTCAAAAAGACCAAGTTGTCTCCCACAAATATGTAATAACCCGAAGTGAACCTCATGTCATCTGCAAAGCTTGTCCAATCAGAATCGCAATAGTCCTCAATCTTCACGTGCCAATTCCCTCTGAATACCAACCCCTTTCCAGGGGCATTCTTCAAGTATCGAAGAATCAGATACATTGCATCCATATTACCCTTCCTTAGGTCATGCATGTATCGGCTCACCACGCTCACTACAAAGGAGATGTCCGAGAGTGTGGCTCAAGTAAATCGGCTTCCCAACTAGCCTCTAATACATCTCACGATCCACTGGTTCTCCGGCCTCAGCACCAAGATTGCATTTCTGATCAATTGGTGTCGCAACAAGTTTGCACCCCAACATCCCTTCTTTTGTGAGGAGATCCAAAGAGTATTTCTTTGGGAAGACTTCCCTTTGCATCGTAAGTAATCTCAATCTCAAGGAAATACCTAAGAAGGCTCAAATCCTTCACCTCAAACTCCTTGTCGAGAGCCCCTTGAAGCGGCCAATTTCCTGCTCATCATCCCCTGTGATGATCATGTCAACCACGTACATCGCATGCATCACCTTCATCCTGCTTAAAAAACACCGTGCGATCATCGTTGATCTGTTGATATCCCATCCCAACCATGACCTTCCTGAACCTGTCAAAACACGCTCGAGGAGACTGCTTCAGCCCATACAGGGACTTCTTTAACCTGTAGACTCTGTCTTCTGTCTTAGCTATTCCGAACCCTGGTGGTATCTCTATGCACACCTCCTTAGCTAAATCACCATGAAGAAATGCATTCTTCACATCTAGTTGGTGCAACTTCCATTCACCATTCGCTGCCAAACTGATCAAAATCCTGACAGTACTCATCTTTGCCATAAGTGCAAATGTCTCATCATAATCAATGTCATAAGTCTGGTTGTACCCATTGACAACCAATCGAGCCTTGAAGTGCTTGACATGTCCATCATGGTTCTGTTTCACGATGAAAACCCATTTGCACCAGACAACCTTCTTATCCTTTGGCAGATATGCCTGCTCCCAAATCTTGTTCTTCTCAAGAGCACTCATCTCCTCCTTCATCGCTGCTTTCCACTTCAGATCGTCTTTAGCAACCTGCTAATTGTTAGGTATAATAATACTATCAAGCAATGCAATGAATGCTCAATGAGAAGAAGAGATATGATCAAAAGAGATAAAGAAGCAAGGACTCAACTGCATCTATCAGGAGGATTTCCCGCATTGCTGCGAGTAGTCTTTCGTAATATCACGGTAGACGAAGAGAAGTAGGGGAAATGATATCTTGAAGATGACATTCACAGAGCTCTCGTTGTACCACGAGGATCCGTTCGACGGTGAAGTCTTTGACGGTGGCCTGGATGACAAGAGCATCATGGAAGGGGTTCTCATTCCCCAGCAGGTCCTCAACTGAGAAAGGTGATCTGTTCCATCAGTTTAGGAGCCTGAGAGGCCGAGGCGACTCCCCTTCGGTAAATGGTGTGGAGAGTCCCCTTGCGGGAAGCCTCTACCCCAGCACCTCCATGGACCGCTCTGACCCCTCTTTCCCCTCCTTGACCGACTCCTCCACGAGCCCCCTGGTTAACTCGGTCCTCATTCCTCCTCCGCACTGGGGTCTGGTGCCCCTCTGGGTCCTCCTGACCCCTCTGCCTCTGGACTCCCTCTTCTTGTCCCTCCTTCGGCCCTCCTCCTAGCCTCCAGAAAGTTTGGGCACGCCATGGTTTCATGCCCCTCGATTTGATGGAGTTCACAATAAAGGGGGACCTCTGCAGGCTGGTTCCTCATCTTCTGGTTCCTCCTCTGGAAATGATTGCCCTGTCTGGCAACCGACATCGCTTCCCTCCGGTCTCCTTCTTGACGCCCTCCTGGCCGGTACCGACGGTCCCTTATCTACGGGGAATACCTCCTCCTGGCCGGCCTATCCACGGGGGCCGGTTTACTGGGTACTGGAACCTACATCCCTCTGCTCGGTTATCAGGAGCCATGACGGGCCTCCACTCCTCCTGTCTTCGCTGCTCCTCCCTCCTCCTCGGCTCTTCCCTTCTCCCCTCCTGCTTCTTCACTTCTCTTTTCTTCTGCCTCTCCCTGGGCCTCCTCTCCAGCATCTTCTCCTCCTCCTCCCCTCGGATTGCCCTGTCCAGCCTGGCCAGGAAGTTGGGATTGGTTGACTCTCCTGGCACAAACTTGTTGGCCCTCTCGATCAGCTCCTCGTACGACTCCGGAGGGTCCGTGTTGACCTCCATATTTAAGATCCCTTGCTTCAGGCCGAAAGTCAAGGTCAGTTGCAGGGTAACACTATCTACCTCTTGGATACCCAAGACCTCCTCCTGGAAGCAGTCAATATAATGACCCAAAGTCTCAAGCTCTCCCAGCGTCAGATGAAAAAGGGCAACCGCCTCCTTCCTCCTTTTTGATGTGGCGAACCTCGCCATCAGCCTTCGGCGCAATTCCTCAAAGCAACTGATTGAATTTGTCGGTAACTGGTGGAATCAGTCCCTGACCTTACCCTCTAAAGTGATCGCGAAGAATCGGCACTTGAAAGCATCCGTCATGTTACAGATCGACACCACGTCCTCGAAATACTGCAAGTGCCGAACCGGATCGTCTCTTCCCGAATAGTAGCTCAGGATCGGGTCCTGAAACCTCCGGGGACTGGAGCCAACAACACCTCACTGAACGAGCTCCACCCTCCCTGGCAGGCGACTCGAGAGTTGGCGAGAAGTACCAAACTCGCCAACGCGAGTATCTCGACTCCTCCCCTGATCCCTTGGTTGCTCGGCAGGCAGTACATTGACAGCGCTAGTCGCTCCTGCTCCACCGCGTGCTCCTTGCCCGGCCTCCTGGATGGCGCGACGTCCTCCAATGGGGTCTCGCAATGGGGCGACATTGCCATGACCTTCGCACGAGGAGCTAGCAACGAGCACACAGTATCCTCGAGACGTGGCGCGAGCCCGCCGAACTCCGCGCTGAACTCAGCCCGGGTCACATACTTGCTCGTACACTGCGTGTTTCTCTGTACTCCTTCCCGCTCACCTCCATTCACCATGGTGCCTCCTTGATGGACTTTCCTCCTCCGGCTGCGATTCACACTCACCGCACCAAATTGTTGAAGCAGGGAAAATCTCTTATCCAAAATTCGGATCTAAGTACAGCCCAAGACTACTGGTCTCGCGGTTCGGCTCACAGGATTTGAAGATAAAATAAGAGAGAGAGAGAGAGAGAACTAAAGAACCTGAGGAGCTGCAGCAGGGAGGTGCCACCACGTACCCGAAAGTTTAGAGAAAAACTTATCTTCCACAACCAAGATGGCAGAGCAAGGTACGAGGAAGGCACCACCTAGTGAGTAGTTAATCTCGAGAGAAAAAAGGAGGGGGCAAGATAGCAAGATTTTCCAAGTACCATTCCTGGTACCCCTGATGTCCTATTTATAGACAAAACCCGGTGACTGCCTTCCAGCGACCATCAAAGTACCTCACCCGCGCTTAACGATAGGCTGCTGGAAATCGCCAACTAGGTGAGTATTGCTGATGCTCACCAAAACCTCCCGTTAACTGGTCCACCATCCGAATCTCTCTCCTTGGGCGGCTTGGGACATACAAGTCACAGATGTCCCACTTCCCCACAGTTGTAGCAATGTCGGGTTTCTTTCATCTGTCCAGTAACGCAAGGGCCAGCAACTGCTAGGGCCAGCAACTGCTAGGGCCAGCAACTGCTAGGGCTGACTTCACAGTAGTGGACCCTCCTGTCATTGCCTGGAATTTGAGACGTGTCTCCTCCTAGATCATGACAGAGATGACCTCTGTAAGTGTTGGAATCTTCGTATCGGACAGAAGTAGGGCTCTCCTCTAATCAAACTTGTCATCTAATCCCTTCAGGAACTTCATCGCCCTCTCTTCCACAATGATCTTGGAAGACCGACATTGTAAGTCGTTGCAACACATCCCGCCGAAGGCGTGATCGTAATCCACCCATAGGCATAACTCGGAGGCCTTCTCTCCCTGAACGGTGTCATCAATTTCTCCCTTCACTTGGCAAACCCGCAGAGTGTTCCCACGCCATCATATGTATTCTACAGCTTGTCCCAAACCTCCATGACAGTCTCCAGGCCATCTACCGTGACAACAATCGATGAGACTACCAAGCCGAGCCACATAAACACAGTCATGTGGGCTAACTCCCACACATTTCCTCCAGCTGGGTTCTCCCATTTCTTCAAGCCCCCTGTCAAGAAGCCCTCAGCTTGCTTCGCTTCAAGAGTTTTTTCACGCAGCATGACCAACTCAGGTAGGTAGTCGGACAATCTAGCTTCAGATCAATCGTTAGAAGTTCTAATTTCACTGGTCGGTGCGATGAACCCAACACCCTCAACAATGTGACCAACACATCAGGGTCCCAACATCTTGAAGACATCCTAAATCATACCTTCCTTCAGTGCCATGGATCAGCTCCCTCATTGATCACCACATCTGGTACCATATCAAGTGATGCCTCCTGCCCTAGATCCGATCACGACATCCTATGACCGGAGCGTGCGGGACTTCCTGCCGGAGTGCGAACATCACGAGAACGCCACACCCCGGATCAGGAGAAGCAGTTGCTGGTGCGGAAAGATCTTCTGTAGGCGGGGCGTTCCCGGCGCTGCATCCTTCCTGGAGATCCGATGTGGCATTCCAGGCCGCAACCTATATCGTGGCGACCACTGAACTCGACCGCTGGAGTCGCGGGAGGCGTACGCTGGAGGTGACGGAACTGGCGAAGCGAGCGAGGGGTCGAGCGAACGAAGGCGCTAGGGATTCAGGTTTTTTTCTCCCTCTAACACCATATTACACAAATAGAAGAATATCACATTCATTAGGTTATTACTCCTATATATAGCCTACAATAATAAATATAACAACATATTAATGAGTGTTTCAAGTATTTTCACCAAGCAAGAAGGGAAAGCAGGAATATGAATTCTAAGCATAGAAGATGGAAGGTGACTCTAAAATCAAACAGCTTTTGTCTCAGACCGAAGTGAACAACCCAAGTTTGGCTCTGTATTTTGAGTGGAGCTTAATTTATATCGAGCTATCTTGAGATCAACTTGATATTTATATGCATGCATGCATAATGCATATTTTGCACGTACATATAATTCAATGTTACATTTATATAATTATATGTATTTTCTTTATTATTGTACATATAGTTATGCTAACTTCCAGCCTAGGCACACCGATTGAGGTCTTTCCGTGTGACCTCATGGGCTCAAGTCCTGGAAGCAGCCTCTTGTAAAAATGTAGGGTAAGGTTTGCCTACATTTCACCCTTGTAATGAGACCCTTCCCCAGACTCTCCTTGCGCGGGGATGTTTTGTGGACCGGACTGTCCTTTTATTGTACAATTCAAAACAATTTAATATTAATATTTTATGCATAATTCAATGTTACATTTATAACCAAGACTTCTCCCTTCTGAGGTTGCACACTAATCTCAAACTGGGAGCCATAGAGTCTCCTGGAGAAAACCTATTCTTTTCTACTATGAAAATAAGGCAATCATCAGTATTTCACACAACCTACTCAGACATGATGACAAAAAGCATGTTTGAGGTGGATAAGAACTCCATTGAATACATGGATAATAGAAATGTCTGTAGCCTTTTTGTCCAATCCAACTAGTATGTCTTCACGAAAGGATTGAGTTGCGACATACTGAGCAAGTTGGGACTTGGGAATAAACATATTTACACAACTTTAGGGAGAGAGTTGAATCTTAACTTTATATTATTTTGTAGCTCTCCAGTGAGTTTGCACAGATTTATTACCATATATAAAGAAGAGAGTAAACAAAGGGGAAAAAAGGAAAATTCTTCCCTACCTCGCAATTAGAGGACTCCATGTTTTTATAGACTTCTCAACAACTAAAAATAAATACTTAAAGCATAACACAATTCAAGTAATCAAGAAGAGGGTTATCAAAATATCAATTATCAGAAATGGTAGCAGTGAATTGGTAATAAATGAGTTGTCGACATGAAGTCATCGGCGAGAGTCTTCAACTGGCAACATGAATTCATACATATACCGAGTTGGACTACAAAGAAGATCTGGGAGAAAAGATTCATTTCACCGATGGGAATGATTCCTCTTCCTCTCCTTTCAGTCGAGCGAATCTGACCGTCTTCAACTTGGCTGCTTTCTTCGAGGACTCCGACTCGGCGAGAGTCTTCAACTGTTGTAGGTGACGAAGATGTACTTGGCAAAAGTAGTGGTATTCAAGTAAAGAAAGATGTCAAAGGAGTGTGGATTGTTGCAGCGTTATCACTTCATCAAAATACATAATGTTTTCGAGCATATAATGAGGGTGTCCGAGTCCGCAGTCAACAACACGTCCAACCTGGTCCGAAGCACACTCCCATGCCTTACCCGCCCCAGCTCTGTCCTCGCCGACCAGTCATGTTCTCTCCCCAAGCTTCTTGGGCACTCCACGGCTTTTCCAGTCTGATCGACCTCCTCCCCATTTGGGATGAGCTGTTTTCCCTCGCCTCGAGCCCCACAACAGCTTTCTTTTCTTGTTTCTTTTTTGTATGGGACACAAGTAATTATGGCTCCCACATGTTTCCTTCCTTGAGTTCCCCACCTGCAGGTATTTTCACTATTTAATTTTTATCATTTTCTTCCTTCAGCCCACCACTTGCCCACAATTTTCCTTTTTATTGTCCCTCTGCATCCTGGACCCCACTAAACGCCCTCCCTTGTTATTACCCCCCTGCACACTCTAACTGCCACATATTTTTACCCCACCCTAGCATTCACCCCATCCCATTCTCACCACATACTTCCATGGCAACTCACATCGATGGCATATGACAACCCTTTCCTTGTTCTTCCCTTTTTCTCCACGTATCTTACTCCTCCATTACCGGGCAAAACCACCCATTTTCCTCCACTAGCTGCCAAACCCACAACTTCTCCCTTGTCTTGTCAAATCAGTTTTCTCCTGTTCTTTTCTTCTATTTTTTTTTTACAAACTTGAGCAACCTTTTCCCTTCCCTCCCGCAGCCTCATCAGATTCCCTTCAGCCCCACGTTAGCATCCCCCATTTCCCCACCATATACTTTCACCCTCATATGCTTCCACCCAACACACCACCAACCATCATACCTTACCTGTTAATCCTATTTTTCTCCATGATCAGATGGTCATTTCTTTCATACTTGTGCCTCTCATCCAACTTGTGCAGAAATATTGGTGGCTCAATCTTGAGGGAATGGTGTCCTCGACTCAATTTTTTTGGATACCGTACACCATCAAGTTAATTAAAGATCCCGACAAAGACTGGAGCTTCAACCTCGAGGACAAGGTGGATTTTCAAGGGCGTAATAGTGTTACATAAGCATATTCGCAAAAGCATCTGTTACTCTATCATATTCGCTGAAGCGGTCAACTGTTACACTCACATATTCGCTAAAGAGGCCCTCCCTCATCTATATTAATATTATACATATTGATTGTCTTATTATAGTGTGCCCTCCCTCATCTATATAAAGGGGAGGGGTAGAAGTGTTTTCTTTATCTTGGAAGAATCTTAAGAATTAGAGTAGCTCCCTCAATTTTTCCTCTCAACCTTTGTGATGTAGGGTAGGCTAAGGGGTGCACAAAATCTAAGACTGTAGTGTAAATGCAAGGTGATTCTCTAGTTGACCCTAAATGCAATGTGGCCGACAATTACGGCGACAAATAAATTTAAGCAATGAAATTTTCTCTAACACCACGCAAATATTTAAAATCGAAAACAATTATTTGATTCGGCAATTTTATAACGGCTTTCCTCCGCTCAGAGGGCCAAGGCAAAGCGCGCGGTGAATAACTCCTGCAAATTAATAGTGTATCGAAACAATCTTCTACTAGCAAGAATCACAGAACATATATTAATTCACCAATGAAAATGTCAAATCAAATAAGCAAATACCACAAGAAACTCACAAAGTAGAGGGATGAACCGAGATACTGAAGAATTTGGGTTCGGATGTGTAGATTGGCGTTCAGAGGTGGAACCGGAGGCGTGACAATGAAGACGGTGGCTGTCCTTGGCGGTAAATGATGAGATCGGGTGAGAAAAAGGTAGATCCGGCCACGTACGAATAGATCCGGGCCGAGGAGGGGTGGATCCGCTATTTAGGGTCAGATCCGGGCAAAAATGAAAAGTATGAGTGGTGGAAATAACGGATTGGGAGCTGAAATTCTTAGATCTGAATGGATCAAGAGAATTAGGGCGATTTGGAGGTGGTTCCATGAAGAGGAGGGGAAGAGGTGGTCGGCCGGTGGTAGGGAAGGGGCGTCCGGCCGTAGAGGGGCGTGGGAGGGAGGCGGTGGAGGAGAAAGGGTCTCCGGAGTGAGGGAAGGGGCTGGATGGCCGGAGAAGAGGGGAGAAGGGAGGTGGCGGCCTGGAGGCTGTCGGCGGTGGGGAAACAGGCCGGCGGTAGGGTTCCTGGAGGCCGGCGGCTGCAGGATGCTGGAAACAGCCGGCCGCCAGGTTTAGGGGGGGCGGTTTGGGGGCTGGCAGCGGCTGGAGGAGTGGGTTGAGGGGTGGAAAATGAAGGCTAGGGGTAGAGGAAGGGTTTGGGGAAGAGAAACCAACCTAGGAGTCGTCACCTAGGTTCCACGGCGTCGGCACCGAGGGGTGATCACTGGAATCCGGGAAGAAGAGTCTCCAAATTCTGCAATCACTGAATTCAGCCCCTACATCACCTATTTATAAGAAGAGAACAAACCAGAGCTTCACCATCAACGACTATGATTGGCCGGTGGGGTCGGCCACTAAATACATGAAAATAAACTTAAAAAATATACTAGTATATGTTTTTGACTCGCGGCGACGTGCCAGACGCAACCGCGGAGTCAGATCGGCGATCCGATCAAACCTTCCTGCGCGAATAAATGAACGTGGGTCCCGCCTTGTGGCGAACCCCTCCAGGTGCACGATCTGATGGATCCCCATCACCTTGCCCCCTCTTCTCTCTCACCACTGCCAGCCCCTCGACGGATTCTTCTTCGGAAACCCAATTAATCTACCGCAATTTCAATTTCTTCAGGTAGCACGTATGTTGCTACTCAAGATAAGTGACTCATTGACTTTGGTGCCACAAATCATATGATGGAGAATTCTCTTACTTTCTCTCACCTCGAGAAACATAATCAGTTACCATCGATGTTTTTGGTTGATGGCTCTCCAGCTCCAGTTTGCGAAACTGGAGTTGTTGCCACCACATCCCTTCTCCAATTTAATGATATTTATGCCTCAAAATTTCCTTGCAATCTAATATCCGTCAGTGCACTTTCAAAATAATTACACTACTTCGTTTCATTCTCTCCAACTAATTATTTTTTTATACCAAGAGGACAATTGCTACTGGGACTGAACGAGGCGGTCACTACTACCTGGACAATCTTCCCACATTCTCAGTATTTGTCGTAACAAATTTGTCGGCTCAGTGGAATCACTGTACTGATGATCCTCCACTTTGTCTCCTTCACCAACTCCCGGAAAACTGAAATCTCGTTGGTCGTGTCCGTTTAGAGTCAAGGAAGTACATCCATATGGAGCTGTAACGATATTAAATGAAAAAAATGATACTGAGTTCAAGGTGAATGAACAAAGAGTTAAGCATTATAGAGGGGACGATAATGACCGAGTAATTTCATCCATCACTCTAAAATGATACGCATTAGGCGACAAAGTCCTATCGGGCTTGAAATTAGGCTTTGCTTGGGAGGCAACCTAATCTTAGAATATTTATAAAAATTATTTTTATTAATTGTAGCATTAGTCGTATGTTTGACTGTAGCTAGTTAACTAGCTTTTTTTTTAAAGAATAAAAATAGTCATTAAAATAATAATAATAATATTAATGAAAGACAAGTTCATGCATCATGCATGCCACAACGATTGGGATCCAGAAAGAAGTTATTAATCAGCAAAACAAAAAAAAAAGTTGGGAGCGCAAATAACACAACAAATAATAAAACAAGAGAGGAAAAAAAACGGGCAGCGTGAAATCATGCAGTTCACGGGCAATAAAAAAAGTTGCAACAAAAGGCACTAGTTGAAAAAATAATGTCATAACATATTTTTTCTGCCTACTCTAAAGCATTTCCGTGTGTATGTTATGGGCCTTCTTCGGAGGTGGTCGGATGTAGGTGTACAACCCCGTAGTCGTGCGAGTGAGACCCTCCCCAAAAAATCAGCCTAGGGGCGTGTTATGGCCTTATGGGCGACGAGTTGGTGCGACCCTGTTCGGAGGCGTGCGGGTCCTCGTGCGTGCGTGCGGAGGTATTACGTCCTAGACTTAGAATTTATATATATATATATATATATATATATATATATATATATATATAATATATATATATATATTATATATATATATTATATTATATTTATATATATATATGATAGGTAGATGGGAAAGAGAGAAGGCAGGAGAGAGCGGGGGGATAAAAAAGATAAATAAAAAGAGAAGGAGGAGGTCGGGAGGTACAGCAGAAAAAGAGAAAAGAAAGAAGGCATCGGGGAGGGGATTTTCCTTCCCCGCTAGGGCTCGGCCAAGCGGAGCAGCAGCCCGGCCGCCGTTCCCGCTCTCTCCCGTCGCCGGCTAAGCAGCGCCGCCGCCGCCCCCTCCCTCTCTCACCCTCGGCTTGGAGCAGCAAGGGGCCGCCGCCCCCTCTATCTCTCTCTCCGGCCACCGCCCAAGCTAGGGCACGACGGATTTTACCTCTCTCTCTCTCGCCGCCGCCGCCGCCGCCTGTAGTGGCAACCTCGGAAGCCCCCCCTCTCTCCCTTTCTCCCGTCCAGAAAGCAGCACGGCTGCAACCCCTCTCCCTCTCTCCCGGCCGCCTGGAGCAACCCGGCCCCCTCCCTTTTTCTCGGCCTGGAGAAGGGCTCGGCTTGGAGTGGGGTTCGACGTGGGGCTAAGCCCTAATTTTTCACCACTGGCAACAAGCTCGGCCTGGAGCGAGGCTCGGCCTGGAGCGAGGCTCGGCCTGGAGCGAGGCTCGGCCTGGAGCGAGGCTCTGCCTGGAGCGAGGCTCTGAGCGAGGCTCGGCCTGGAGCGAGGCTCTGCCTGGAGCGAGGCTCGGCCTGGAGCGAGGCTCGGCCTGGAGCGAGGCTCGGCCTGGAGCAGGCTCGGCCTGGAGGCTCGGACTGGAGTGGAGGTTGAACGCCGACGCGACCGCAGGCAGTAGGATCGACTCGGAGCTCCTCTCCCGTCCCCGCCGCCAAACACGCGACAAGGGTAACGATGTTTCAACTCGGGCAGGTGAAGCCTTCAGTTTACATATTTGCATGGAAGCCCCTCTCCACCAACGGGTGGGGGGAAGGGAGCTTTCCGATGGGTTGACGTGTACGTCCCCGCAGTTAATTGCATTAGTACCCGGAAGCGTGAGTACGGGTTTAGACATGCTGTGTGAAGCCCATCCGGACGTGTGAGCCGGATTGGTGATGTTCTGGGGTTCCCGGAGAAGACTCCGAGAAAGTTGTTTATTTAGCCGCTTGCAGGGAATGCCCCCCGTAGCCCCCAAAAAAGGGGATGTGCACAATATGTTTGGCCCGCTTATATTAGCCGACCGATGACTAGTTGGCCGCCGCTCGTCGAGATGTTGGCGTACAGGTGTTGCAGTACCAGGCGGGGAGTAGCGGGCTTAAGCCCAAACTTGTGCTGGCCCTCGAAGGCCTTTTTGTTTATATTTCCGGCCTGCGTGCCGAGTATGGAATTTATATTCCTGTAATATTTTTTAATATCTGTGATGCTCTGTGAATAAGTGGTTTACTCCTGTCTTGGGCGAGCGGCGTGTTCGTGAACCGCTCCCCCCGTGTGGGCCCCGAGGAATAGATGCCGGGAAGCCCCTGATGGCCCGTTGCCATCCTTTCAGAGTAGCGGAGTTCCGCTATTAGCGGCCCAATTGGGGGCTGCGTAGAGTAGGACTGTTTGGCGGTTTTGTGCTAATAGTAAGGTGGGCGGGGAACATTTTACATAGACCCGAGGTGGCACCTCTAGTTCAGGAGTGGATCTGGAGATCCTCCTTAGATGTTCCGGTCGGCCAAGAGAGCCCTCCGAAGGTGCCTTAGCTCAGCCCTTGTCTTGGGAGGGGAATAGTTAGTTAGTCTTCCGGGTATGCGGTGGGTCCTCCACGCTGAGACCTTGGGTCTGTCCCTCGTGTTCCTAGTCTTGTGCCTAGATCGTTCGCTTGAGGGTAGTAGGTGCGCGGTCACCCCTTCCCCAAGGGTCGAACTCCACATGAGACCGGATTTCCGGTTTCAACATTTTGGTGCGGTGAGCGTGGAGTGTGACCAGCACAGAAGAACTCGGGCGAACATCATGAATATAGAAGTGGAACCAGGTGACGACCACGGTCATGCGTTGACACTTTGTGTGTAAGGTCCTCATACTCAGAGTTGTCCCCTCCTATAGCTGTTGTTTGAATCCCGTAGCATTTGGAGTAGGATTTGCACCTATTTGTAGCGCTTCTACCTATGAAAACTCGTGCATCCCCACTTATTACATCAGCGAGAAACCTGGAGGTTATTGTCTTCAAGATCGAGTAAGAGAGCATCTGAGAGGCATTAGGAGCCGGGGTGACCGGAAAGGGTTCCCTCCCTAGCGGTAATATGTTATCTCCTCCTTATAATTCAGTAGCGGTCAAGTTTTCTCTTTATTACCGACTCGCCTCGAGCTTCTGAGGGCTTCAAGGGTTAGCCTTGCGATCGACTCCGGAAGCCAAACGTCCAACCCGTTCCTTTTAAATAGACTAGTTCGGACGATGGGACGGTGCCGCGGGACTTTAAGCGCTATTGTAAGACCGAGCCTCTGCACTGACGGCCGAGATCAGCTCCCCCCTTGCACGTCGGCCTATGTCCTCCCGATCGCACCTCTCCTCCGATTAGAGGAATTATCAGGAACGAGCCTAGACGCTAACCTCCCAGATTTGATAAAGGGCCGATCTCTCCAAGCAATCACATGTAACATGGCGGAAAGTGATCTTTGTCATTAGATCAGGATACGAAACGTCCAACCTGTTCCTTCTAAATAGCCCAGTTCGGATGATGGGACGATGCCTCGGGACTCTAAGCGCTATTGTAAGACCGAGCCTCTGCACTGACGGCCGAGATCAGCTCCCCCCTTGCACGTCGGCCTATGTCTCCCCGATTGCATCTCTCTTCTGATTGGAGGAATTATTAGGAACAGACTCGGACGCCAGCTTCCCGATTTGACGACTTCCAGATCGTCTCTCTTATGTATAGAATGCGTCCCCCATTTGTAAAAACATCGGTGCAATTAACTCTCCAGCACCTCTTAAGTAAACATGATGTCTCCATCTCGAGCAAAGTCAAGTCGGGTAGTTTTGGACCCAGAGCAGATCCCGCTGTCAGGCTCTCACCTAGCTGGCAGGGCCGGAAGTCACTCGATGGCGGTAGTTTTGGACCCCGAGCAGATCCCGCTGTCAGGCTCTCATCTAGCTGGCAGGGCCGGAAGTCACTCGGTGTCATCCGTGGGCCTCGAGCAGATCCCGCTGTCAGGCTCTCACCTAGCTGGCAGGGCCGGAAGTTACTCGATGGCGGTAGTTTTGGACCCCGAGCAGATCCCGCTGCCAGGCTCTCACCTAGCTGGCAGGGCCGGAAGTCACTCGGTGTCATCCATGGGCCTCGAGCAGATCCCGCTGTCAGGCTCTCACCTAGCTGGCAGGGGCCGGAAGTCACTCGATGGCGGTAGTTTTGGACCCCGAGCAGATCCCGCTGTCAGGCTCTCATCTAGCTGGCAGGGCCGGAAGTCACTCGGTGTCATCCGTGGGCCTCGAGCAGATCCCGCTGTCAGGCTCTCACCTAGCTGGCAGGGCCAGAAGTCACTCGATGGCGGTAGTTTTGGACCCCGAGCAGATCCCGCTCTCAGGCTCTCATCTAGCTGGCAGGGCCGGAAGTCACTCGGTGTCATCCGTGGGCCTCGAGCAGATCCCGCTGTCAGACTCTCATCTAGCTGGCAGGGCCGGAAGTCACTCGATGGCGGTAGTAGTGGACCCCGGGAAGACTCGCTGTCAGGCTCTCATTAGCTGGCAGGGCTGTAGGCACACCTGGGGGGAAAGGATTGGTTCTTGGAGGTTTTTGCAGGACCCCGAGTGATGCTCGGCCCCGGGTAGACTCGTTGTCAGGCTCCCACTAACTGGCAGGGCTGTAGGCACACCTGGGGGGTAAGGGAGAGAGTTTGGAGTTTGGAGAGAGAGTTTGGATATTTTGCAGGACCCCGAGTGATGCTCGGCCCCGGGTAGACTCGCTGTCAGGCTCCCACTAGCTGGCAGGGCTGTAGGCACACCTGGGGGGTAAGGGACCCCGAGTGCTGCTCGCCCCGGGTAGACTCGCTGTCAGGCTCTCACTAGCTGGCAGGGCTGTAGGCACACCTGAGGGGAAAGGACTAGCTCAGCGTGTACAAGAGGATACAGAAGATACGACCTTTTGTTTCGCGATATCACGAGAAATTGTATACTTGTTGTAAGTATTTGGTATAAGGGCAATTCGATAGCAGTGAGCCAAAGGGTATCGAGTGATTCAAAAAGATCAGAAAGGTCGTGGAGAGATCGGTGCTCCAAGCGCAGTTTCCAGTTTCTCTCAAACCTTTTTCTTTTTTTGGGTCGGCTCCCACTCGCCGGATACGTTGGGTTGGATGATTCTTTCCGAGCTTGTGCCAAGCTCGAAAAGAGCGGGGATTGTGTACAACCCCGTAGCCGGGCGAGTGAGACCCTCCCCAAAAAATCAGCCTAGGGGCGTGTTATGGGCGACGAGTTGGTGCGACCCTGTTTGGAGGCGTGCGGGTTCTCGTGCGTGCGTGCGGAGGTATTACGTTCCTAGACTTAGAATTTATATACATATATATATATATATATATAATATTATATTATATTATATAATATATATTATATTATATTTATATATATATATGATAGGTAGATGGGAAAGAGAGAAGGCAGGAGAGAGCGGGGGATAAAAAGATAAATAAAAGAGAAGGAGGAGGTCGGGAGGTACAGCAAAAAAAGAGAAAAGAAAGAAGGCATCGGGGAGGGGATTTTCCTTCCCCGCTAGGGCTCGGCCAAGCGGAGCAGCAGCCCGGCCGCCGTTCCCGCTCTCTCCGTCGCCGGCTAAGCAGCGCCGCCGCCGCCCCCTCCCTCTCTCACCCTCGGCTTGGAGCAGCAAGGGGCCGCCGCCCCCTCTATCTCTCTCTCCGGCCACCGCCCAAGCTAGGGCACGACGGATTTTACCTCTCTCTCTCTCGCCGCCGCCGCCGCCGCCGCCTGTAGTGGCAACCTCGGCCGCCCACCCTCTCTCCCTTTCTCCCGTCCAGAAGCAGCACGGCTGCAACCCCTCTCCCTCTCTCCCGGCCGCCTGGAGCAACCCGGCCCCCTCCCTTTTTCTCGGCCTGGAGCAGGGCTCGGCTTGGAGTGGGGTTCGACGTGGGGCTAAGCCCTAATTTTTCACCACCGGCAACAAGCTCGGCCTGGAGCGAGGCTCGGCCTGGAGCGAGGCTCTGCCTGGAGCGAGGCTCGGCCTGGAGCGAGGCTCGGCCTGGAGCAAGGCTCGGACTGGAGTGGAGGTTGAACGCCGACGCGACCGCAGGCAGTAGGATCGACTCGGAGCTCCTCTCCCGTCCCCGCCGTCAAACACGCGACAAGGGTAACGATGTTTCAACTCGGGCATGTGAAGCCTTCAGTTTACATATTTGCATGGAAGCCCCTCTCCACCAACGGGTGGGGGGAAGGGAGCTTTCCGATGGGTTGACGTGTACGTCCCCGCAGTTAATTGCATTAGTACCCGGAAGCGTGAGTACGGGTTTAGGCATGCTGTGTGAAGCCCATCCGGACGTGTGAGCCGTATTGGTGATGTTCTGGGGTTCACGGAGAAGACTCCGAGGAAGTTGTTTATTTAGCCGCTTGCAGGGAATGCCCCCCGTAGCCCCCAAAAAAGGGGATGTGCACAATATGTTTGGCCCGCTTATATTAGCCGACCGATGACTAGTTGGCCGCCGCTCGTCGAGATGTTGGCGTACAGGTGTTGCAGTACCAGGCGGGGAGTAGCGGGCTTAAGCCCAAACTTGTGCTGGCCCTCGAAGGCCTTTTTGTTTATATTTCCGGCCTGCGTGCCGAGTATGGAATTTATATTCCTGTAATATTTTTTAATATCTGTGATGCTCTGTGAATAAGTGGTTTACTCCTGTCTTGGGCGAGCGGCGTGTTCGTGAACCGCTCCCCCCGTGTGGGCCCCGAGGAATAGATGCCGGGAAGCCCCTGATGGCCCGTTGCCATCCTTTCAGAGTAGCGGAGTTCCGCTATTAGCGGCCCAATTGGGGGCTGCGTAGAGTAGGGCTGTTTGGCGGTTTTGTGCTAATAGTAAGGTGGGCGGGGAACATTTTACATAGACCCGAGGTGGCACCTCTAGTTCAGGAGTGGATCTGGAGATCCTCCTTAGATGTTCCGGTCGGCCAAGAGAGCCCTCCAAAGGTGCCTTAGCTCAGCCCTTGGCTTGGGAGGGGAATAGTTAGTTAGTCTTCCGGGTATGCGGTGGGTCCTCCACGCTGAGACCTTGGGTCTGTCCCTCGTGTTCCTAGTCTTGTGCCTAGATCGTTCGCTTGAGGGTAGTAGGTGCGCGGTCACCCCTTCCCCAAGGGTCGAACTCCACATGAGACCGGATTTCCGGTTTCAACAGTAGGGATGCAGGTGGTGGAGATGGTGGTGGGATACTACGGCGCTGTGACAGCGGCTGCCTAAGCGGGGTTGCTCGTCGGAGGAGAGAGCCACCAAGATCTCAAATAGAAGAAGGAATTAGAATACTTAATTGCTTGCCTCATACATACCCCCACATGCCTTTATATAGGCAACACGTAATGATGACTCACCTAATAATCTCCTAACTCTCACCTAACAATCTCCTAACTCTCAGCCAACATAATAAAGATACAACAACATGATTGACACCTCATAATACGATACACAATACGCCGCATAATAACGACACATAACATCTCACCTGCCGTCCGAAAAAGCTTGACCTCAAGCTTTATCTGATGCCCTCGTCGTCAGATTCTTCAACGTGTAGGTAGAAAAGCCGGGTGCACCTGTGTCCACGAGTGTACTGCTCGTCGCAATTGAAACATGTAGAAGAAACTCCAAACCTTGTATATACTTCTTGAATTCATAATTACAAGTATGAATACATTTATATAGGAGAAGAATAAAGAGAGAAATCTCAATCCAAGATGTGGGACTAAAACAAATAGAGAGAGAAGAGAGAAGAATGGGCCCCTAGATGGGCCCTAAAGTAGGCTTTTCTAACATTCCTCCGCAAGATGGAGCGTACAAGTCGTAGGCACCAAGCTTGGATAAAAACTGGTAGTATAGTGGCCGGGAGAGAGCTTTAGTCAGGATGTCAGCAACTTGGCTTGCAGCAGGAACATGCTCTAAATCTATCTTCTTTGCCTGTACCTTTTATCAGATAAAGTGACAATCAACTTCAATATGCTTTGTGCGTTTGTGAAAGATTGGATTCTTGGTAATATGGATTGTCGCTTGACTGTCACAAAATAGGGTCGCTGGTGATGAGAGACGAACACCCAAGTCTCTCAGAAGGCTCTCAAGCCAAGTTAACTCAGAAACAACAACAACCATAGCGCGGTACTCAGCTTCAGCAGAAGAGCGAGCAACCACATTCTGTTTCTTGCTACGCCAGGTTATGAGATGTCCACCGAAGTAGGTACAAAAACCTGTTGTGGAACGCCTATCATCAATGAACCCGACATAGTCAGCGTCAGAGTATGCGACAAGGGATAAAGATGTGGATGGCTTGTACACAAGCCCTTGTCCTGAAGTGTTCTTGAGATACCGAAGAATGCGCTCGACAGCTTGAAGGTGAGATGTCCTCGGGGCATGCATAAATCGACTCACGACTCCTACGACAAAGGAGATGTCTGGTCGAGTAACTGTAAGGTAGATCAATTTCCCAACCAGGCGTCTGTAGTATTCCGGATTCGTAAGCAGCTTATCGTAGTCAAAGCTATGGGCCGATAGCCTGTGATTAGCGTCCCTTGGAGTATCCGTAGGTTTGCATCCCGAATAGCCAGCATCATGAAGAAGGTCCATACAATACTTCCTTTGGGATAATACAAGACCATCAGGCCGTCGTGCAACCTCAAGTCCGAGAAAATACCGTAGGTTACCAAGATCTTTGGTCAGAAAGGCAGAGTTCAACTGTTGCTTGGTATGTTGTATCCCTGTAGTATCGTCGCAAGTAATGAGGATATCGTCAACATAGACAAGAAGAATCACTGTTCCGGTTGGCCGGTGTCGAGTGAAGAGAGAGAAGTCAGCCGAGCTTCTAGTGAAGCCAATATCGCGGACTACCGCGCTAAATTTGTCAAACCAAGCGCGCGGTGACTGTTTGAGACCATAAATAGATTTCCGAAGATGACAAACCCGAGACTCCCCCGTGGTCTCAAGCCCAGGAGGTTGATGCATATAAACAGTCTCCTGTAGATCACCATTGAGAAAGACGTTCTTAACATCCAGCTGATAAAGAGGCCAATGACGGTGAACAGCCAAGGAAAGAAGAACTCGGACCGTGTTCAATTTGGCCACTGGAGAGAAAGTTTCCTCATAATCAAGGTCATGTTGCTGAGTAAAACCCCGGGCCACGAGGCGGGCCTTGAGATGCTCAACGGTGTCATCCGCCGCATGTTTAATAACAAAGATCCACTTGCAGCTAACACGGGATTGAACTGCAGTAAGAGGAACCGGATCCCAAGTGCGGTTGGCCCAGAGAGCCCGCATTTCATCTTCCATAGCCGCCCATCATCCGGGTTGGTGAAGAGCCTCCTGTACAGAATTAGGGGTGGAGATAGAGGATAAAGAGAGAGCACTCAGACGGAGGTCCGGAGAGAGGCGGTGAAAAGAGACAAAGTTGGCCATCGAGTGGGCAGTGGAAGCAGATGTCGGATCCGCAGGTTGCAAAGCATCATTAGAGCAGGACAACTCTCGTAGGGTAGTAGACGAGGGAGGACGTCGAGTGTACACACGAATGACTGGTGGTGTAGGTGGTTTAGGTGAGATGGTGGAATGGACAAGGATAACAGGTCGCGGGAGAGGTGGCGGAAGAGGAGGGTCAATAAAGTGAGAGTAATACGGCTGATGTTCGAGGAAGGTGACATCAGCAGAAGTAACCACCTTGCGATCCGTGGGAGAAAAACAAAGGTAGCCCTTCTGAGTTCGAGAATAGCCCACAAACATATATTTAGTGGCACAGGGAGCAAGTTTGTCAGTGGACGGACCAAGATGATGAACAAAACATACACACCCAAACACGTGTGAGGTGATGGAAAATGGAGGTTGGGAGGGAAAAAGGAGATTGAAGGGAACAACAAAATTGAGGATAGATGGAGGCAGACGGTTAATAAGAGTATAAGCGGTTGAAACCGCAAAATTCCAATATTGTTTTGGAACATTCATCTGAATCATAAGGGAGCGGGTGACCTCGAGCAGGTGACGATTCTTGCGTTCAGCAATGCCATTTTGTTGGGGGGTATAGACACAGGAGGTCTGATGGATGATCCCAAACTCCGCACAGAGGTGAGAGAACGTATGACTAGTGTATTCCCGGGCATTATCGGTGCAGAGGGTTTTAATGGTGGTGGAGAACTGGTTGCGAGTTTCAATAAAAAAGGTACGGAATACACCGGGTAATTCAGAGCGGTCACAAAGGAGATACAGCCAGGTCACCCGAGAGTAGTTATCGACAAATGTGACAAAATAACGGCATACAAAAACACTAGGAATTTTGTAAGGGCCCCAAATATCGGAGTGAACAAGATCAAAGGGAGCAGGACGCCGAGAAGGATGTGGTGGGAACGTAGAACGATGATATTTCTCATAGATACAGGACTCACACGTGAACTCGTGGAAGGACACGTCTGAGAGAGATTTTTTGAGGATGTTGAGAGGAGCATGACCCAGACGCCGATGCCAGTCAACGAAAGCTAATGGACGACAGCACCGTTGGGGGAGACGAGTTAAGGATATAGAGACCATTCGACAGATGCCCTTTTTCAATGATGGTTTGCGTCTTACGATCCTGCACAACACACAAGTTAGAAGAAAAAATAACAACACAATCGAGGTCAGCAGTGAGTCGGCCAATAGAGAGAAGGTTGAACAGAGAGCCCAGAACATGCAGAGCCGAGCGAAGAGTAATGGAGGGAGTGAGGTGAATATCTGCAGCACCAGAGACGGGAAGTGTGCCCCCACTAGCAACAGTAATGAACT
This sequence comes from Platanthera guangdongensis, assembly GCA_039583875.1. Lineage (NCBI taxonomy): Eukaryota > Viridiplantae > Streptophyta > Magnoliopsida > Asparagales > Orchidaceae > Platanthera > Platanthera guangdongensis. The sequence continues at coordinate 12,101,073 of CM077166.1, read as the reverse complement.
GGGGATGCACGAAGTTCAAATATTGGGGTAGTTTCCATGATGTAATGTGGTGAGAGGCCCCGGAATCCAAAATCCAGGTTGAGCTGTGAGCAAGGCAGGAGGTACCACCATCGGAAACAGACACCACAGAGCCCGGAGGACAACCGATCATTATGCAAGGAGTAGTCCGCAACTGTCACGGTGACAACGCACCCGCAACAAGAAACGGCCACGACCAGCGCGGGAAGAACAGAGGCCGCAGCGGCGAGAAACAAGCAGGCTGCGCGGTTAGGAGAAGACCGCAACAGAAGCAAACACCTGGCGAATAAGGAACGAGACTGGGCAGATAGAAACAGACCGGGCCAAGGTAAACACGGCCTGAGCGGGTCGAGAAGCGGCAATGGGGAAAAACCAGGAAGGAAGTCGCAGCGAGAAAGACCAGGCTACAGCGAGGAGCAGTCCGCGCGGTCACACCAGCGATTAGGCAGAGCGCGACCAAAATGCGGAAAGGGAAGTCCGCACGCGCACAACGGGAAGCAAGATACTGCGAGCTAGGAACTCGAGCGGTCAGGACACGAGACCGTGAGTAAAAACAACTCAAAGCAGAACCGCAGCGGACAGGAAGAGAGACCGCAGCGGACAAAAGGAGAGTCCGCGGCGGATAAGAGAGGTGGGCCCCACGTGTCAGAGCAGAAGATGGCTATAAGAAGCCTGAGGAGGGTGGAACCACGAAGAGGGAGACAAGAAGCAGATGCAGAACGAGCAAGCCGCAAAAACCGCGTGGAGAAGGGAAGAGCGGTCAGACCCGCAATCCGCGAAAGAGGAGCCCGTGAAGACAGGCGGGTAGGAGGGAGACCGCAGAGCAAGCTGTGAACAGAAAGGAGAGCGGACTGGGAGACGAAGTCCGCAGCGGGCAGAGACAAGCCGCGCGAACAAAGAAGAGAAGAGCTGGAGGAGACCGCGACCAAGATGCGGGTGAGAGAGGAACAACCCGCACGGTCAGGCGGATCACAACAGCGAACTGAGGGGAAGGAAACCGCGACCAAGATGCGGGTGAGAGAGGAACAGCCCGCACGGTCAGGCGGATAGAGAAGGTAGGATGCGACGAGATGGAACAAGTCGCAGCGGACTGAAGACATGCCACAGAGAGGAGGGAGTCCGCAGCGGACAACAAAGAATAAAGGAGAAGGTGGCCCCACTGATGGAGGAGGAGAAATGGCTATAAGAAGGGAGGGATGGGGGTGGAACCACGGGAGAAAAGAGAGCAACAGGAGGGAGCGGAGAAAGAAGCGGACTGAGATGAGCAAGACGCAGAAGGAAGCGGCTAGAAACAACCAGCCCGCGGGAGGCAGATCGCGAGAGGCAGGTCGCAGGAGGCTGCGGGAGGCGGACAAAACAGAGGAGACCGTGATGCTTCGAACCTGGCTCTGATACCATGTAGAAAAAGCCCAAACCTTGTATATACTTTTTGAATTCATAATTACAAGTATGAATACATTTATATAGGATAAGAAGAAAGAGAGAAATCCCAATCCAAGATGTGAGACTAAAACAAATAGAGAGAGAAGAGAGAAGAGAGAAGAGAGAATAATGGGCCCCTAGATGGGCCCTAAAGTAGGCTTTTCTAACAAAACACAATCCTTGCGCGCGGCGTTGCAGCATCTCAGCCCGAGATAAGCGGCGGACCTGTGGTGCTGGAGGACTCTCGCGTCGGTCCTGTGGAACAATGTCGGTAGCAGGTGGATATGCCTCTTGAGACAGCTGGAGACGACGATCACAGAGCCGGGCCAGGTTCATAGCAGTCACTAAGTCCGAAGGGGCCTCAAACTCTACATCGAGACGCAGTCGCTCACGAAGTCCTACGGTGAAAATGTTGACCTGCATATCCGGGGCAAGAGGGACATGCGCTAAGGGAAGCTGAAATTGTTCCATGTACTCGTCTATGATATCCATTTGTCGTAGAGTTGTGAGTGCACCGAGGGGGTTACTGCGAATAGGAGGTACGAAACACAAGTTGCAGAGCCGTTTGAAGTCGTCCCAAATTATATTCGGCCTATCGGTGAGAAGTCGAGAAGCCCATAAAACAGCGGAGTCGAGCATATGGAAAGATGCGAGATGAATTTGAACTGCTGCTGAAGTTTGCTGGTGGCCGAAGAATTGTTCACACTTGGTAAGCCAACTCAAGGGATCACTTTTCCCATCATAGGTTGGAAACTCTAATCTGGTATAGCGCGACACAATTGCAGCGTCGGGGCGCGCGAGGACCGATGGTGGTGGTTCGTGGACGGTCAGGGGCGGTGGGGCGTTGCGGAGAAGTGGCTGTGCCTGACTGCTGCTTGCATGATCATGTGGCGGGGCGGTTGACAGATCATCGATGCGCTTGGCGAGCGCAACAATGGCCTCCTGATGACGGTCCGTGAGAGCAGTGTGCGCAGCTTGTTGTGACATGAGGTCATGTAACATGGATATAATTTGATTGGGTCATGTAACATGGATATAATTTGATTGAGTTGTTCAGAGGAGTAGTCCATAGTGCGGGATGGGGAACGAGAAGAGGAGCGGGTGACCGGGCGGTTGGATTGCGCCGAGTCAGCTTGCTGCGAATGACCACGAGAGTCTCGGTGATGCCCCATATTGGCGCCAAGATAGAGGGGCCTGCTGGAAATTAGTATAAGGGGAAAGTGGCGGTGGGAATTAAGAAATAACACGGGATGGAGAGAAAAAGGGACCGGGAACAGGGCTTGTTAAATAAGGAAAGGAGGAAGGATGCGTCGGTCGAGGAGAAATTTTGGCTCGACGGAAACAGCGGACGAGGAGAAGGTTTCCCTCTGATACCAAGTTGTTATGGGCCTTCTTCGGAGGTGGCCGGATGTAGGGATGCAGGTGGTGGAGATGGTGGCGGGATACTACGGAGCCGTGACCGCGGCTGCCTAAGCGGGGTTGCTCGTCAGAGGAGAGAGCCACCAAGATCTCACAATAGAAAAAGGAATTAGAATACTTAATTGTTTGCCTCATACATACCCTACATGCCTTTATATAGGCTACACGTAATGATGACTCACCTAATAATCTCCTAACTCTCACCTAACAATCTCCTAACTCTCACCCAACATAATAAAGATATAACAACATGATTGTCACCTCATAATACGATACACAATACGACGCATAATAACGACACATAACAATGTACTGTCGGTCCAACTGAACCGGTGTGTCCCATGGTGTTTGGCAGGTTCATTTAACAAGAAAAAAAGCTGAATAGTCTATGTTACAAGCCCTGGTTCAACTCCTTAAAACCTGATCCACATCATTTCGCATTAGGGCAAGACCTGGAGCGAATGGGTAGCAAAATCGCGAGCAGCGAATCGAGAGAGACAGCGGGCGCGTGGCACAGGGGTGGCGATCGGCGAGAATACGCGAGCGGCGACACCACTAGGAACCCTAGAAGCATTAAAGCTGCCGCCTTTTCATCATCCTCACCTCCAATCCCGACGCTCCAAGGATCTCACAGCCCGCTGGAACCTGACACCTGAAGGGTTCTCTGAGACTAAATTCAGGATCGCAAATCCTTACTCAACCAAAAAAACCACCACTTTCTGTCAGTGAACCTGTAGGTTATCCCACCTCCATTTTTTGTACTTTTGCATTAGGGTTTTTCTTATTTGAAATTGTGCCCAGCTATTGTGATGTCCGACCGAAAAGGCAAGGGGAAATTGGTTGTCTTCAAGGACAATAGATTCATTAATGATGAGGCCAGAGGCCGTTATGAAATGCTGAAATTGAAACCGGTGATAAATGAGCGTGATTTTGAGATGGAGATGAGGAATTGGAGTAACAGTTATGCAGAAACAGGGTTGGGCGTCATTTTGCCACCCTCTGACGGAAGCCATACTCCCTTGGGTTTATGAATTCTACGCAAACGTCAAGTTTCAGGAAGACGGGAAGGTTCTAGTGCGTGGAAGGGAGGTGAATTTGTCCCCACGGGAATCAGTGAACACTTCGATATGGACAATCCCGATTGGGATGAGTACGATCACGTGAAGAATACTACTTTGCCAGAGGAGGTTGCTGCCGGGTTATGGCATACAAGGGAAGGGGTGTGGGCAAACCCTCGCAAGCACGTGTTCAATTCTACCAGCTTCACACGGGAGGCCAAGGTGTGGCTTTTGTTCGTTAATGCTAGCCTGTTGCCAACTAAGCACGCGAATCATGTTTCTATGGATAAAGCGTTGTTGATCTACTGCATACTCAGGGGAGCCAAGATAAACGTGGGGCAGATGATTTCCGACCAACTCCGCAGGAAGACTGCAACGGATGGAGGAAGACAGTTGTGGTACCTCACTATGATTACTCAATTGTGTCATTTTGCATGCGTTAGTCTGAGGGAGGACAACATTAGCACCCCTGTTGGACATCACATCACAGAAACAGTCATCTTCAAGAATATCAAATTAGCCACAGACCGGACCTCGACGCACACGAGCCCCAAGGCACAATCATCCGAATCGGCGGCCGACCGCATCAACATCGACATTCCAGTGGCTGATAGTGGTGCAGATCCTGACATGCTGATGGAGAATATTGAATACAAAAAGACTTATCTACGTTGTCAGCATGTTTATTTCGAGTCCAGGTTCAAGCAGGCACGGCAAGAGCGGGTGCGGCTGATGCACAAAGCAAAAATCCCCGTGGTAAGAGCCTTCTTGTATGCTTCGTTCACAATTTGATGCAGAGGGATACCTCCTTACATCTGATGGATCCAGAGTTGACCCTGCAGTAGTGGCCGCAGTGGAAGAGGCCGAGGAGGAAGAAGAGAGCGAGGAGTGAGGAGCTTAGTCTGCTCAGTTTATTTGCAGTTTATTTGTAACTTCGGATAAACAGATAACTATCACGTTCATCAAGCTGATTTCTTCATGTTTTATTGATATTTGTACCAAATTGGGAATGATTGATATATGTGCTCTACCTTGAAGAGGGAGTGTTAAAGCTCATTTGTAAAAGGCTTGAAAAGGAGTTTATTGCATATTTGTTTCTTTTTTGCCTCCAAATGGAGATTTTTTTCTCCTCTATATAAAGAGGGGACTTCCTATATAAATTGAGATGTTTTTTGAGAATAATAACTATTTTTTTATTTCAAATTCTCACAAATACAAAAACTACAAGTAATCTTGGCAAGCATATGCACACCAAGCATCCCAGCACAAAACTTGCCCCAAACTGATCAAAGCCACATATTAGTATCTTATAGTAGTAAGAACAAGTTTTGAATCACGAGAAATCAGAACGAAAAAAATGCACGGCTGCCTTACAGATGGAGCAAGATATAGGAGAAAAGATTGGAAGTAGTGGAAGCATAATTGAAGCACGATGAACAACAAAAGCCAGAAAAATGTTTCACAAATGCATCTTGACACACAAATACATGAATCACGTTAAGAATAGTCTCAACAAAGGTTTACACAAGGACACGTATGTGCTGACACACGTGTACATGTGTAAATATAAGAAGAAGGATGGATGAAATGCATAGAAATTTTTGCATGTAAAAAAATCATTTTCATTTGTCCAACAGACTAGTCTGAAATTCTAGTCTCAAAGAAAAAGAAAAGCAGTAGAAAGTAGTTGTATTGAATTGAAATAATTTGTCTCCAGCTAAGACCTTGTAAGAAATTTAGGCTTGCCAAAAGAAATTGAAAAACAAATATGTACCTTCAACCACTTCCATGCTACCTCACGCCCTGCCTCGCTTATTCCTGCGAGTCCATATACTGCATCCTGATTCTTCACCTTAATTAATAAAAGACCAATGTCAGTTCATTTAATAGACATCAGAGGATACTGCATAGACTAAAGATGATGAATTCATGCCTCTGATGAAAGTACAAAGTTTAGAGCTTCGAGGACAATATCTGGATCAGAGGAAGATGCCAAACAGCCTATAATAAAAGAAACATGAGAAAATTGTCAGTGTAAAATTTTAAACAATCACTTGCCTAAATTTTGATAAAGGTGTCAACTTAAACATACGCAATATACGCGCTTTTTCCTGGCTTAGATCTGTCTCTCTGTAGATCTTTAGAAGAGAATCGTACCCATATTTATTTGTTTTATCGACAGTTTTCATGACAGCAACATACGCAGCCTAAAAGGAGTGAAAAAATGAGCAGCACAAAATTGGCGATTGGAGAAATGTGATATAATCTATCAATTAACAATTAACATACATATCTGGTATCAGGAGGTAGAAGGGAGGTATCCCTATCATTCAAGAAGGCATTAAAGCGCTTCAATCCTTCATCTCGAGTAACAGAATGTCCAAATTGAACTAATGCTGTCAGTATTTCTCCTCTTAACATAGCATCCAAATGACTCTCCCCTTCTTTTGGGTCCCAACCTAACCTCCTGTAAAGGCAAAAAAGAAATACAAAATAAATTGAAGTAGACATCAAGTAAAAGGATCGAAAAATAGAAACATATAATTAAAACTCATTCAACTAGCTTCTTGCACCCTCAACATCAGGCATTCTTCCTTATTTTGTTGTGCAGTACTTGAAATGTAAGAACTGACATACATCATGTTGCATAATGTGATAGGAGAAAAGAGGTAACGGAAGAAAGCATAGTTTCTCATACGTAAGAGCTGGCATACATCATGTTGCATAATGTAATAGTATGATGGGAAAAAAGAGAAAACAAAAGAAAGCATAATTTCTCATACATATGAACGCCAAGCATATGTTACATGCAACAAGTCTGTCATTTTTATTTAAGTCTATTAGTATGTGAGTGAGTTTAGTCCTGCATTGTGAGTCAGGAATTGTCTATTGTAATGCTATGAATACCCCTATGTGGATGAATGAAATTGTAATATTTATTTTCTTATCTCTCTTTTAATATGGTATCAAAGCGGGAATCAAATATGAGAATTTTTTTGTCGCCCTAATTTGTTGGCGACCTAAAGATTTTGGCAGTCTCCCTCTAATTTAAGCCTCTCTTTCTCTTGTTCTCGTCGACACGGCGACACTCGCTTCTGTCAAGCAATCTCGTTTCCACGCCCGTCGTCAAAATTGATCTGCGAATCCATCGACAGAAGCGCCCATTTATCCCCTCAGCGAGAAGTTCTTTCGAAGCTCCCACGCTCTTTCATCGCAGTTCCGGAAATCCCTTCCTCACCCGCGTCTGGCTCTCTGTTCTCGATCGACGAATTAAGCCTTTCCTTGCCTGCAACTACTCGCGTCCGTCTTTTTGTTCTCGATCGAATCTTCAACACTGGTAGATCCCGCTCCCATCTTCGTCGAGCCAGTCAAACTTCCCGTTGATGTCTATTTTCCCTTCTTCTTCGATGAGATCGAGCAGCCCCTTCCTCCTGCCATCATCAGTTCCTTTTATAATGATCCCGTCGACAGATGTGTCTGCCGCAGCTTCTCCTTTGCCGATCCCGTGTGACATCTTCTCTCCCTCGTGCTTCTACCTCAATGGATTCCGCCTCCGCTGAGTTCTCTCCTTCGGCGGTATCTCCCCACTGATCCAAATTTATTCCAGATCTGGCTCCTTGCTGGTGACAATGGCTCCTCTCGTGTCGAGCTACTTTCTTTCTTGTCAGGCTCCCTCTTCTACTTGTCGCTGCTTGCGCCTTCTGCTTGCTGCTACTTGAGCCCTCTGCTCACAGTTGCATGAGCTTTCTGCTCGCAGCTGCATGAGCCTTCTGCTCGCCGCTGGCTTGTGCCCGTGCCCTGCTCGCTGTATCTTGAGCCTATTTTTGTCGACAACCTATATCCGCTGCTCGTTTCACTCGAAGGATGATGGTGTTTTCTTTTTAGTATCTGGTTCTTTGTGCATTTTTTATGAGACCTCTTATTGTCGTGTTGATCTTATGTTGTTTGTGTCTCCAGGCGTTCTATACCTTCTTGCACATGTTCCACGCGCGGGAGTGTTCGTGATGAGGGAAACTCAAATGACTTTCTTTCCTCTTAGTCACATATGGACTCCAGACATATTTCGTGTGTTGTTTGTGTCTCCCTTAACTTTTCTTCATTGTTGGGTAGGGGTGGTTTGACCCTTTATTGGTTGACCTGATTTCAGCTCCGGGAGCATCCAACGTGATCATGGTCGATATGTCGACCAATGATGTGTGGCTTATGACTGGTGGGATTATCCTTGATGACACGCAGTTGGGCCCTGATAGCTGCTGTTTTTGTCCCAAGTTGCCAACCACCATTACCTCTTTTTCTATGATGTGTCCAACCTAAAGCTTTCCCCTCTAGCTTGAGGGAGAGTGTTGAAGATATTAGTGCATTATAATTATTTAGTCTATTAGTATGTGACTGGGCTTAGTTCCATATCGTGAGTCAGGAATTGTGTGTCTATTGTAATGCTATAAATACGTCTGTGGATGAATGAATTGTACTCTTTATTTTCTTATCTCCCTTTTAACAGCAACAAAAAACACACATGTTAAAGCAACAAAACACATGTAACATCCAAAATTTAAGTGTGTTTCTTTTAATTTCAAGATCCGATCAGGAGTAATTTTGACTGGTGACAACATCAAATAGAGGTACCTACGCCCTTACAGTTATTTTTATGTGTAGACTATAACTTAAATAATGCTTGTTTAGTGACAAAATTAAAGAGATTTCATTAGACACAATTTAAAGGTTCACAAGGGTACTTCCTATTCAAATAATAAGTGTTAATGCACGATGATAATTTGGAAATCAAAGTGAAATAACTAATTCACTTAGCCTTCGCTCCTTAAGAAACAAAAGGATTTTGATTTTTTCCTCTTTAAGCAAACCACACCTTCCTTCTTAATAGCCGGCACTGAATAAAAAGAGGCGACATGGTTCTTCCGTCATGCACAAATTAGAGGAGTCGAAAACTTTTTAGGGCCTTCTCATACGCTGAAATGTGCTTTCCCCCGCCTTTCGTTGTCTAGAGCATAGGAGCATGGGATCAGTAAGCATAGGGCCTTCTCAAGACGCATCCTGTCTCCCGCGCGCCTGAAGGCTTCGATGACCCGCTCTTCAATCGTGGAGACTAAATGACAATAAGCGTAGACTCTTTGATGGGGGACCATCGGGCGCACTTTGGCGCAAGGCGGATCCCACCTTCGTATATTCGCGCCGACGGATTTGATCGAACCGGCGATCCGTTACCGTGGATGCGTCCGGCTCGTCATTTAGATTCATTTTCATATATAGCACTTTGTATTTCGGATATTATTTTATAGAGTTTTGGGGACGGAACCGCCGGCCAATCATAGCCGTCGATTTCGGTTGCCCTAGCTTGGCTTTCTTATAAATAGAATAGGAGGGCTGCAGGAATTATCATTGCTGAAGTTTGGAAAAGGTTTTCTTCCTTCCTTCCGGTAATCATTCCGCGGTGCCGACGCCGTGGAGCCCCTTGGTGCCGACGCCTCGGGTAAGTTCCTTTGTTTCCCCCCCCTCCCTTCTCCTCTTCCCCATCCAACCCGCCAGCCCTAACTGGTTCTCCGCCTGAACCAGTCAGCCGCCTGAACCAGCCCGCCATCCCACGCCAGCCCACTGCCTGAATCAGCCAACCGCCCTCCGCCAGTCCGCCGCCTGAACCTTTTCCGCCCAGATTTGGGCTGCCTGAGCCCTTCCCCACCGCCCAGCATACCACCATCCAATCCCCCCTACCGCTGCCCCTTACCTTCCCCTCCACAGCCACCAAACTCAGCCCCACCAGCCACATTCAGCCCTCACCGGATCTGGACAGATCCGACCAGATCTGTCCAGATCGGGCTGGATCCCGCCGGAACCAGTCCGGCAACCCCAAACAGCCCTCCTCCACCCCCCAAACAGCAGCCCTTTCATTCCCCCACGTGGATCCACCTTCCCCTTGCCCGATCTCGTCTCAACACCACCCGTAAGTCCATCCAAGCCTCCAAAATTTCAGATCTACGTATATTTCCTGTAGCCCGAATTTTAATTCAGCACTTTATACTTGTTTATGCGGATTTTATTGTTGATGGTTTAATATATGTTGTGCACGTTGTGGATCTTGTGATCGACGGAATTATAGCACGTTGTATTCGCCTGTGAATCTCTTGCCTTGCAGGACGCTTTATTCGCCGCACGCTTAAATTAGCCCTCCGTGCGGAGGAACGCTATTGCCTAAATTGCTGAATAGAAATCGTTTCTCTTGCTCAGAATGAATGTAATGATTTATATGTTGACTTGTTGCTTAAATTAATTTAACGCCTGATTAATTTCATCTCGCATATAGTCATTGGTTAGGGTGAGTCCACCCCCCCACGTCACTAGCAGGTGTCTTAGGAGTTCACCCCACAACCTACCCTACATCAGTTGGTATCAGAGCCCAAGGTTGGGCCATTGTGCATGCTCCGTAGTGGTAGGGCCTTTAGAAGCATGATAGATCCTCCAGTCACCAATGACCGGGCAGCGGGCTCGAATTCGAGCATCGCTACCACCGACTTCCAGCGTCTTATTCTAGAACGTTTTGACGCAATGGGTACCCAGTTCGAGAATGTGCGTCACGATATCGCCGCGGTGACTCGTCGTCTGGATCTGATAGAGCACGCTAGAGATACTACCTCCCTTCATGACGATGAGATCGCGGGTGACCCGGGAAAGTCTCCCCGTCGCGGGCAGCGGGTCAGAGATGATCCGCCACCGGCAGACCGCTACCACCGAGAGGTCCCCGTGAGAGTCCCCACCCCGCCCGCATGGCGGAATCCTGAGCCAGCACGTGGCCGACCCCCGCCCCGCGGGAAGATTACCGCATGCCACGTCATCCTGGCCTGAGGGACCATGTCCCTCCACACGGTCGTCGTGACCATCGTCGAGACGAGTATTACCCGCCGGGTCGACGTGAGCGCGGACCCCCGCCCGCTCGGCACGACTATGACCGGGACGACGATCCTGATGAGTATCCTGACCCGCGGAGAGGTGATCGCGGTTTTGACATCACCCGTAGGATTCACCTCGATGCCCCGACATTCGATGGTCGCCTGGATCCAAAGGCCTTTAGTGATTGGCTCCTGGACATGGATCATTATTTTGATTGGTACGATATGAGTGATGATCGTTGTGTCTGGTTCGCCAAGATGAAATTAATCGGACAGGGTAAGGTGTATTGGATTAGTGTTGAGCGAGCCCTAGAGCGTGACGGTTACTACCCCATCATCAGATGGGATGACATGAAGGAGAGGCTTAGGGATAAATACCTCCCTGCCTCCTACCGTGACCAGCTACTTGATCAGCTGCAGAGCTTACGTCAGGGGTCGCTTTCTGTAGCTGAGTATATGGCTCGATTCGACGAGCTAGTTGTTAGGAGCGATATTTCGGAGGAGCCTATTGCCACCGCCTCTCGATTCAAGGCCGGCCTCCGCTCGGATCTCCGGAGAGAGCTGATTCCCCATCGCTTGGAGACTGTAGATCAGATATTCCAGCTCGCTCTAGAGTATGAGCAATACCTTCGTGCCCCTAGTACGAAGCAGTTTCCTTCCCGGACGGATCCGTCAACGTTTAGGAAGCCCGCTCCCGCCCAGACTGCTGCAGCCACCTCATCCCCTCGAGTCACTCCTGACTTGAAGGGGAAGGCTGTCGCTACCGAGGGCCAGAGGCCTGGGGGTATACAGTGTTTTAGGTGCGGAGGTAGAGGACACGTGGCGGCCCATTGCCCCACACGTAGTCTGTTGATTGAGGATGAGGAGCCCGATTTAGAGGGAGATGTGGAGATTACTGAGGAGGTCACTGCCACCGTTGAGGAGGGCTGGGAGAGCGACACTGAGCGGTCGTTAGAGGTGGGAGTGGTCAGACGCTTTCTGCATACCCCACGAGCCGATGAGGATTGGCGCCGCACTACCATTTTCTACACATATTTCCCGAGTGCAGGCGGTCCCTGCAAATTAGCTATCGATAGTGGGAGCTGTGTGAATATTGTGGCCCAGAAGGGTCTAGACCGCATGCAGGTGAAGGCGGAGCCTCACCCCCACCCCTATCGTGTAGTCTAGGTCGACAAGACCGCGATCCAGGTTACCCAGCGCTGTCTCGTTCCGATCACCATAACATCTTTTGAGGACCGAGTTTGGTGCGATGTCATCCCTATGGATGTCGCTCACGTCCTGCTGGGCCGCCCTTGGTTATTTGATCGCGATGTCACGTGCTTCGGTCGATCGAACACGTGTGTCTTCTATGATAAGGGGCGGAAGATCACTTTATCCCCCACCCAGCCCAGAGAGAGGCCTAAGGGCCGGGTCGAGTCGTCCACTAGCACGATTACTTCGAGACCCGTGCATATCCTGAGGCGTAGTGAGTTTCTGAGAGATAGCACTGATGCTGGTATCATGTATGTAGTGGCAGCCACTATGGCTTCTGATTGCCCTACACCTGAGGTTTCCCCTGCCGTGCGACCGTTACTAGGTGAGTTTGCGGACATTATGCCAGAGGAGCTCCCTGATGAGTTACCCCCTCTGCGGGACATCCAGCACGCTATAGACTTAGTCCCGGGGGCCTCGCTCCCCAATCTGCCACATTATCGCATGAATCCCGTCGAGCACGCTGAGCTCAAGAGGCAGGTTGATGAGCTTCTTCGGAAGCAGTTTATCCGCGAGAGCTTGAGTCCATGTGTCGTCCCCGCCCTTCTTACCCCTAAGAAGGACTGCAGTTGGCGCATGTGCATTGATAGTAGAGCTATCAACAAGATTACTGTGAAGTATCGTTTCCCGATCCCTCGTCTGGATGACCTATTAGACACGATGTCCGGAGCTCAGATCTTCTCGAAGAACGATCTCCGAAGCGGGTACCACCAGATTAGGGTCCGCGAGAAAGACGAATGGAAGACGACGTTCAAGACGAAAGACGGTTTGTATGAGTGGTTGGTCATGCCATTTGGGCTTTCGAACGCACCGAGTACATTCATGCGAGTCATGACCCAGGTTCTGCGGCCCTATATGGGCAAATTCCTAGTCGTTTACTTTGACGACATTCTGATCTATAGCCACACTGAACCTGATCACCTTGAGCACTTGAGGCTCCTATTCGATATTCTCCGAAAGGAGAAGCTGTTTATCAATCTGAAGAAGTGCTCCTTCCTATCGGAGTCCGTCCACTTCTTGGGATTTATTATCTCCTCCTCAGGCGTGTCAGTTGACCCTGAGAAGGTCCAGTCCATCCGTGAGTGGCCCGTACCTTCGACCATTCATGAGGCTCGTAGCTTTCATGGACTGGCTACCTTTTATAGGAGATTTGTTAGGGGTTTTAGCTCGATCATGGCCCCCTTTACTAGCTGCCTGCGTAAGGGAGATTTCCAGTGGACCGCCGCGGCCACTCAAGCATTTGAAGAAATTAAGGACAAGCTGACGTCCGCCCCCGTTCTGCGACTCCCCGATTTTAGTAGGGCCTTCGAGATCGCGTGCGATGCATCGGGTGTGGGTATTGGAGGAGTGTTAAGTCAAGAGGGACACCCGGTTTCTTACTTTAGTGAGAAACTGAATGAAGTCAAGCAAAAATACTCGAATTACGATCGAGAATTTTATGTTATTGTCCAGTCGTTGCGGTATTGGAGACACTACCTCCTTCCCCGGGAGTTTGTGCTATATTCGGATCACCAGGCCCTGCGCTACCTCGACTCCCAGAGGAAGCTGAGTCATCGCCATGCGAAGTGGGTAGAGTATTTACAGGATTTCCACTACGTTCTCAAACATCGCGCCGGTGTTGACAACAAACCCGCCGACGCACTCAGTCGTCGAGTCTCTCTATTTCACACATTGAGGGCCCAGGAGGATGGTTTCGAGAGGGTGATTTTGGACTACCCCACTTGTCCAGATTTTGCTGAGACTTACACCGCGTTATCGAGGGACCCTCCAGATCCTGTTGAGGGGTTTCAGATCATTGATAGGTATTTGTTCCGGGGCTCCCGCTTGTGTGTGCCCAATACCTCATATCGTGACTATTTAGTTTGGGGACTACACGCCGGGGGTGCCGCCGGCCATTTTGGGCGAGATAAATCGATTGCTATAGTAGAAGATCGTTTCTATTGGCCGAGTCTGAAGAGAGATGTGGCTCGTATCGTTCGACACTGCCGTGTGTGCCAAACGGCCAAGGGAACAAAGCAGAACACGGGTCTATACACTCCTTTACCCGTTCTCCATCGTCCTTGGGAGGACATTAGTATGGACTTCGTGTTGGGACTTCCGCGCACCCTGCGGAAGCATGATTCTATTTTTGTTGTGGTCGACCGATTCTCTAAGATGGCGCACTTTATTGCGTGTAGTAAGACCGCCGATGCCCCCCGCGTCGCGGCCTTATTTATGAGCGAGGTCTTTCAATTACACGGTCTCCCAAAGTCCATTGTGTCTGATCGGGATGTGCGGTTCGTTAGTTACTTTTGGAAGACGTTATGGCGGAAGACGGGGACCACACTTAAGTTCTCTTCCGCATACCACCCTCAGACGGACGGTCAGACTGAGGTGATAAATAGAAGTTTAGGTAACCTGCTGAGCTGTCTGGTTGGTGAGCATGCGTCCAGCTGGGACTCCGTGCTCCCTATAGCTGAGTTTGCATACAATAGTTCCATCAATAGGTCGACCGGTCTGAGCCCATTTCAGGTAGTGTCAGGTTATGACCCTAGGAAGCCTATTGATCTTATACCAGTCCCGACTGAGTCACGTCCTAGTGAGTCTGCCGAGTCCTTCACACGTCATTTGCATGAGTTGCATGAGTCTATCAGGCGTAAAATCAATTTAAGCAACGAACATTATAAAGAACTGGCCGACAGACATAGGCGGGAGAATCATTTTCTGGTTGGCGAACAGGTGATGGTGCGAGTTCGTGCGGAGCGGCTCCCTCAGGGGCCTGCTAAGAAACTGAGCGCCAGGCGAATTGGGCCCAACACTGTTTTGAGGCGGATCGGGTTGAATGCTTACGAGTTGGACATTCCTGCGAGCATGGGTATCCACCCTGTGTTCAATATTGAGGACCTGACACCTTACTTTCCACCCCACGAGTACCCCGATCCCTACCTTGGCGGCCCTCCCGAGCCTCTACCACCACCCCGTTCTCCCACCACCCAGCCTCCCCTTGACTCCCACTCCCCCTGGAGTTCACCACCAGTGGCTTCACCTGTGGCACCACCACCATCACCGGACCACTTCTCCCGAGAGCTGAGGGTCGAGCAGATTACAGAGATCATTGCACATGAGTTCGTCCCTTCCACTGACGGACCCGTGTACCGCTACTTGGTTCGCTGGCTTGGACATTCTTCATCCGACGATACTTGGGTTATTGCAGCTGAGCTTGATCGACTCGCCCCCGGGCTTCGACTACAGTACGACCATCTCCATTCATCGGAGATGAAGGCTTTTCAGTCGGGGGGAGTTGATGGGGGACCATCGGGCGCACTTCGGCGCAAGGCGGATCCCACCTTCGTATATTCGCGCCGACGGATTTGATCGAACCGGCGATCCGTTACCGTGGATGCGTCCGGCTCGTCATTTAGATTCATTTTCATATATAGCACTTTGTATTTCGGATATTATTTTATAGAGTTTTGGGGACGGAACCGCCGGCCAATCATAGTCGTCGATTTCGGTTGCCCTAGCTTGGCTTTCTTATAAATAGAATAGGAGGGCTGCAGGAATTATCATTGCTGAAGTTTGGAAAAGGTTTTCTTCCTTCCTTCCGGTGATCATTCCGCGGTGCCGACGCCGTGGAGCCCCTTGGTGCCGACGCCTCGGGTAAGTTCCTTTGTTCCCCCCTCCCTTCTCCTCTTCCCCATCCAACCCGCCAGCCCTAACTGGTTCTCCGCCTGAACCAGTCAGCCGCCTGAACCAGCCCGCCATCCCACGCCAGCCCACCGCCTGAATCAGCCAGCCGCCCTCCGCCAGTCCGCCGCCTGAACCTTTTCCGCCCAGATTTGGGCTGCCTGAGCCCTTCCCCACCGCCCAGCATACCACCATCCAATCCCCCCTACCGCTGCCCCATACCTTCCCCTCCACAGCCACCAAACTCAGCCCCACCAGCCACATATTCAGCCCTCACCGGATCTGGACAGATCCGACCAGATCTGTCCAGATCGGGCTGGATCCCGCCGGAACCAGTCCGGCAACCCCAAACAGCCCTCCTCCACCCCCCAAACAGCAGCCCTTTCATTCCCCCACGTGGATCCATCTTCCCCTTGCCCGATCTCGTCTCAACACCACCCGGAAGTCCATCCAAGCCTCCGAAATTTCAGATCTACGTATATTTCCTGCAGCCCGAATTTTAGTTCAGCACTTTGTACTTGTTTATGTGGATTTTATTGTTGATGGTTTAATATATGTTGTGCACGTTGTGGATCTTGTGATCGACGGAATTATAGCACGTTGTATTCTCCTGTGAATCTCTTGCCTTGCAGGACGCTTTATTCGCCGCGCGCTTAAATTAGTCCTCCGTGCGGAGGAACGCTATTGCCTAAATTGCTGAATAGAAATCGTTTCTCTTGCTCAGAATGAATGTAATGATTTATATGTTGACTTGTTGCTTAAATTAATTTAACGCCTGATTAATTTCATCTCGCATATAGTCATTGGTTAGGGTGAGTCCACCCCCCCACGTCACTACCAGGTGTCTTAGGAGTTCACACCACAGCCTACCCTACATCACTCTTCCTCCCTCTACAGAGGGACTCGACGACTCCATCCTACAAGAGGAGGCTCGAGGATGACTCCTTGCGGTTTTTAGCTCATGCCCGACCTCCCCCTTCGACTGTTTTTCCAGGTAAGTTCTGCAGTTTTCATGTTTCCTCCTTACTTATACACCGGATCACAGGAATTCAAGATTTAAATTCTTAATTTTTTAGAGAACCTCAAAAAAAGTAAAAATCCATTGTTTGTTATTTATTTTGTCATTTCGCTTCTTCCTTTGTTTTCCGTCCTGCATCTAGTTGTGTTCCTTCCATTTATGAACTTGTTTAGTGTTTCTATTTAATTTTGGATTTTGATTTAACGTTATGGAAGATCATATGAGGTTTACTTCGCTCCGATGCAACGTCAGCCTAGGTCAATCGTGCTTGTTCCATGCTTATGCGTCACAAGTAGAATTAAGTGAAACTATTAAAATCTAATTTTGAGAAGACTTGGATGATTTAGTATGAGAAATCAAATAAAAAGGAAGATTTTCATAGGAGGAGACGTACATAGACATATAAGAAAGAAAAATATAGATTATACATTCGTTCATACATGATTTGGATATGAATAAAGAAATGAAGGAAGAACCATTTTAGATTTTGTCATAGCACATGAACTAATTGTGACAAATACATTTTTCTTAAAAAAGTGAGGAACGTTTTATTACGTTTAAAAGCGAACCAAATAAGTAACAAATTGATTATTTCATAACTTGCAAAATGAATAAAATAATTAGTAAGGATTGCAAAGTCATATTAGGAGAAAGTTTGACAACACAACATTGGTTAATGACGTTGGATGTGCAAATTAAAAATAATAAATTTAAGACAAGGACAAAATTGTTTCCAAAAATTCGGTGGTGTAACGTGAAGTTGGAAAAACAGGTTGCTTTCAAGACAGTAGTCATGCAACAACTAGTTGATGACCCTTATGTTGATCTTAGTGTCTCATGAGAAGTTAGGTCTTCACATTTAAAAATAAGAGGAAAAAAGTACTTGCAGAATCAAAAGATCGTGCGCCCCCAAATACAGAATCTTAGTGGTGGAAAGAGAAAGTGCAAGACAAAGTAAGAGCAAAGAGGATCAGTTATAAAACACTTTACGCATATATGAATGATGAAAACTTGGCAAGGTATAAAATCACCAAGAAATAAGCTAAGCATGCAGTAAGTAAAACAATAAGTCAAGTCTATGAAAAATTTTATAAACGAGTAAATACCAAAGATAGAGAGCGTGACATATAAAATTGTTCGAGCTAGAGAGAGGAAGACAAGAGATTTAAGTCAAGTTAAATGCATAAAGGATGAAACAAATACAAGTTTGATAGATGATGTGACTATTAAAAAACGAGTAAAAAAATACTTTTATTAAAAATGTAATGAAACAAAAGATAATGAACTAACCTTGAAAAGTTAAATAAATCGAAGGAACATATGAACAAAATATTTTATCATAAAATTTAAGTATCAGAGATAAATGATGCTCTAAAGAAGATAAAAAATGGAAAGATGGTTGAGCCAAACAATATACTCATCAAAGTATGAAAATGTCTAGGAAAAGAAGAAATTTGTGGCTTATATGTTTCTTCAATAAAATATTGAAGTCAAAGAACAGACCGAATCAATGGAGAAAAAGTATTTTGATACCTTTGTATAAGAACAAATGAGATATATAAAATTATGTTAATTACATAAGAATTAAATTAATGAGTCGTACCATGAAACTATGAGAACGAGCAATAGAAATAATAGAAAGACGAGAGATTAGCATCTCAGAGAATTAATTTAGATTCATGCCAGAGAGGTCGACTAAGGAAGCTATACATCTCTTGAGAAAACTCATTAACAATTATCGAGAAAGAAAATAAGATTTGCATATATTGTTTGACGATCTTGAGAAGACTTGTGATAAGGTTCCAAGAGATATGTGCACAAATTCAGTGACGATGGTGAGGACATTTGAAAAATTAACACATGAATTCTCTATAATTGTTGGCTTACATCAAGGCTCAGCATTAATGTCTTATCTTTTTACTCTTATCTTAGATGAGCTCACTGGACATATCAAACAAACAATACCTTAATGTTTATTGTTTGCGGATAAAACCATTTTGGTCGATGAGACGGGTGACGGTGTAAACGTGAAATTTGAAACTTGACAAGACACTTTAGAAAAGAAGGATTTAGGTTGAGCGGGACAAATACAGAGTATATGAAGCTTAATTTAATAGTGCAAAAAAGACAGATGACTTCGTTGTTAAGTTGGATGATCAAGATATTTCCCGCAATGAGTGCTTTAAAAATCTTGAATCGATAGTTCAAAAAGATGGAGATTTTGAAAAAGATATAATACATAGAATCCAAGCAGGTTAGTTAAAGTGGAGAGGTGCGTTAGGGATCTTATGTGATCGTAAAGTACCATTAACACATAAAGGTAAGTTTTATCGTACTGCAATGAGACCATCGATGTTCTATGATTCTGCGTGTTTGGCAGTGAATTATGTACATGAGCAAAAAATGGGAATTGTGAAGATGTGAGTGCTTAGGTGGATGTGTAGACACACGAGACTTGATAAAATTAGGAATGAATGTATCATGAATAAGACATGAGTGACACCAATTGCAGAGCTCGACTAAGATGGTTTGAACACGTACAAAGAAGCCCATTAGAGGCACATATTAGGCGTTGTGAGAGTTTAGTCACTAGGCTTGTTAAACGGGGGAGGGGTAGACCAATAAAGACTTGGAATGAAACTATAAAGAAAGACATGATGTACTTATGCATTAGTGAGATTATGACTAAAGGTATGACCCAATGGAGACAAAGGATCCATATAGCCGAGGCCACCATAGTGGGATAAAGACTCGAGTGTTGTTACATATTTCTCTCTCGTCTAAATAATGTTATTGGGATTTCAATGTAACCCTAGAAGGCCAAAAGTGAGGGAGGATTTTTTTGGTGTGTTCATTGTAAACCAGAGAAAACAGGTGATACAGGACAAACGTTGCACCTGCTTGCCACCCTAGAGTCCCACCAGGGGGCCCACCTTCGTGTCGCACCAAGACAACTTTATCAGGCCAACGAGCCATACACCCTAACCCGTCTCCGGTCCCACTACAGAAAGTTGAAAGGTTGTTGACAATGTTGTAAATATCAGATGTCGACGACGTATCAGATTGAGTTTAAAAATGTCGGATGTCGGAAGTAGAAACATGTTGGAGATATTTTAAAATATCGGATTTTCGTGTCTTATAAATAAGATTTTTATTTTTATATATACTAATTATAATTATATTATGAAATAAAATCGAATAGTATCTAAGATAAAATATTAGTAACAAATACAAAATAATACACTGTAAAATATATTTAATAGTATACAATAGTTTTATTTTGATAACAATAATTTTATTGAAAATAAAAAAAAAATTAAAAGTTAAAAATCATTGATTGATTATAAGTCTTTTCAAACTTATAAATTTATATTAAAAACATGCAAACAATCAACTAATAAATGCATTAAATGTTTTCATTTTTTTGTGATATGAAGTTAAAAATTATGAAACAATTATAAAAAATTGGTTGTACGAATAAAACATTAAAAATTTGAAACAATAAGTCTAATCGATTTAAACATACATAATATAAAATATATGTCGTTAGTCTACTAACATAACATAAAATAAAATAGCGAGCAATATATTTAAAAGTCATGTCGCCCGAAATATTGGAAAAAAAGCAGATATGTCGGCATATATTTCACAAAAGGACAGAATCTGTTTTTTTAGAAAACCATATCGTTTTGCCTTTTAAAATGACATATCTTGAGATATGTCGGACATTTAAAACAATGGTTGTCGAGACCAAGATTCGATCTCGAGACTATTGAAGTATTAGACCGGGCGGCCTTGCGGTCTTGTCTGGCGGTTTGTTGACCGAACGGTCTGGCGGTCTCCTCTGGTGCTTGGAGACCGGGCGGTCTATCGGACTCTCAGTGTGGCATGTTCTTATCCTGCTGGAGGTGTCGTGCGGTTAACCCATCTGTCTAACCGCGCGGCCTGTGCGGTCTCCTTTATTTCTAGCCGCTCTGCCCTGTACATGTTTAGTCCAACATTGTTTGTTTATACTCTCTCATATCTCCTCCATTCTATATAAGGGAGGTCATACCTTTGTAAATGATATCTTTTTTGGATAATAAAATTTCAATTATTCAAAAGTCTATCCGTTTGTTCTTTCTTATTCGCTACTTTCTACATGGTATCAGAGGACACGGTCGTTTCCTCCTGATTGTGTGCGCTCTCTGATTCTCGCGGCTTGTTTTCCGCTTTCCGCGACCTGTCTCGCGGCTTGCCTTCTCTTCTATCCGCTGCCCTGTTCGCGCGACTTGTTTCTGTCCGCTGCCCTGTTCGCGCGACTTGCTTCTCCTTGGTTCTCTTCTCCTGCTGCTATTCGTCGCCGCGACCTGTTTCGTTGTCGCCGCGCTCCTGGTTCTTTCTTGCCTCTCCGACTTCCTAGTCGTTACGACCTGTTTCTGTTCGCCCGGCCTGCGACTTGTTGTAGTCGCTGCTTCTTGCCTCCTCTTCTCTTCTGTTCGCTCGGCCTTTTCAGTCCGCGCGACCTCTTCCCCGCTGTGCCTTTGACTGCTTTCTAGCCGCTTGTATTCGCGCGGCTTATTCCTTTTCTATCCGCTGCGGTTTCTTGCTGTGTTCTATGACTACTTCCGGTCTCATCACTACTCCTGCAGCTCCTTCTCCACCTCCTCCTTCGGGCAACCTTGGCACCCTTTCTAAGCTTGTTGGCTCCAACTATCCCGATTGGAGCGTTTCTTTCACTTTTCTCCTTCGCTCTCAACGCAAGCGTCATCACCTCACCGATGACCCTCCTCCTCGTACCTCTCCTGAGTTTGATGACTGAGATGCGAGTGATGCTCTTGTCCGCACCTGGCTGGCCAACAGCCTTTCTGATGAGTGCCTTCCCGTCATTTGCCATGATGAGACGGTCAAGGCCGCCTGGCTTCACCTCGCTGCTCTCTATTCGAAGGGGGGTCATACGTCCCGCATTTATACTCTCTATGCGGACCTCTTCGCCCGCCCTTCCATGTCTCCTGCTGCGGCTTATCAGCAGGTTCAGGCTCTTGGTGCTGAAATCCTCCAGAATCGCCCCTTCTCCGCGTACTTGGCCGAACAGCACAAACACTTCCAGGAACTCCTGGTTGTTTGTTATCTTCTTCGTCTTCCCGATTCTTATGATATGATCCGCCAGCAGATCTTGGGTGAGGCGGAATCTCCTACTTTGGATGCCACTGCGGCTCGCATTGCCGCTGTTACTTCGCTGCTCCAGCGGCCTCTGTTGGCCTCCCCCCTTCCCAGGACTCCTTTGCTCACCAAGCTCAGAGGGGGGGACCTAGTGGCCGCGGCCACTCCGGCGGACGGGGTTCATCCCGGTTCCTCTGCTCTCACTGTGGTCGTACCGGCCACTCTGTTGACCGCTGCTGGCAGAAACATCCTCATCTTCGCCCTTCCGGTGATGCTCCTTATTCGGCCTCCGCCTCTTCTCGGTCGTCTGCCTCTGTGGCCACGACGTCAGGTAGTGCCCACGTCGTTACCCAAGGTAAATGGCTGATTGACTCCGGTGCTACAAATCATATGACTGGCAACCCTCATTGCTTCTCCCGTCTTGAGACACATGACCGCTTACCCCCGGTTCGTGTGGCGGATGGCTCCCCGTCCCCGGTTCATGGGACGGGCATGGTTCAACTCACCCCTCGCTTTGCTTGGAGGACACCCTCTATGTCCCGAAGTTCCCGTGCAATTTGTTATCAGTTACTACTTTATGCCGGCAACTTCAGTGCTCCGTCTTATTCACTCCCACTACTTGTTCTTTTCAGGACCCGAGGACCCAGCGAACGATTGCTACTGGGACTGAGAGCGGCGGCCTCTACTTCCTCGACGATGTTTCCGCTCTGTCCGCCTACTCCTCCTCCACAGATCTCCTTCAATGGCATCTTCGCCTTGGACATCCTGCTCCTCGGATTCTTCGCCAGCTTCTGCCCCACTTACCTCCTATCAGTTCTCCGCTCAACTGTGATGCGTGTCAGCTTGGCAAACATCATCGCTCCTCCTTCCCACCGAAGCAAGGCCGTGGCTCCTCTCGCCCGTTTGATCTTATTCATTCTGATGTATGGGGTCCTGCTCCTACCCTCACTGTTGGTCGGGGTAGTTCCTATTTTGTCACTTTTATAGATGATTTTTCACGCTGTACCTGGGTGTATCTGTTAAAAGATCGCTCTGAACTCTTTTCTGTTTGGCAATCATTTTATTTTATGATTCAGACTCAACTTGCTATTTCTATTAAAGTTTTACGTTCTGATAATGCCAAGCAATATCTGAATCATGAGTTCTCCTCTTTCTTTCACCAACATGGCCCGCTTCATCAAACGACTTGTGTTTACACCTCCCAGCAGAATGGGGTGGCGGAGCGTAAAAACCGTCACCTGCTTGATGTTGCTCGTACTCTCATGACGCAGATGCACGTCCCTCGCTCCTACTGGGGCTACGCTGTGCTCCTCGCCTGCTATCTCATCAATCGCCTTCCCTCCACAGTTCTCCACGGCCAGACCCCCTTCTCCATTCTCTACCCCCACAAGGAACCTTTTCCTCTCCCTCTCCGTGTCTTTGGCTGTACGGCCTTTGTTCACGCTCCCTCCGCTACCCGCGACAAGCTTTCCCCCCGTTCCACCAAGTGTCTTTTTGGGGTACTCTACCACTCAAAAAGGCTATTGCTGCTTTGACCCCCTTCTCCGCAAGCAGTTTGTCTCCGCGGATGTGACTTTTTTCGAGAATGCTTCATATTTCTCTCCTACCTCTTCTCTTCCTTCTGATATCTCCGTTCCTTCCACGCCTCTCGACGTTTTCCCACCTCCGTCTCCTCCTCCACCGACTCCTTCCCAGTCCGTCTCCCCACCCACCCCTCCACCCTCCTCTCCGCCGCCGTCTCTCTCTAGTCCCGGGCCAGCCTTATCCGTCACGGACGCTCCGGTCGCTGACGCTCCCGTCGACCTGGATCTTCCCATTGCTCTTCGCAAAGGGGTGCGGGCGTGTACTCAACACCCGCTTGCGGCAGTTGTTTCCTATGATCGGCTTTCTCCTTCTCGCAGGTGTTTTGCCCTGGCTATCTCTGCTACTTCTACTCCCCGCACCTACCAGGAGGCTCTTGCTCTCCCTCATTGGAAGTCTGTCATGGATGAGGAGATGGCTACTCTTACTGAACGGGGTACCTGGACCCTTGTTCCTCCTCCCGTGGGCACTGATGTGGTTGGCTGTCGCTGGGTCTTCGTTGTGAAATTTCGCCCCGACGGCACTGTGGATCGCTACAAGGCCCGGCTGGTGGCCAAGCACTCAGACTTACGACATTGATTACTTTGATACCTTTTCTCCGGTTGCTCGCCTCAGCACCATCCGGGTTCTCCTTTCTGTGGCTGTTAACCGGGATTGGGCTATTTCCCAGCTTGATGTGAAGAATGTCTTTCTCTATGACGATCTTCAGGAGGACGTCTATATGGAGCAACCTCCTGGGTATGTTGCTCAGGGGGAGACACGCGTATGTCATTTGAAGAAGGCCATTTATGGCCTAAAGCAGAGCCCTCGGGCATGGTTCGACAAATTCAGTGGTACTGTGGCTACCATCGGCTTTAGAAGGAGTTCGGCCGATCACTCCTTATTCATTCGCAAAACGGCATCGGGACTGGTGGTTTTGGCAGTATATGTGGATGATATTCTTCTTACTGGCGATGACCGAGATGGGGTGGACTTGACGAAGAAGCACCTCCGTCAGCACTTGGTCACGAAGGATATGGGCTCCCCAAAATACTTTTTGGGGATAGAAATCTCTCGGAAACTTGACTCGTTGGTTCTCTCCCAACGAAAGTATGCCCTTGATCTTCTACAAGAAGCAGGATTGACAGGTGCCAAACCGGCTCGGTTTCCCATGGCTATTGGAGAAGACAAAACGTGGACGGATGACTCGCCTCTTCTATCTGATGTCACAAGGTACAGACGCTTGGTAGGCAAACTCATCTATCTCACGGTGACTAGACCCGACATCGCCTATGCTGTAGGCAAGGTCAGTCAGTTTATGCAAGCTCCCAGGGAGTGTCATCTTCAGTCTGCCCTGAAGATTTTAGAGTATATCAAAGCAGCACCAGACAAAGGGTTACTCTTTCAGAAGAATGGTCATCTGAGGGTTGAGACCTACTCAGATTCAAGTTACGCGGATGACAAAGGCGATCGTAAATCCACATCAGGTTTTTGTACCTTTGTTGGAGGTAATCTCGTGAGTTGGAAGAGCAAGAAATAGTCTGTTGTTTCCAGATCCAGTGCAGAAGCCGAATACCGGAGTATGGCGTCAACCACGTGTGAGTTAAAGTGGTTGCGGGCTCTCATGCTTGACCTGGGCGAGGTATATGACTGTCCTCTCCCTATGTTCTGTGACAACAAGGCCGCTATATACATATCCAGAAATCCGGTATTCCATGAGAGAACAAAGAATATAGAGGTTGACTGTCACTTCATTCGGGAAGAGATTTTGAAGAAACAGATTTGTACTCCATTTGTCACCTCTGACAAGAAATTGACAGATATCTTCACCAAGCCGGTCTCTACTTCCTTCTTCCACATTTGTGACAAGCTGGGCATGATTGATATCTATGCTCCAGCTTGAGGGGGAGTGTTGAAGTATTAGACCGGGCGGCCTTGCGGTTTTGTCTGGCGGTTTGTTGACCGAGCGGTCTGGCGGTCTCCTCTGGTGCTTGGAGACCGGGCGGTTTATCGGACTCTCAGTGCGGCCTGTTCTTATCCTGCTGGAGGTGCCGTGCGGTTAACCCATCTGTCTAACCGCACGGCCTGTGCGGTCTCCTTTATTTCTAGCCGCTCTGCCTTGTACATGTTTAGTCCCACATTGTTTGTTTATACTCTCATATCTCCTCCGTTCTATATAA
This sequence comes from Platanthera guangdongensis, assembly GCA_039583875.1. Lineage (NCBI taxonomy): Eukaryota > Viridiplantae > Streptophyta > Magnoliopsida > Asparagales > Orchidaceae > Platanthera > Platanthera guangdongensis. The sequence goes on along the minus strand of CM077166.1, from coordinate 12,075,440 downwards.
GGGATGTCATACCTTTGTAAATGATATCTTTTTTGGATAATAAAATTTCAATTATTCAAAAGTCTATCCGTTTGTTCTTTCTTATTCGCTACTTTCTACAGAGACCTCTTTGATAAAGAGCTCTCGGGCAAGCTCTCATCACCAACTAATTTGCACTTTTATGACGCAGGACAAGCATGACACCTGCCTGGCACCCTGGAGTCCCACCAGGGGGGTCCACCTTGGAGTCGCACCAAGGCAGGCTTTATCAGGCCAGCGGGCCGTACATCCCAACCCGTCTCTGGTTCCACCACAGGAAGCCGGAAGATTGTTGAGACCGAGATTCGATCTTGAGACCTCCTTGATAGAGAGCTCTCGAGCGAGCTCTCATCACCAACTAATGAGAGCTCGCATGAAAGCACTTTATCACGAAAGTCTCGAGATCGAATCTCGGTCTCAATAACCTTTCGGCTTCCTGTGGTGGGACCGGAGACCGGTTATGGTGTACGGCCCGTGGGCCTGATAAAGCCGCCTTAGTGCGACTCCAGGGTGGCAGGCAGGTGCGACGCCTGGCTCTGTCCTCCATTGCCTTATCGACCTCCTCCGCCTCCTCCTTTCAAGAGATGGTGTTGGCAGTCGTGATGTAGCACTGCCTAGCCACCCTAGGTTTTCCACTGACCCGGATATGGACTCCTCTAATGTTGTACTTCAAGCATTAGTGGTAGGAGGAAGGCACACACCAAAAGGTGTTGATGAGGGGCCTCATGAAGAAGGCGTTGTAGCTGCTCGGGGCATCCACGATGATGAATCGGTAGTTTTTGGACATCCCCCCAAGGTCACGAGTAGCTTGGCTCCTCCCTCCAATTCTTTCCTCTCCCCGAAAAATCCGAAGAGAGGGTCATCCGAGGCAAGCACGCTTTTCGCCTCGACTTTCATCTCATCGAAGGCCTTCTTAAAGATCACGTTCACAGAACTCTCGTTGTCCACCATGATTCTGGAAACCGCGAAGTTCTCGATCGCCGTCTGGATTACCAGCACATCGCAGAACGAGTATTCATGCATCAACACATTCTTTACCAAAAATGTGATTTTCTTTTCTGGGGGTGGGTTCTTGGAGGTCGAAGTGACACTTCGATGGTAGATGGAAAAGAGGCTCCCCTTTCGTATGGCCTCAATCTCTACCCCGCATGGATCACTCTGATCCCGCCTCGGGTACCCACATCGGCTAGGTCTTCGCAACGATCTTCCACCTCTACTCCTATTTCATCGATCTGTTGCTACAGCTGCTACCCTCTCAGGGATCTCACCAATCCCATCACCTCCAAGAACTTCAGGTAAGTGGTCGTTGCGTGAACCTTCCTCCTGGTGGAAGTCAGAGTAAAGCAACACTAGCCTCCACCTTCCTACCCCTCCTGGCTGGTTCCTCATTCTCCCTCTTCAGTCGATCGCCATGGCTTGCTGGGGAGGGAGATGAAATGACCTCGAACCCGGTCAACCTGGAGGGTTGAACTGTCCTTGCCCTGCTTGGAAGTGCCCCCCTGGAAGGGTCCTCCGCCCTGAGCAAACCCTCTTTCTTGACCCTGAGGGGCTCCTCCTACCGGCCTCCACACTGATTAGTTGACTGGTGACTGAAACCTCCACCTCGGCTCCTCCCCCGGGGAGGGGGGGGGGGTGTACCTGAAACCCTTGCCTCCTCGGCTCTTTTATTCTCCACACCTCCTGCTGCCGGAATCCTCCAGGCGCCTTCACCTTACTGTCTCCTAACTTTGTCAACTTCGACACAAACGCGCGGTTCGTAGCCTCGCACTCAATCTCCCACCCCACGCGGTCGATCAGCTCCTCAAAAGACAGAGGGGGGGTCCCAAGCAAGCTCCATCTTAAACAACCCCTGCTACAACCCGATGGTGAAGGAAAGCTGCAAGGTGTGTTCGGGCACCTCCTGAACCAGAAGAATTTCCTCCTAGAAGCGATCCGCGTAGCTTCCCAACAACTCATTCTCCCCTTGCTGGATCAGGAAGAGAGCCTCAACTCCCTTCTTTTTCTTCTTCAATGTGGAAAAGCGCAACAGAAAACTCCGGTGCAGATCTTCAAAGTCGTAGATAGTCCCCGAGGGAAGTTGTTGGAACCAGTCACTCGTCTTTCCCTTAAAGGTGATGGCGAACAACCTGCACTTGAAGGCATTCATCACTTGTATGATGGATATGGTGTCTTCGAACCACTGGAGGTGCAGAACTGGATCGTCCTTGCCGGTTTAGTAGGACACGAATGGATCTCTGAACACCTCCAACACAAAGGGCAAAAGGATCAACTCGCAAAAGGGTTCCCTGACCCTACTTGGGGAGTCAAAGGGACCCGCGCGGTCTACTTGCTCGAGTAGCAAAATTATCATCATCGGGGCCCGCGAGCCTTCCGACTAATGAGGCAGTGGCGTCTCCGGCTACAACAAGGAAGTAATGGCAATCTGCCATTGTTGTTAGGAGCATCCACAGAGCAGTGGGGAAATGAGATGCAGGAGTACACTAACATAAGTGTACCGATGGAAGAAGTTGTAGAGATCCTCCAGCAACAGCCAGGCTTCAGGCCCCCGAGGCCCATGAAAGGAGGATTTGGAAGTAGGAATCCAAACCTTTAATGCAAGTTCCACCAAAACGTGAGACATGATACAGAGAATTGACGAGTCCTCCGCGATATGGTGGAAAGGCTGCTAAAGGAAGGAAAGTTGGAGTATTTGCTTGCAAAAAGGCAAGCGGAGAAAACCAAAGAAGTCCCATCCCGGAAAAAGAAGGAGAAGGTTGGAGAAGGACCGAGCGTCCCGAGATGTAATATTATCGAGCAAGAAGGAAGTGTGGAAAAAATATGGAAGAAGAATGTGTAGAAATTGAAGGGGTTGGCCCGCTGGGATATATAAACTACATACACGGCGGAGCGGGAATAGAATCATCCCATAAGGGGAGTATGAAGGGCTACAAGGGAGAGAGGTAGCCTCAGCATCACTAGCTCCACCTCTTCGTGGGGTGGTGACATTCAAGGAAGAAGACCTCCCCAAAGTGACCAACCGATTTCACGATGTTGTTGTCATCAAGGTCGTCTTGTGAGTCTTCGTTGTAGCTCGTATCCATGTGGATATGGGGAGTTCCGCTAACACCCTCTTTAGACACGCATATAAGGTAATGAAGAAGAATGAGCCATTGAAGGATTGTGACGGCCCGCTGATGGTTTTGCAGGAGAGAAGAAGGAAGTCGAAGGACGTGTAGACCTGACTGCCATCTTGTGCGGGATAGCCCGACAAGAGTCTTTTCTAGTTATTGATGTGAATGCACCCAACAGTTACAATGTGATTTCCGGGAGGCCTCTCCTGGATGACTTTCAGGCCATCGCATCAACCTACCATCAAGTCTTAAAATTTTCGCTGGGTGGAAAACAGTTCAGGGTCAGGTAGGACGGCTCGAGAATGCTACATCTGGTCTGTGAATTTGGTGGAGGAATACATTCCCCCTCGAGTCGGATATGTGGACTCAGTGGAGGAATATGTTCCCCCTCGAGTCGAGTATGAGAATTCGATGGAAGAATACGTTCCGCCTCAAGTCAAAAATGACGGTCAGATCGACCCATTCTTCTAGCACCCGACAGCTAGAACTCAAAAGCTCTTATAGTCTTTTGTTCCTGTTATGTTGCTTTCTTATTTCTATCTAAAGATCTTTGTATGTTTCTCTTCAAAGCGGGACACTTTTTTTGGGATCGATACGCACGTGTGGCTACTGGAGCCCGCTTGGACCCCTTCGAACGTATCCGTACGTCTCGAATGGAGGTCATCGAGCTTTTGATCCTCTTGCAGGTATAAGTCACTTCCCCCACCATAAGACCGCGATAATTTTCCTCGTGGAGATACTTCTGAGCGGAATATGTGGCAGGCCCGGACGTGTTGGTAGCCGCGCATTGACCGAGGCGTTGTTATCGTTTCCTTTCCGAGGACAAGTTCTTTATCCCCCTCCAACGCTCTTCAGCGTTGCTTGAGGACAAGAACCTTGCAGAAGCCCTACGCCCAACTGGAACCTTTAACTTCTGACAGCGGACCCCCTGGAATGGTGGACAACTCCTCAAAGGGAGCATAAGTGGCCCCCTTCGCCTCCCGTGGCAAGTGTTCGCTCGACAATTCGCATCACTTTACCAAAGACGACACCCACACGATAATCCGTAGCGCCCTGCCAGAAACTATCCGCCAGGTCGCCTGGGTCATCTAATCTTAATAGGCGGACACTTGAGGAGAGGTTACCTGGTATTCTTATCCTATAAGTGGACACTCGGGATGAGGTCGTCTGGCTTTCTCGTCTTAAATGGGCAGACACTCGGAGTGAGGTCGTCCGGTTCTCATATAAGTGTGCATTACATTACAAAGAAACTAGATTTTGAGTGAAGTTGAAGAGAAGAAGCTTTCAAAATTACAAAAGGCAAGTAAGATCTTTTATATAGTTTGCAAAATGTTTCTAACGTCTATTACAAAATCACAAGAAAATAGTAAGCAAAGGCGCAAGTTGGGGGATCCGCAGTCAGTCCTAGGAAGAGTCCCCCCAGAGCTCGAGGACGCCGCATCCGGGTGGCCCGCGAAGAAAGTCTCGTAATCAACATCTGCATACTCAGTCTACAAGGAGTCATTCTCCTTCAAAAGGCAGATCATCGACTCCGTCGAGCCCTTACCCAGGCGGGCCACTTCCTGGCGGAATCTCGATTCATCCACCGCCTTCTTTTCCTACCACAGCAAGAGTCTGCAGGAAGATGAATTTTACGTACATGTAAGAAGGGGAAAGTAATTCTTGCAATCAACTCTTACCTTCAATTTCTCTTGCAGGCGGGCATTGATCACCAACGCGTTGTCAAGAAGACTCCAAGCCGCACTGTTATAAGCAAGAGCTCGTAAGTTCACTGTGGTAGCCCTTGCGGATAAGTCCCATGCAGGGATCGTCTCGATCTCCCTGCGGTCGGCCGAACCACAAGTCGCCCCCGCGATCGCCAGTGTGTGGCGATGAACCCGCGAGGTCTCCTTCCGAGAAGACAGTTTAGTGGTGATCTTAACGGATTCGGGCCCCCGGACGACCGGCGGGGCGATCGACTCAAACTACGGGCTCGACTCCAGAGGCTGGTGGCCGAATGTGATGGCGTTCGCTTTCTGCTGGGCGCGTTGCTTCTCAGCGGCCGACTTGATATCCACGGACGAGGCTTGCGATTTAGAACCCGACACCACCAGAACGACTGCATATTTAATGTTTTTCGGAAAGAATTACATTTTTCGACAGACGCATCCTCTACTTCCTTCATCCGATGGACATAGTATCACGTGTCCAAGTACCCCTTCTCCAAGTAGCAGACGATTCGCAGGCCGACCTCGGATAGGACAGGAAGATAAAAGATTTACTCGGAGCGGAGAGCTGGAACGACGCTGAGACTGCCGAGGTTATTTTTGAAGAAGGTGAAGCGGGATCGCCAGCCCGCGGGGGTGCCCGCCAAGTGCAAAATTCGCATTTTATCAGAGCTGAACTGCAACTATCCGCACTTAAGAGCTCGTGTTCGGAATAGGGAACGGAATGCCTCCAAAGAGAAGGTTATTCGTTGCAACCTCAGGTAAGTCGTAAAAGGCATAATAACCGCGACGGAGTTTGGCGATAGTTGGGCGGGTACAATCCCATAATAGCGCATTATCTTTGTCACCACTGGGAAGACAAGAAGAGTCCATCCGCTTCAAAATGATTGAGGGTAATCGCAAGTTCACCCTCAAACAAAGAATTAACTCTCTCCTCTTTTTACGAAAGGCGCACAGACAGTTTCCTGTTTAGCGGGTATCTCGACAAGAAAACCGCCAAGCCTGCACGATCCAATGTCGGACGGGGCGGACTATCGCTCGAGAAAGTAATCACACAATGTGATTTAGGTGGGGCGGGAGCTCGCGCCATTTTAAAGAGAGGACGTCTACGTTTTTTAGAATAATTAAAAAGGCGTGGTGGTGTCCCCAATTTATAGCATTGGCTGCGAAAGTGAAACGGCGCCAGCGGACACCGTTTTGAGGAATGTTCGCTCCTAGCCGCATTCCAGAAGAGCTCTCAGTCGGGTAATAAGATGTCATCCGGCGAAAGGTCGCGAATAAGGTTTGCAATAGAGAAAGAAATGTCAAGGGAAAAAATAAAATAGGTTTATTATTGAAATGTTAACAGTTACAATTGGTGAAAGAAACAAATAAAGTAGTCGTAGTTACAACGGTCCGCTAGAGTGACAGATCCTTGCCCTCAACACGACAAACTCTGCTTCCAACCGGGTGATCGCCTGAGCCTGCAACAGAACGTTATTGAGATATTTTGCAGAAGGAATGTACCTCTCGTAGAGGACAATGGTTCCTCGACCTCCACGTCCTCGCCTCCGAAGAATTCGATCAGGGTGGTCGCGAGCGTTCACGAACTAGTCATGTGGCCGCCGCCTCCAAGGGCGCTGAAGGCGCTGAAATCAATTCGCGGGAGAATAGACGTCCGCATGGGGCGGAAGACGAGGCACTTTGCCATATCAGGGTCTGTGCATTTGAGGTAGGCCCTCCGCAACATCTTCCCGCGTTTGTGCGCAGCTTTTACTTGCCCTTGGGATTGCGGCTGCTCCCGAGGGATTGCCCCATCAATGGGCAGAATGATGACCGATTCTCGGGCCATCAACTGGCTGGCGTCCGAGCGGCCTCTTCTCCCAGCTCAGCGACCTCAAGTACGTTCCCCGGTATTTCCTCGTCATTTGCAGGCACCTGAGCGGCCTCTTCTCCCAGGCGTGTCATCCAGAGTTGGGCTTTCGCCACGGCGTCCTCCTCCCAGCTCTTTTTAGCATCTCGAACATTGTGCACGAAATCATTCCTTCGGAGGCGTCGAATGCGAGAACCCCTGCCAAGCTATCAGCCATTGGCGCATCCCCGGTGGCGGTCATTTCTGCGGTCAACAGTAGAAAAGAAGACACTTTCGATAGCACCTCCTCCCCAGCGGCGTTGCACATGATGGGCCTTCTCACCGAATTTAACTCTGCTCGGAGAATTCCTTCAGTCGCAGCTACCTTTGAGGTGGAGCTCCAAGTGGTCGTCAACATTTTGACAGGGCCGGCCTCCCTGGTCATCGCTTTTCACAAGTATTCCTGTGGGCCCGCTCTACCCGACGTAATTCCAACAGGAGGTCGCGACGAAGAAGTTTTGGCTAGTTCGTTGGCCCTCACCATCAGCTTTTCAAGGATGTCCTGGATCATGCCGGTCATTTTTACTGGCAGGAAGTCATAGAGCCAAAGTTCAAGAAGAAAGTGGTTAAGGGGTGGGACAGCCTGGGCTATTTATAGGTCTCAAAAAGTGCGAAGTTCGCGTCGCAGTCTTTGCGGTTTAACAGTTTACTTTTTCGGAGCCCGCGTGGTCTCCCAAAAATTGTGGGGATTATGTTAACCAAAATCCGGTGATGGAGGACATCATCAGATGACATCAAGGAGCAAGTCATCTAGGCGGTCTCTCTGGGTGCCCCCAGATGCTCTCCAGGCGATCTCTCCGGGTGCCCGAAGACGCTCTCAGGCAATCTCTCAGGGTACCTGCGGACGCTCCCCGGCCAGAGGCCTGGGCACTGCAGTGGTCGACGTGAGGGCGAATGACCTCTCAGAAGGCAGTTCGGTGATCCAACAAAGAGGTCGCGGCGGGCACTACTCTTGGAGCCCGCGCGGACTCATATCCTCAAAATCACCTCAGGCGGCACCGCGCGATTACGTGCGGTCTCTTCTCTCAACCCCCTTCGCCCGACACTTTTTGTACCTCGAGCGGTGCGCATTTAATGTCATGCTTAATAAGGCAATAATTTCCCGTCGTTTCGTGAACCGTCCAAGCAGCCTACCCTCAAGTATAAATAGGGACCGAGGGTGCTCGAGCAGGGGAGAGCGGACTTAGCCTAGAACCTACCCTGTTGCTGGTGCGGACGCTAAGTCCCTTCAGTTTTCCTTCTTTTTGCACATCTTGTATTCGCGCATACCCACTAGTATCCGCGCCCTCCTTGTAATATTTTCCCGATATAATCCAAAAGCCCTCCGCAAGAGAGGCATTCGCCGCGGGGGGTCAATCTGTTGTTTGTCGCTGCCAGCGGCATCCCTCTTTTTTTGTGCTCAGCTTTTGCTCGCCAAGCCCGCAAGGGGCTAACTAGTCGGTTGTAGTCGACGATCTCTCCACCGTACCCACCCACCCCAGTTGGTGGTTGAGTGTGGAGAAACTAGGTGATAAATATTGCACCAACACGCCATATGTTAACCAATGGAATTCTTGTCGAAACATTTTATCTTCTTGAAGTTACAGGAATTATGATTTTTGAAATGTGTTCCAAAAAATATTTTGGGCATATGCTATTCTTAAACCTTGTTATTTCATAAATAAAATGACTTCATTCTTAATCATCAAACACCTTTTAAAATCATGTTTCCAAATAAAGAAATATCTCATTTTCCTTGTCATACCTTTGGGTGTTAGCCCAGCTGAGCTATTAAATGTGTCAGTTGGGGATACTAAACGGGTCATAAAGGGTATAAATGTTATAGTCTCCCACTTAAGCGATATCTTGTATCTTTATATCTGCTTATTTGATTTCACATCATCACTTAAGCGATATCTTGTATCTTTATATCAGCTTCTTTGATTTTACATCATATTTAAGGTAACCAACTGTGACTTGGGTACCTTAAATAAGTCTACAAATCCTTCCACTTCAGTCCAATCATCATTTGATGCGGTCTAATAATATTGTTTTCTCGAGAAAGCTCCCATGGAGCATTTTTCTAGTATCTACACATTCTCAAAAGAAGATAGGTAAAGATACCGAATCTGTTCCCCAGAATTACCTATGATATCGAAAGAATCCTCATAGAAAATCCATGATTCCACTCTTTAGCTCCATCTAGATCTTAGAACATCTCAATGATCATGTACTCAATACCCATTACTAGCTACGTCTTTTATGATTCTTTGCCCTCATCAAATCTTTTAACCACATTGTTGTTTATTAGTGTTCCTAAAATAGTTCATAAGGTTAATATTACACTTGAATAGTGATGTGATCCAAGGTGGGGGTGTAGTTTTAAGCAAAGTAAAATTCGATTTATTTAAAATTCATGCGACGCGAGGGTATTCACGGGATAATCTCTAACAAAATAAACGACAAGGCGTCGCTCGCGAACGTAGGACTACCGCACGTGCGTAGAAACGCTACGCGTCACAATTCCACGGGTACAAAAATTAATTGGTGGCATGCACGTGTAACAAAAATAAACAGTAATGAGGAGGTAGCAATTAATTAGGGCTAGCTCCAATAATTAACTATTTAAGTTAACTTAGAGCATAAAAGTTAACTAATGTATGGAGCAGAGATGGAGAGGTATACCGAGGGCAGAGGTGTAGCAATAGTGGCACCAGACTTTCCAAAGATGGACTGCCAGCAGTTGCAGAAAAATGAAGGGATCCGACGATGGAGGGAAGCAGGAGGCCGACTTGAATGCACTGTCATGCACGGAGGAGGAAGAAGCTTGCTGGAGCTTGTTGGAACAAAGAGAGAGGCCGACGAGAAGGGGAAAAACCCTGAAGGCTAGCTAGAACAACTGGCGGCCGGTGCAGAAGGGGTCGCCGGAGCCCAGGAGAGGCTCAGGCAGGGTCGACGGTGGCTGGAGAGGCTTCAGGAGATTTTTCGGTCGGGAAAGCTGATCGCAGAAAACTCGGCTACAGGTGATATCGACGAGCAGGGAGGAGAGCTAGAGGGCGGGGAGGGAAGATTCTGGAATGTGGCTTCGTCGTCGGAGGAGAACCGGGAGGGAAAACGAGAGTAGTGGTGTTGGGCAGTGGTCGTCGGAGCCGTGGAGGGAGGAAGAGGCGGCGTCGGAGTTCGTCGAGCAGGAGCTGGGTACGGGAACTGGGGCTAGGCCGACGCTGGGAGGAAACCGAATGAAATCAAAATTCGGTTCATTCAATTCATTTCCCAGCTGGTTTTAACAGTAGCTAAGGGTTGGTTTTATAAGGGGAAGATTAGGGTTTTGTTATGGGCCTAAAATGGGCTTTTGGCGTGGGCTGGTAACATGCCAAGAAATCAGACTTAATTAAAATAGTTAATTAAATTTGCTTGCCCTAATTAACCTATCTCATAAATTATCGGACCTATGCATTTAAGTTCTTATTGACCGGTTACACCAACAAACCAAACAAAAATTGCGCGAAAGCGTGCGCAATACAAAATTAACACAAGTGCTCATAATACGCGCAATATAACTCTACGCTACACAATAATCCAAAAATGCGCAAAAGTGCGCACTACAATAATAAAAGACACGTGCGATAAAAATAATAAAAGACGAGGCGACGCGGGTTGCATCAGTTCTCCCGGGGTTGAAAGAGCTCGACACCGACGAGACTCAATGTAACCTGCAAGTAGAAAATCCAAGCATCGATCGGAGAGATGCTGCATACTATCCTGCTGATGCCATGGCTGCGACCCAAAACCTGCAGGTAACCTCATATCCCAAAAGCTCGCAATCCATTAGGCAAATTTCATGCCAAATATTTAAATAAACATTAATTATTAGAGCTATCAGAGGATGACAGGGCGGGATGTGGGGAAAACATGTAGCACTAGGGAGAACAGGAAGCAAGTGGAATCAGCCCGTGGAATCAGTAACTCATAACGCAGCATACTCTCATCTGATAGGCACATACGAACGTCTACTAAACCCAGATCGAATATCGTCCTAAATTCACCCATCAACGTCCCACTCGAGTCACAAAATTTTAAGAAGATCCCAACTTTACAGTGTAAAATTTTCCATAAAAATCTTTGAAACGAGTGTCCCTATGCGGAGTAAAAAATATAAATATCGACTCGACACCCTCAAGACTACTAAACCTAGAAGCGTCAGAACACAAACGGTAGTGATGTGGTGGTGCAACATGTTGTCCTATATCCATAAAGAAGTGATGCGAACAAAACGCGTGCTCGCCAAAAAATAAATCAATATAGGGCGGTGACTCGAGGGACACATGTGAGGGACCACCAAACACAATGTTGTGGGCTCAAGGGTTTGGGGCGGTAGTGTGTTAAGAAAGTCAGAACCTAAGACGCACGAGTCCGTGTCACCCAAGATGAGGGTCTCATCACTAACCAACTCCCCTGGGAGAAGAGAAAGCGATGAAGTGTCATTCGAGGTGAGTGTCACATCACTAGTAAGTCCTCCCAGGAGTGGGGCCTCGAGAAACAACTCGGCGACCGAAGGATGTGAGTCGATGGGGGAAAGTGGACACACCGTGTCAATCAGGAGGATGTGAGTCGGTGGGGGAAAGTGGACACACTGTGTCAATCAGGAGGAAGGAATGAGGAAAGAACTCATCTTCCTGGAGCAGGGGCTCGGAAAGAACCTCCTCGATCGAAGGGGGTGCTAAAGCGGAGGCAGGTGGAGGTGTGACTTCAGTCGGGGTGGTAAAAATAGGTAGAAGCCCTTCTTCCTGGAGCAGGGGCTCAGGAAGAACCTCCTCAACTGAAGGGAGTGTTGTAGTGGAGATACGAGGAGTCACGACATCAGTCGGGGTGATAAAGGTAGGAGGAAATTTTTCTTCCTGGAGCAGGGGCACCAGAAGAATCTCCTCGACTGACGTGAGCGTCATGGTAGGGGTGGGTGGAGCTAAAGTGCTCGTCGTGAAACTGAGGAGATGTGGATGACTAACGAAACACCTAACCTCGGGTTCCACTATGTGATATGGAGCGGGAGGGTATGCAGGAGCAGCATAATACGTGCACGTTGTCACCTCCAGATTGTGAATAGAGGTGAACAACCCACGCAGATTCTGTCGGACGTCAGGATTGACGCGCTCAACATCTTTCTTCAAAGCTCTAATGCGCACATCTAAATCACTCATCAATTTTTCTTTAAAACGAAAACAACAATCTGAACCTAAAATTTGAAAATGACCGACGCTCGGCTATCCCACGATAGGAGTGAGATATCCTAGCAGCAACACCAAACTGATGTGATCCAAGGTGGGGGTGTAGTTTTAAAGCAAAGTAAAATTCGATCTATTTAAAATTAATGCGGCGCGAGGGTATTCGCGGGCTAATCTCAAACGAAATAAATGACCACGACGTCGCTCGCGAACGTAGGACTACCACACGTGCGTAGAAACACTACGCGTCACAATTCCACGGGCACAAAAATTAATTGGTCGCATGCACGTGTAACAAAAATAAACAGTAATGAGGAGGTAGCAATTAATTAGGGCAAGCTCCAATAATTAACTATTTAATTTAACTTAGGAGCATAAAAGTAACTAATGTATGAGAGCGGAGATGGAGTGGTATACCGAGGGCGGAGGTGCAGCAATAGCGACACCAGAATTTCCAAAAATGGACTGCCAGCAGTTGCTGAAAAACGAAGGGATCCGGCGATGGAGGGAAGCAGGAGGCCGACTGGAATGCACTGTCAGGCACGGAGGAGGAAGAAGCTTGCTGGAGCTAGCTGGAACAAAGAGAGAGGCCGACGGGAAGGGGAAAGACCCTGAAGGCTGTCTGGAACAACTGGCGGCCGGTGCAGAAGGAGTCGCCGGAGCCCAGGAGAGGGTCAGGCGGGCTCGACGGCGGCTGGAGAGGCTTCAGGAGATTTTTCCGCCGGGAAAGCTGATCGCAGAAAACTCGGCTACAGGTGATGTCGACGAGCAGGGAAGAGAGCTAGACGGCGGGGAGGGAGGCTTCTGGAATGTGGCTTCGTCGTTGGAGGAGAACCGGGAGGGAAAACGAAAGGAGGAGTGGTGTCGGGAAGTGGTCGTCGGAGCCGTAGAGGGAGGAAGAGGCGGCGTCGGAGTTCGTCGAGCAGGAGCTGGGTACAGGAACTGGGGCTAGGTCGACGCTGGGAGGAAACCGAATGAAACCAAAATTCGGTTCATTCAATTCATTTCCCAGCTGGTTTGAACAATGGCGAAGGGTTGGTTTTATAAGGGGAAGATTAGGTTTTTGTTATGGGCCTAAAATGGGCTTTTGGCGTAGGCTGGTAACATGCCATGAAATCAGACAATTAAAATAGTTCATCAAATTTGTTTGCCCTAATTAACTTATCTCCTAAATTATCGGACCTATGCATTTAAGGTCTCATTGGCCGGTTACACCAACGAGTCAAACAAAAATTGCGCGAAAGCGTGCGCGATACAAAATTAACACAAGCGCTCATAATACGCGCAATACAACTCTATGCTACACAATAATCCAAAAATGCGCAAAAGTGTGTGTTACAATAATAAAAGACATGTGCGATAAAAATAATAAAAATGAGGCGACGCGGGTTGCATCAAATAGAAGCACAAAATGGTGGAAAATGAAGATGTTATAGGCAAATGTCACATGTGATTTGATTTATTAAGATAGATGGAAATCATCATGTATGTAGTCAAAGTGAATCTGCAAATGTGACAGTGAAAGGCTCTACATATTGCAAGTAGTCGTGGCCAAAAAGCCCAGCCCGGTCGGGCCCGGGCTTTTTACCAACCGGGCTCGTCCCGGGGCCCGTTTGAACCGGGTCGGGCCGGGCTCGGGCTCCCTCTCAAAGGGGAGCCCGATTAGGCCCTTCAGGCCGGCCTGAATTCAAAAGGAGGGATTAAAATACCGCCTAATCATAGGCGGGATTAAATCCCGCCTATGATTAGGCTGGATTTTGGGAGCCTATGATTAGGCGGGATTTTGGGAGCCTATGATTAGGCGGGATTTTAATCTCGCCTAATTAGGCGGGATTTTAATCACGCCTAATCATAGGCGGGATTAGAATCCTGACTAGCGAAATCCCGCCAGGCGGGATTTCTGCTTAGCCTGGTGTCGGGCTCAGGTTAGCCCGGCGCCCGGGCATTATCCGGCCCGGCACGGGCACCGGGCCAGAAAACCGGCAAAAATGGTGCCCGGTAAGGGCCCCAAGCCCGGCCTTGGCCCGGGCCGGGATTTTCCTGGGCTGGGCCTAGCCGGGCTTTTGCCGGGCCGGGGCTGGGCGGGCTTTTGCCGGGCCGGGCCCGGGCGGGCTTTCCAAGACCGGGCTATTTGCCCATGACTAATTGCAAGAGATTATAGTCAAATATACAAGATGGGTTATAAGTTTATAACTAGACTTTCTAAAGAAGCACAGATATAGTTAGTGTGCCTTACTGGAAATTCTAATGAAGGTGTGTGTGTTGTGGGAAAAACCTAATAATAATGGAATGCACAAACAATTATCAGATGTACAATTATAAATTTATAATAAGCACTGATATTATTAATGAAGTTCACAATCATTCACGTTTAAGATTAAATGTTTGAGAAACAAACTAGATCAAGATAAATTAAAGGTTGGAAGGACGGGATATATGTTGTTGGGTGGTAAATTTGGGGGGATTGTGCATGGGTTTGCTGGAAGGTGAGGGCTGGAATGCTGGGGAGGTTAAATCCTGCAGTAGACTGGTTAGTTGCCTCAGGAACAGGACGTAGAAGCTGGATGGAAGTAGATTTGCAGGTAGAGTGGGCGTGGTGAATGGAGGACCCGGACAGTGGTAATTGTGGAAAGATGGTGGTTGATGTGGGTCTTGGGTGGACGGCAGAGGTTGGGAATTACGAGTGCTGGTTATCACTTTGGAGTGGTAGGCTAATGGATGTGGACTATGGAATGGGGAAATTACAGTAATGGGGAGGGAGGGGAAGCGGTAAGAAGCACTTCGGCGGTAAATTGATGGTTACCTAGCAGTTAGGTAGTGGGTATTGTTATGGTTATCTGTCAGTTAGGCAGTGGGTATTGTTATGATTACCTAGCAGTTAGGCAGTGGGTATTGTTAGTGGGGTGAGTCGGAGAAGGTAGTTACAGGGTAGTTATGAGGAATTGTTGTCAGAAGGAAGGGAATGATACGTTTTGATATGTATTCTGTCATACAGTGTCTTTGTCCTGTAGTGTGATCTCCATCTATATAAGGATCCCATAGGTAGTGAGAGTTATCTTTGAGTGTTAGTCTTTTAGTCTCTCTTTGGAGAGGGGAGTACTTTGGAGGACCTAGCCTCCCTCCGGGTGTTTAACGAGAGTTTGTCTCGTGATTGTATCTATGTTTATTTTTATGCATTGCGAGCTTGTGTTCCATGTTGTAGATCTTGATACGGCTAGCTCATATTAATCGGTCCGACCTGCCTCTCATTTAGGATTTCGTGGAAACCTTAATAGGATCCCTGTTACGGCTGCATCATCTGCATCCACCGATCCTGCTCCTGCTTCCACCGATCTCGCATGTTGAGCCTGCTCCTCCTTCCGCCGACCCGTGCATTTAGCCTTCTCCTGCATCGTCTGCTTCCATCGGACCTGCTCCTGCTTCCACCGATCCCACGCGTTCAGCCTGCTCCTGCATCGTTCACTTCCACGACATCTGCATCAGCATCGCCGTCCGCAGATTCCAGCGCTCGGCAACTCGCCTTCTACGTCGTGCGACTATGCCCGTGTCCGCCAATTCCAAAAGTCGTCGCCCCTGTATCGACTTTCGATGATTCCATCCTGCTCCTCCCTTTCTTCTCCAGTCGATTCCAGGGGATGCTTCGAGCGACTTCGGTTTTCGACAATTCCAGTGATTCCTTCGGCTTCCCGCGCCTCCCACCCGCACTTCTGCCAAAACCACTCTAATCACCTTCCCCAGTAACCTTCCAACGCCATTCCAACATCATTTGACCACTATCCATTCCGGTCGACCTTCTTGCAGCTCTTGCGGCATTCCTACACTTCACGGCGCTACGCCCAGCCGATTTTCCATGCCCATGACTCGTTCAATGACCCTCCACACTAATGAGAGCGCCTCCGCCACTGCCTTCGTCATTGTCTCCACTGACTCCCATCACTTAGATCTACTTGAAGCACGACTTTAGGATCTCACTCTCTTCCATCGAGAGCTCATGTCCAAGGCGGTAAGTCACCCCTAGTCCCTCCGCCGCCGCCACCACCGCAACCACTTCAGCCCGTCCAGGACTACGTGGGATTTCTCCACCCCACTACGGAGGGTTCAACGCTACATTGGGTGCCCGCGGAACAGTTCTTTGACCTTTAGTCCACCTTTGCCAACCAAAAGATTCCTCTGGACACTATCCATATGGAGGGTTCAACGCTACATTGGGTGCGTTGGACGCGCCAACAGATTCCTAACCTCTCCTGACCCACGTTGAAGGAGGAACTCCTCCGCCACTCTGATGCCCGCCAGACGGATAATGACTACAAGCACCTCAGCTCCATACGTCAGTCTGAAACTATCGTGTCCACTTACATTGAAGAGTCCTCGGGACGCTTGCGGATGACTCTACGGACCTCCACCTTTAGGATCTTAGTTATTAAAAGCGCAAGGAGCGCCAAGACACAAAGGTGTCTTGGAGCCTACGAGCAGGCGCGCACTTGACAAAGGAAAGGTGAACCACATTAATTTTAAATAATCAGAATCAAACATCATTTCAGCTTCTCGATTAAATTCTTCATCTAATATACTAAATCATCATTCATTCTATCATTTAACTCTTACAAAATTAAATCAATGTGATCAATTGCATTATTTCAGCTTATCGATTAAATTCTTTTTGAATGCAGCTATTTTTAAAATAAAAATTATAAGAACACATATATAAATCAATGTTACATGTTAGAATATTTTAGTGCAATGGATCTCACAATCTCAAAAGCACACCATTTGTGTTCACATTCAGAAGAGATGCATGCCAAACTTAGAATTCGAATTACAAATCTTTTCAATTCCGAGTAGTTATCTCCTTATGAATCTCACAAATCAGTTGTAAATTATAATATCTTAAATGCTTAATATGATAATAACATACTTATTGATTAATAATTAAAAATAGCATAAATAAAAAAAGTTTAACATAGAGCCTTTTTGCTTCTAGTTACCTTTGCATAGTGTAACCCAAAAAAACCCTAGCATGTTTGAAATCATTCATTTAAATATCTATCTTTGGTCTCTCATCTTCGTTAGAAATCATTCGTTGAAGATAACTATAGAATCCAATTTTTACTTCCACAACTACCATAAATGATGGATTATAGTGATATGAGGGTTTAAATAAAAAGTTACGACATGCAATGTACTAGGAAGTTGACTTGCCCATCTCTCATCAATGATGACTCATATTGGCTCATATCTACAATATAACACAAAATAACCATTATTTGTTGGCACATTAATTAAAACAAAATATGATATTTGAATTTAGAACAATTAAATTACTTTTTTTTCTTCATGTTATCAAAATTAATTGGAATTTTTTTCTTACGCTCTATCCATCTGCTCATACATGAATCTAATCATAGGACCATCTGAATCAACCATTCTAAGCACTTTGATGAGTGAAAGTGTTGTTTTCAATCATACCGTAGCATGAGACCAAAATAGACATGTATTCAGAACAATATGTTAAATTGATTTCCCCTCATTTGAACCAACAAATCTACTAGACGTCCATATGGCAGAAGCAAACATCATCATTAACCATCTTTATTGTCAAAAAAGAATCCCAATGTCAAGTAAGCTGTGGTAAATCGGGTGAATACAGTTTAGAACAATTATTTCCTCATCATAAAATCAAGCAACCAAATATGAAGTAAAGCTTTATAGTAAATGTATGTTGTTATATTTCTACCCTTCGTTATATTTAATTTATACAACTCAATATTTTTTCTTAAAAACTTCTAAAATCAAATCAATACAATGTGCGGCACATAACATCCAATATAGATTTTTTATCTTCTACATCAACATTTGATCGGTCGCCTTGTAGTTTGAATCATTAATTGTTACCACCTACACAACATTTTTCTCCCCAATCTTCCCACAACTACATTTAACATTTGAAAATTTATCAAATGTTTTGGAGATATCAGAAGTATCTATGGATGACAAGAACATGATGATTTTTAGGCTATTCACCAAGAAGTTGCATATGGATCTCTTTTACCTATCTGAGAATCCATTAGACATAATTGTCCAACCAACTTTCATTCATTCCACCTTGAACTCCTCTAGTAACTCTAGAGTTCTATCTACCTCTTGTTTTAGGTATTTCACTCTAATATCAGTATAAGAAAGTGGTTACATTCTGAGGCCATATTGGACGTTTGTTTCGATCAAGCTTATGAACTATGAATTCTTTGCACAATTGAACAAAATTGCACTTGTATAGAAAAATGAGCAATTTGTTCACATGACCTTTCACGCGCATCTTTCTTGAATGTATGATTAACTGCAGATTGACTCGATTTTCTAATAAGAACATTCATTGGTTCCTTTTCTTTTTGTTTTTTTGCTTAACACAATTCAACCTCATAATTAATCATGAATTCCTCAATATTTTCTTCTTCTTTAGAGCCTCCTCTCCATGAGCTTGAAGAATACTCAAAAAATGATTTCTTACATTTTCAGGTACTTTTGCACATACTTCTGCATTAAATTTTGTCCATGTTAAGTGATGTTTCAACCTGTATATTCAACAATATATAATGACTAAAAAAATATTTACAATGCACTTTTTTAACTGTACTGTCAATTTCAATCAAATGCTCCCAACCTGGATCACTTCTTGCACCAGAAGCATTTTTTCGGGATTTTTTGCCAATGGAACTTGTACCCAAACCAGAAGCAGACATCTAGAAGTTACATAAATAAAAAGGAAGCAAATTAACGATACTATACATAAAATTTGAACATTCTACACCAGCTGGAGGCAACACAAGAACAAAAATTGAAATTAAAATAAAATGTGCTATGAGCCTACGACAAAAAAATCAGAAACTAAAACAAAATGTCATATTGCCTTAGCCTTATGATAGCTGGATGGCTAAATTAAAATAAGCTGAAAGCCTGAAATATATGGAACCATAAGAGGCTGGAAAGCGTGGAATTGAATCTCTAGATGACAAAAACGAAAACTATAACAATAATGAAAGATAAAATAAATCTAAGAAAGATAACAATAACAAAAAATCAAAATGTGCCATGAAAAAATATGAAATAAAAAATTAGTAATCTGAAACAAAAAAAATCTTAAACAAAAATAAACTGAAGCACTGGATGCTCAATGCCGGCTGGATGGCTGATAGGTCACTTGGTCGTCGATCTAAAGGTATGGAGAGGAGTGGAGATCGTCTGCATTGACGATCAGAGGCTCGGAGCTCGGTAGAGATGCAGTCAGCAGAGATACAGTCGATAGAGATGCAGTCGGAAGAGACACAATCGATAGAGATGCAGTCGGAGGATCGAAACTCAGCAGAGACGCATTCGACAGTTGGCAGAGACGGGGTCGGCAGAGACGCGGTCGGCAGAGACGCGGTCGGCAGAGACGCGGTCGGCAGAGACACGATCGGCAGAGACGCGGTCGGTAGTAGGCAGAGACGCAGACGGTAGTAGGCAGAGACGTAGTCGACAGAGGCAAGGGAGCGGAAGCAAAAATAAAATGGGAATAGGGTTTCCGGAAGCCTAAAAACAACAACACTCAAGCCTTTATCCCACTATAGTGGGGTCGGCTATATGGATCATTTGTTGTCAATGTGTCATATCTTTAGTCATAATATCACTAATGCCTAAATACATCATGCTTTTCCTTATAGTTTCATTCCAACTCTTTATTAGTCTACCTGATGGGGAACCATAAATGCACCTGGAGGGGTTCGCCGCAAGGCGGGACCCACGTACATCTATTCGCGCACGAATACTTGATCGGATCGCCGATCGGACTCCGCGGTTGCGTCCGGGACGTCGCCGTGAGTCAAAAAACTATATTATTTTATTTTTTGAGTTTGTTTTGATGTATTTTAAGGGGCTAACCCACCGGCCAATCATAGGCGTTGATGGGGATGCCCTAACATGTCTTTTCTTATAAATAGGAGTGTTAGAGGCTGAATTGAACAATTGTTGGATTTGGAGAAAGAGTTTCCCGGATTCCAGCGATCCCTCCCCGGTGTCGACGACGTGAAACCCTAAGTGACGACTCCAAGGCCGCCAAACTTCCCCCCAATGTAACCCCTACCCCCCTCCATCATTTTCCATCATCTTCTCCCCTTTTCCACCACCGGAATCCCTAAAACCCTCCCCCCCAACAGTCGCCGGACTGCTGCCAGCAAACCGACCGGCTCCTCCCGGTTTTCCCCTTATCCACCGCCGCCCCCATGTCCAGAACAGGCCGCCGGCCTGCTGCCAGCCCTCCAGCCCCCTCACCGCCCTCTCCTCCTCAAAACTGACCCCCCCGAAGGCCCGACCTGCCCTAGACGGCCACTCCTCCCCCTTCCCCTTTGTGGATCCACTTCCCACCACCCCGAAAACCCTAGATCTATCTTGATCTAGTGCTACCACCCTCCGATCCATTATTTTCCCAATATCCACCAACACAATAGCCCCAAAAATCATAGATCAGTCCAGATCTGGGAATCTAGCCACCCGATCCGTTATTTCCACCACACAAACCTTCCATTTTTGCCTGGATCCGCTCCTAAATAGCGGATCTACTCACCCCCGGCCCGGATCTACTCATTCGTGGCCAGATCCGCCGTTTTACCATCTGTTACCACCGCATTTCGCCGAGGGCAGCCACCGTCACCGTCGCCTCGCCACCGGTTCCACCTCCGATCGCCCGTCTTTACTTCCGGCCATCAAATCCTCTAGTGCCTTAGTTTAGCCCACTACGTTGTGAGCATTTATGGTATTGTACTATGTGACTTGACATTTTCATTCGGTGTTTATCTATATTGTGCTAAGATTATGGTTGTGTAGTAGTTATTTCCTTTTATGTTAATAATTGTTTGTGGAATTATTCGCCACGCGCTTGCTTAGGCCCTTCCGAGCAGAGGAAGCTATTGCCAAATTGCAAGATATTAATTGTTTGTTTCTTTATTTCAATCATTTGCGTGGCGTTATTAATTTCATTGCTTACAGTGATTGTCGTTGCCAACCGACGGCCACCTTACATGTAGCACTGCATTAGTGTGTCACCCATGCACCTGCACATAGAGTTGTAGTTTCCGAGCACCACTAGCCTACCCCTACATCACTACCCCTCCCCCGTTTAACATGCCTAGTGACTAGACCCTCACAACGCTCAACAGGTGCCTATAATGGTCTCCTATGTATGTGCCCAAACCATCTTAGTCGAGCTTCTCACATCTTCTCTACAATTGGTGCAACTCATGTCTTATCCTTAATTTTATCTAGTCTCGTGTGTACACACATCCACCTAAGCATTTTCATCTCCGCAACTCCCTTTTTTGCCCATGTACACAATTCACTGCCCAACACTCAGAACCATAGAGCATCCCCGGACTAATTGCAGTACGATAAAACTTGCCTTTAAGTTTTAATTGTACTTTACGATCACATAAGATCCCTGCCGTGCCTCTCCACTTCAACCAACCTGCTTGGATTTTATGTGTCACATCTTTATCAATACATCCATCTTTTTGAACTATTGATCCAAGATATTTAAAACACTCACTACGGGAAATATCTTGATCACCCAACTTAACAACGAAGCCATTCGACCTTCTTGCATTGCTAAATTTAAGCTACAAATACTCTGTCATTGCCCTGCTCAACCTAAAACCCTTTTTTTTTCTAAAGTTTCTCGCCAAGATTTAAATTTTGTGTTTACACCCTCACGTGTATCATCGACCAAAATGATATCCACAAACAATAAACACCAAGGTATTGCTTGTTGGATATGATAAGCTCATATAAGATAAGCGTTTAAAGTTAAACCTTGACGTAAGCCAACGGTGATAGAGATTTCCTACGTTAATCATTCAGATGTCCTCAGCCTTGCCACCGAATTTGTATGCATATATTTGATTATGTCAATGTATGATACATTTACACCTTTCTTTTCTAAGACTCACCATAATCTCTCTCTTGGAACTCTATCATAAGCCTTCTCAAGATCAATAAACTGCATATGCAAATCTTGTTTTCTTCTTATAAACAACATATGCAAAGATACCAAGATACTTTCTTTGGTTTCCAGAAGCCTAAGAGAAATTAAAATGGTGGACATTCGATATTTTTTAATACCTAAGCCGAATCGTTAGGATTGCATAGGGATCGCGATCCTACTATCCGGATCACGAACCCGCATGGACACGTACTCGCTTCGATCCAAATTATGACCCAGATCAAATTTCATAATCCTATGGGTACTTGGTGAGAGCTTGTCTCTTGATTACATGTGTGTTAATCTTTATGCATTGCACGTTAGGGTTCTTAATTGTAGCTCTTGATACAGCTAGCCTTATCAAGGAATGGGTTGTTATGAACAATAAATGACAGGAGCTAATAACGGTTTTTGGTAGTTTTTGGGCAGTCATGAGTGGGAAGATAGTTATGGGTAGTGGGAAGAAAATTACCATGGCTTCTGTTAGAATCGTATATTGCTTATGAATAATGACCCCTCTTGGGGTAATAAATACAAGACCCGAACATACAAATAAGCTCATATACAAATAAGCTCATATTCATACACACAATATCTAACACCCCCCTCAAACTCACGGGGGATCATACATCGAGAGTTTGGACATAAGGTAGTCATGCTAAACCCTCGTCAGGGGCTTGGTGAACAAGTCCGCAATCTGATGTTCGGTGGGAACATACTAGGGAACCAATATACGTCGGTTGTACTGCTCACGGAGGAAGAAGACGTCGACTCCAATGTGCTTGGAGAGGGAAAACTTCTCTGGATTCAAAGTGAGCTGAATGATACCAGTGTTGTCACAAAAGAGAGTGGTCGGTCCTGAGGAGAATGCCAAAATCTGCAAGAAGCCAACGAAGCCAGATAATCTCCTCGGCCGTAGACGCCATGGCGCGTAGCTCGGCCTCAGTA
This sequence comes from Platanthera guangdongensis, assembly GCA_039583875.1. Taxonomy (NCBI): domain Eukaryota; kingdom Viridiplantae; phylum Streptophyta; class Magnoliopsida; order Asparagales; family Orchidaceae; genus Platanthera; species Platanthera guangdongensis. The sequence goes on along the minus strand of CM077166.1, from coordinate 12,052,560 downwards.
CTAGAGAGGGAAACACCAGACTGTTTCTTGGACTTCCGGGCAAGCAAGGAGGAGCCCAAAAACAGACAGAAACCAGTGACAGAGCGACGATCAGAAGGATCACTAGCTCAAGTAGCATCAAAGAAAGCAGAAAGCTGGAGGGAACTGCTGCTGGAGAAGAACAGACCACGGCCAGGAGTCGCACGAAGGTAACGTAGTACACGCAGCAAGTGAGCATAATGGACTGATGTAGGAGTGCTGACAAACTGGCTAAACACATGGACTGCATGAGCAATATCTAGCCGAGTGATGGTGAGATAGACCAGGCTGCCGACCAAATGATGATAGCGAGTGCGATCAGCAAGAGGGATCCCCTCATCAGCCTGAAGCTGCGGGTAAAGCTCCATCGGTGTGGCAACAGTGCGGGTGTCAGAAAGAGCAGCCCGAGCTAGAAGATCAGTAGTATACCGCTGCTGAGAGAGCTGGAACCCTGCAGAGGTGGAAGAAAACTCAATGCCCAGAAAATAGCTCAAAGGTCCCAAATCTGTCATCTGAAATTACTGCTGCAGGTGATGCTTGACAAAGTCAATGAAAACTGGGTCATCACCAGTGATGATCATATCATCCACATAGAGCAGAAGAAGAGTCCGGCCTCGGGAAGAGGTGTGAACAAACAGGGCCGGGTCGTGCTGGCTGGGCTGAAAACCAACGGCTGTAACGACAGAGCTGAAGCGCTCGAACTAGGCTCGAGGAGCCTGTTTGAGACCATAGAGAGCACAACGCAACCGACAAACCATGCCAGGTGGAGCAGCAAAACCGGGAGGAGGAACCATGTAGACCTCCTGATGTAGGTCACCGTGAAGAAACACATTCTTCACCTCTAGCTGAAACAAGGACCAACGATGGACAGCAGCAACAACAACAAGTGTCCTGATCGTGGTCATGTGTGTCACAGGAGCAAAAGTCTCGTCATAGTCTCGACCATGCTCCTGCTGAAAACCCCGAGCAACCAGGCGAGCCTTGTGCTGCTCAATAGAACCATCAGAGTGAGTCTTGATCTTATAGACCCACTTGCAAGTGATGGGAACAGCACCAAGAGGAAGAGGCACAAGATCCCAAGTAGAGGTACGCTCAAGAGCAGCCAACTCATCAAACATAGCAGTCTGCCACTCAGGAACCTGAGCAACCTCGTGGTGGGAACTAGGCTCTGGAGTACTGATGGAGGTAGCAGGAAGAGCAGTGAGGTCGAGTGGCTGGGTGGTAAAACCGAGGCGATCTGGTGGATGTCGATCTCGAAGGGGGTAACGTCTGGCAGGCGGATCATCCACGGGACTCTCACTGAAGGCTGGTGGCACCTGTGGGGTAGTCGGAGCACGACGAGTGTAGTGGTGGAGAATAGGTAGAGGGCCGGGAGATGGCAGAACATGAGGAGGTGGACAGGACTCAGAAGAGGGAGATGACAATGATGGCGGTAGCTCTGCTGGTGACTGGTTTGACGGTGGTGACAAAATAGGTGGTGGTACAGTAGGAAAAATAAGGAACTGAATATCAGCCGGGGTAGTGGATGAGGGTGAAGCAGAGGTGGATGAAGAAAAAAGGAAGAAAGGTTGGTCCTCAACGAAGGTGACATCACGAGAAATGCGAATACGACGCGCAACAGGGTCATAACAGCGGTAACCCTTGTGCTCCGAGCTGTAGCCTAGAAAAACACATGCAACAGACTGAGCAGAGAGCTTAGTCCGCTCACGTGGTGGTAATAGGACATAACACAGACATTCGAACACAAGAAGATGAGTGTATCGAGGAGGATGAGAGAACAAACACTCACCGGGACACCGACCCTGAAGGAAAGTCGATGGTTGAAGGTTGATGAGATAGACAGCGGTGGAGACAGCCTCGGCCCAAAAATGTGGGGGAACATGGGAAACCAAAAGAATAGTGTGAGCGGTCTCAATGATGTGGCGATGTTTCCTTTCCGCAGTGTCATTCTGGGAATGAGCACCAGGACAGGAGAGCTGCGGGAGCGTGCCATGAGAGACGAGAAGGTCACGAAACTCATGTGATAGGTACTCCCCCCTGAGTCGGAGCGAAAAATACGAATAGAGGCGGAGAACTGAGTACGAACCATGATGGAGAAAGTAACTTAAACCTGAAAAAACTTAGCACGAGAACACAAAATATATATCCAAGTGAAACGAGAAAAATCATCAATAAATAAGACATAATAGCGGTGTCCACCTTTGGATACAAAAGGAGCAGGCCCCCAAACATCAGAATGGACTAACTCAAAAGGAGCAGAAGACCTAGACAAACTAGACTGATATGGGGAGTTGTAGCTGTTTTTCAAGCTTACAACTCGTACAAGAGTGAGTAGTGTCAACAGATACATGACCCAAAACACCCTGACGAACAACAGTTGAAAGACGGGCGCCACTGGGATGACCAGGACGATGGTGCCACTGACGAAAGGAAACAGCAGGAAGACATAAAAGAGGAGTAGCTGGGGACGGTGTGACTGATGGCAGACGAAGGTACTCGAGGAGATATACCCCACTATGGTGACGGCCAACTCCAATGAGGGTCCCTGTAAGACGATCCTGCACATGACAAACAAACTCATCAAAAACAAGGTAACCACTAAGGCAAGCTAGCTGGCGGAGATGAGGTTCATGGAGAGCTGAGGGATGTAGGCAACATCAGGAATGTGGAACTGAGGGGTGTGGAGAAGGCCACGACTGGTAATAGAAAGGGTGGTGCCATCAGCAATAATAACACGTAGGTCGGAGGAAACAGGATGGCAGGCATGAAGATGGGTGACATCATAGGTCATATGAAAAGAGGCTCCAGAGTCAAGTAACCACGAGGACGGAGAGATACCTGTCGGGGCAGAGGCCGCTGAGGGATCAACAGAGGTAGAGTCCTGACCAACTGTGGCTGCAGATGTACTCGAGAAGGTGCCTGAAGACAGCTGTTGAGCTAGCTGTAGGAGCTGCTCAGAGAAAGAGGCTGTCGGAGGAGGCACAGGCAGAACTGGAGCTGCACGCTGCTGGGTGTCACGAGACTGGATGTTCTGCTGGGAGCGTTGAAGCTTGCGACACTCAGACACTCTGTGACCCAGTGCATGACAATAATGACAGCGAACAGACCGCCGTTGCGCAGCATTGGGACCCTGGGAAGAGGGTCCCTGGGTAGGAAACGGAGCAGACGGTCGTGCAGGAGTACAGAGCCCTGGATAAGGTGGCAGCGGAGGCTGCGGAGCAAACTGAGGAGCAGCCAAGACAACATGGGGGGAGGTAGTGTGTTGCGTCCCCTCCATGGTACGAAGAAGAGTCTCCTCCGCCAGAATCGTGAACAGAGTGTCACGAAGTGTGGGTGGAGTACCCCGATGAGAAACTGTGAGCGGGTAGACTCAAACTCCGGGCGCAGGCGCATCAAGAAATCGTAGACATGGCAGACATCTCTGTACTGAGCGGTGGCAACGCAATGGCAGCAGGACAAGCAATGGGGCGGCGCCATCTCGTCACACTAACGCCAGAGGGAAGTGATCTCAGCAAAAAACTTCTGAACTGAGCGGTCGCGCTGGTAGGTAGCTGCAAGACTTTGTAACAATGAATACTGAAGTGCCTGGCTGGAAGGCTGATAGAGATCGGAAAGATGATCCCAAATCGCCTTGGCAGTAGGGAACTCACAGATGGCCAGGCGGATGGGTACCTCACAAGACTGGCCAAGGATAGAAATAGCCCTGGAGTCATCGTCCTGCCACTTGGCCAACACCTGAGCGGAGGAAACATCGGTGTTGGCTGTGGAAACAGAAGACTCAGTTGAAGAGGCGGCAGGGAGCAACGGTGCTGGGTAGGATCCATCTAAATGTCCCCAAAGGCGTAGGCCTCGGAGATGCATGCGCATGGTGGAAGACCAAGCCTTATAGTTCTGCCCGTTGAGCAGCACATCAGGCTTAGGAAGATAGCCACCGTGACTCGAGGCGGGATCCATTGAAGGCTGACACCAAGAGCTGGAGCAGGATCAACCGGGCCGGAGGAAGCAGGCGGTCGATGGAGCAGTCGAACGGAATCGAGCGCAGACGAGCAGGATCCACCGCGGTCGAGGAAGCAGGCGGTCGATGGAGCAGACGGGATCAAGCGCAGATGAATGATGCAGGAGGTCGATCGGCGCAGACGAACGATCAGTCGATCAATCGATGGAGCAGTCGGTCGAGCAGTCGAGGATCGAACAGTCGGGATCGAGCGCAGACGAACGATCAGTCGATCGATCGATGGAGCAGTCGGGATCGAGCGTCGATCGGAGGGAGCAGTCGGTCGATCGACGCAGACGGACGGGAGAGGGATCGGGAGAATTAAACCCTAGGCTCTGATACCATGTTAGAATCGTATATTGCTTATGAATAATGACCCCTCTTGGGGTAATATATACAAGACCCGAACATACAAATAAGCCCATATACATATACACAATATCTAACAGCTTCAACACCCAGGATCCACAGAATCGACACTATGGAACAAACAACAACAAGAGCCCATAATTCATGTTCAAAATCTATGATGTGTGAAAATCAACCCTAGACCCATATTTATAAACTTAGAAACCCACTACGGACGATCAAGTTCTTTCAAAGAACATAAATCCACTAATATTACATGAAATAAAATAAGAAATTAAATAATATATAAAATATGTTATTGTTACTTTGAACGTGACAATAGGCTCGAATCATCCATATGATAATCCTATCTCCGCCTCCTATGTATGTAGACTCGCACGGGCCCCGACAAGTGTCGGCGCTCCCTCGATCCGTGATTCTCATCACTCTATAGTTGCAGAATTGATGTACATCCGGCTAACCACAATAAATCATTGTTCATTACTAATGCATTCCTACTTGGCGAAGAAGGTATATGGCGCATTGCGCACCCCTAGGTTCTGTTTTTTTGAGTGTGTCATGGCATGACAGCTGACAACTATGGTTGTGGGAAATGAATGCACATCAAGGGGGAGGTAGAGCTCACGTAAGTAAATAATAAAATATTATGGGTTGAAGAAAGAGATACAAAGCATTCAAAATACGAAAGGTTAAACATTATTTAGGAAATTTAGATTCTTTAATCATTTTGGGAAGTGGGAAAGAAAAGGATAGCTGAGGATGTAATGCAATGAATTATATTGTTCGATAGAAGCATGTGCCACCAAATGCACTTTCTTAAATCCAATCAAATTGAGGTAAGTTCGTAAGAATGCATTTGCTTAAGAAAAATTGGGTTAGCTCATCCAAAAGTAATCTCCTGAGGACAATAGATGGCAGACCATCCTGGTACAATGGAAGCGGGCAAGTTATGCCAGGTAGATTCAACTTTAAAGAGAATAAAGTATGTGTGATTGCAGTTCAGAAGTTCTCGACCTGAACAACAATGGTTCAAATGCATGACATGGTCGGCTCAATTTCATGCAAGAGAACTTGGCCTTACCCAAAATTGGCCCTCTTAACAGATAGGGAGTAAATACATTATAGTAGCATAGAATACTAAGTGGAGATTGATGCTCCATAAGGTGTATGTCACAAGGGTACAACCTTAGAAAGCATTTAAGAGCAACATATATAATGCACTTAATATACACCAAAGAGATGCCTTCAATTGCATATCAAGGTATTTTTATATCCCTTGTAAAAAATGTATGCGTGGGCTCACTTATGAACTTTTTCAAACAAAAACAACAATAACAACACTCAAGCCTTTATCCCACTATAGTGGGGTCAGCTATACGGATCATGTCTTTCCTTATAGTTTCATTCCAACTCTTTATTGGTCTACCCCTCCCTCGTTCAACATGTCTAGTGACTAGACTCTCACAACGCCTAACAGGTGCCTCTAATGGTCTCCTTTGTACGTGTCCAAACCATCTTAGTTGAGTTTCTCGCATCTTCTCTGCAATTGGTGCTACTCTTGTCTTATACCTGATACATTCATTCCTAATTTTATCCAATATCGCGTGTCCACACATCCACATAAGCATTCTCATCTCCGTAACTCCCATTTTTTGCTCATGAACACAATTCACTTCCCAACACTCAGAACATAGAGCATCGTTAGTCTAATTGCAGTACGACAAAACTTGCCCTTAAGTTTCAATGGTACTTTACAATCACATAAGATCCTTGACGCGCCTCTCCACTTCAACCAACCCGCTTGGATTCTATGTGTCACATCTTTATCAACACCTCCGTGTTTTTGAACTATCGATCCATGATATTTAAAACACTCACTACGAGAAATATCTTGATCACCCAACTTAATAACGAAGTCATCCGTCCTTCTTGCATTGCTAAATTCAAGCTCCATATACTCCATCTTTGCCCGACTCAACCTAAAACCCTTCTTTTCTAAAATGTCTCGCCAAGGTTCAAGTTTTGTATTTACACACTCGCGTGTCACATCGACCAAAACAATATCATTCGCAAACAATAAACACAAAGGTATTGCTTGTTGGATATGTCTGGTGAGCTCATCTAAGATAAGGGTAAAGAGATAAGGCCTTAAAGTTGAACCTTGATGTAAACCAACAGTGATATGAAATTCCCGTGTTAATCCTCCAGATGTTCTCACCCTTGTCACTGAATCTGTATACATATCTTTATTATGTCAATATATGATACATTTACACCTTTCTTTTCAAAGACTCTCCATAAGATCTCTCTTGGAACTCTATCACAAGTTTTCTCAAGATCCATAAACAACATATGTCAATGAGTCTCCTCAAGAGATGTATAGCTTCCATTGTCGACCACCCTGACATGAATCCTAATTGATTCTTCGAGATGTTAATCTCGCGTCTTACTCTTCTTTCTATTACTCGTTCTCATAGTTTCATGGTATGACTCATCAATTTAATTCCTTTGTAATTAACATAATTTTGTATATCTCCTTTGTTCTTATACAAATGTGACAAGATACTTTCTCTCAATTGGTCTGACATCCTATTTGACTTTAGTATCTTATTAAAAAAATAAGTCACAAAATTCATCCATTTCCTAGACATTTCCAAACTTCGATTGACATATCGTCTGATCCAACGACCTTTCCATTTTTCATCTTCTTTAGAACATTATTTACCTCTGATACTTGAATTTTACTATAAAACATTATGTTCCTATACTACTCTGATTAACTTAAATTTTCTGAGTTCAATTCATTGTTATTTGTTTCATTATAAAGTTGATAAAAGTATTTTTTTCCATCGCTCTTTAATAACCACATCATCTGTCAAAATTATATCTGTTTCATCTTTTATACATTTTACTTGACTTAAATCTCTTGTCTTTCTTTCTCGAGCTCGAGCAATTTTATATATGTCAGACTCTCCATCTTTGGTATCTAGGCGCTTATAAAATTCTTCATAATCTTGACTTCTTACTTTATTTACAGCATGTTTAGCTTATTTTTTGGCGACTTTATACCTGACTAATTTTCATCATTTCTACAAAGCGTGGAGTGATTTATAGTTGACCCTCTTTGCCCTCACTTTATCTTGCACTTTCCTTTTCCATCACCAATATTCTTTATTTGGGGGATGTACGACCTTTTGATACTCAAAGTACGTTCTTTCCACTTGTCCTTAAATGTAAACACATAACTTACCATGAGATACTAGGATCAATATACGTGTCATCAACTAGTTGTTTCACAACTATTGTCTTGAAAGCAGTCTGTTTTTCCATCTTCAAGTTTCACCACCGAATTTTTAGCAATATTTTTGTTTTTGTCTTAAATTTATGATATCTAATTTGTACGTCTAACACTACTAACCTATGTTGTCTTGTCAAACTTTCTCCTGGTATGACTTTGCAATCCTTACAGATCATTTTATTCATTTTATGAGTCAAAAATAATCAACTTGTGACATATTTAGTCCGCTTTTAACGTAATTAAATGTTCTTCCCTAAATTTTTCCAAACAATTGGGTAAAATATTTTTGAGTTTAATAAAATAATATAGTATTATCAAAGTGTTTTTATATTCCTTGTAAAGAATTTATGCCTGGACTCACTTATAAATTTTTTCAAACAAATGGGTAAAATATTTTCAAGTTTAATAAAAGAGTATAATATTGAAGCACATGATGATCACACATTCATCAAGGTTGGATGAATCATGGAGGGATAGTTGTTAATGCTTTAGTAGTCATTAATATCTTAAAGTCTAATAGAGTGTCTACGTGCTTGTATCTCGTGTAGATTTCTCCGTCTTGTGTGGATTCTAATTAAAGAACTACTATGTGCATGTAATCCAATAAAGAGGATATGTTTCCTTAAAAATAGGACCTTTAAACATCACAAAAGATTTGTGGGGTGGCAAGCTGAGGAGGTAGTTGAGGTAAGGGAAGGTGGGTACTTGTCATGCCAATGGGTTCGATGGTGATCGAGTTAAATGGATGTGATATGATGGTGAGTTGGTGGATGTGGCGCAAGATGTGGAGAATGTTGACTGATGACAACTCTGCGTTGTCCATACGACTGTAAAGAGTTGTAACTATGCGGTCAAGGTTTTGTAAGTTTGTCAGTCATGGCCAGGAGATGGGCATTCGCAAAGAGACTGAACTAAACAAAATGCTAATTAGCAGATGTTACTAAGGTCAAGATCACTGGAATGGGACGCTTATCATTACAAGGGGATTGCTAGTCACTTGAACAAACCCTTATATTTTGAATCTGACATAGGCATAATTGAATTATCAGGGTCGCAAGCAGAGGCAAACTTTAGGTACTATTGCAAGAGTGGAGTTTATCGAGCGCTCAATGAAAAGAATCTGAAGGGCTCAACGGTGCGTCGGTGCCTATAAAAGTCCTCCACGATGGTAGCTTTGTTCAAGCGGGAGAATGAAAGAGGAGTGAAATCAAACACAATGTTTGACTGACGATGCTGATTCACAGATGTTGAGGTTCAAAGCTTTGCATAAGTGTGAAAGCAGTAGAGGTTGACTACGACCACTAAAAGAACCGAATGTGTGATAAGGCATGTGTCCAACTAGAGAAGTGGATCGATCAACCTTGCAACTTAGGGTAGTAAGCGGAGAGGAAAGACGAGTCGGGCCGATACCAAAACAATAGAGCCAAAGATGAAAAATGAAACATATACCGCTCTCCTAGATAGGGACAACTCGCATAAATTACCAAAATGCACCCTCTAGTCCACAAGGCCTAACTAGACTAATGCGCCAGGTATTTGCATACGTATACATGACATGACACTGTGAAATTTTCAAGAAAAAAAATAGGATTATACCTTTTTACATTTAAGCTATTTATTTCATTTTGTATCCATGACTAGTGAGACAAAGTCTATAAGGTAATACATGTAATACCCGAACAATTATAAATGTTTATATTTTGTAAAATAAAAATATTATGTGAATACTCCCCGATGATGAAAATACGGTTTCAGTGCCGATTGGTTTTGATGAATAAAGATGGGCTTTGCTTGGCTGGTTGTACTTAGCTTGGGCTTGGCTTGGCTGGTTGTATTTTGCTTGGCAAGGGTTAGACCGGCTGAACCGGTGGAGTAACCGGGTGCTTACGATCAGCGGTGGCCTATTCCCGTGCTTTAAGTTTTCGGGTTCTGTTCATTTCTCTTCATTTGCGACGGACGGAAGCCACGGAAGCCGTTACTGCCGCTACCGCCGCTTGCTCTATATGGCTCGATTCTTCTCCGATTTCTGTGATTCTTCTTGCAATTGAGAGGTAATCTCCTCCCCTCAACTCCTCTTGTGTTGATTATGAAGTTGGTATATGGATTTTAGATGGGTGAAAACCCTAGGGTTTGGGGTTTTGGTTTTCTTCACTTCCTTTTGAATTAAAAGTTCTGTAAACCTAGACCCATTGTTGGGAGAGATGAAGCTAGGGTTCCATTTGGAGTTTGGTTGTCTTGATCTCCTCGTACGTAAATGTGTGTGTGTGCCGATCGTGCTTGGACAGTGCTGTATATGTGTGTGTGTGCCGGTTGTGCTTGGACAGTGCTGTGTGTGTGTGTGTATATGCTGGCTGGACTATGTAGATTACCTGCATGCTACAGGTTGTGTTTGGGCTGCTAGTGTTGGCTGTCCGGCTATTTTTGAAGGGGTTTATACTTGAGGTGAGCTGCTGTTCACAACACTTGGTGTTGCCATGGTGGCAACCCTTGCGGTTGTGTATCGGAGCATCTTGGATTTGAATGATACACAGTCAATTTGAGTCACCCGCGCTATTCCTTTCCTAGACAAATCCTAGATGTCGTAGTTGTAATCGTCGTAGGAGTCCGCTCGTAAATATTTAAGGCACAATCCTAAGGTAAATGATATTTTTGATACTGCAGAAAATGCCGTCCGGCGATAGCCGCGATGTGACTCCTTCGAGGGACAAGCGCAAAGGAAAAGTTGGGGTGAGTCCTTACTACTTTCTGATGCACTGTTAAGCTAGTTACTTCTTGTTATTTGATATCACTGAATATGTGAATCGCCGAAAACGCTAACTTGGCTTAGCGAGCGATAAATTTCTGAGGGGAAAACATACACATAAATCCTATTTGTTAAGAAAATGAAATGAATCGAAAAGATAGAATTGAATTTAAAATTGAGATAGCGTCGACGCATCGAAAAGCTAAGGATCGGCCTATTGGGGGGGGGGAATACTTCAGCCTCCTACACCTCGTGAGAGGGGTAGAACTCTCACACCTCATAGGAGGGGTCGAACTCCTACAGAATATAAAGAGAATCCGATTTAGGAGGCGTGGAAGCCTGCTGCGCGTGAGAGCGCCCTAAAGCGAATATTTATATAAAGGGTCAACGGACCCAGATGATTGAGATATTTGAATGACCCTTACTCTTTCGAGGAACGCATTACGAATAAATGAAAATTTGATAATAAACATGATAAATGAAATATGAATTGATATCAGAATAGAATTGTTGATTTTCCCCGTTACTAGCTTAGAGACATGTTCATATATATTTATTGCTGCAGACTCTCTTGTCTACTTGCAGTGTAAAGTTCCAGGTAAGGGTAATGAATTCACTTAGTTTTCAAAACTAATTAGTTCCAAATTTTCTTTCAGGAGCCGAGTACCAGCGTACTAGACCCCGCTAGGCGGGCTCAGGCAGATGCAGACCAAAGACCAACTGAAGACGTGTCTCGTCCACGGGTTAGCTTGAGTTTTCCTTGTACCATTGATAGCTAGTTAGAATGTAATACATGTAGACATTTCTGTACCTGATATTGAGATAGTGTATATAATCTGTACATAAATGATATGTGATGTTTTATTTTCTTCGGTACACGCCTTTTCGTATACTGTTGTGTATAGTTATATGAAAAATCCTCTCAGAAAGAATGAATTAAATTGTGGCAGATTTGGGCCGTTACAATTAAATGGTATCAGAGGGAGGTTTTCATAGGGCATGTAACGCAGAGAGTACCAGAATGGAAAATAAACTCACAATGATGACAATTGCATATCAGAATATACTGAACCGTCTTATGGTTTATTTTCCTCAGGAACCGTTTCAAGTATATTCGAGAAGCAGAATGCGAGGGGCTCTGAATGAACCTGAGGATTCTAGAGATTCCAGGTCAGAAGAAAGTGTGAGTGGACGACAGTCTACCTCACTTCATATCGCTGATATTGCTTAAGCCATCGCGGAGGCAATTAGATTGGTTCGGGACACTCCTCCAGTTGTGCCGCCTCATGGAGTAACCCCAGTGGTGCCAGCTGTGCCTCCTCCAATAATTGTGGAACCGCAGCAGCCTCGCTTGCTTGAAACTGATATGAAGCAATTTTTGGAATTGAAACCGCCGACTTTTCGTGGTGGTTTGTCTCCGATCGAGACAGAAGACTGGATCCTGCGGATTGAAACAATATTTGATACGATGCGGTGCCCTGCGGAGGAAGGTGGAGTTGGTCGTTTTTCTACTGGAAGGAGAGGCTAAGAGATGGTGGGTGAACTTAATGAAAGGGAAGTTTCAGACTCGTGGTTTGGCGAATGTGACTTGGGCAGAGTTTCTTCGGGAATTTACAAAGTGGTTTGTGCCGCGGACGGAAAAGAGACAGCTACAGGAGAAGTTTTTGCGATTAGTTCAAGGAAGCCGCTACATCCTTCAGCATGAAGCCGAATTTTCCAGCCTGGCATACTATGCAGAGTCTGCTATGGCGACCGAGGAAGCTCGTTGCTTACGGTTCTAGGAAGGGTTGCTGGATGATATTCGCGCTTCAGTGGTTCCGTTTGATATTACGGAGTATGCACTACTGGTGGAGAAAGCTCGATTGGTCGAGTTAGATACTGAAAAGAGGCAAAGAATGACAGAAATGAGGAAGAGATTCAAAGAAGGTACTAGCCAAGAGAAATTGGGCAGAACAGAAGAAGCCCCTTGGAAGAAGAAGCAGCAACAGTCCGTGTCGACTAGTAGCACTCAAGTGTCTCAAACAACGGCGACCAAATGTGCCAAATGTGGCAAGATGCACAAAGGGGAATGCTTGACTGGAGTCTGCTTCTACTGTCGCCAGCCGGGCCATCGTCGAAAGGATTGTCCGAAGCTGCAAATGGATGAAAGTTCGAGGGGAGCCCCAGCCTTACCGCCTCAGAAAATGTATCATATTGGGACTTCCAGGGAAGGGGAGTCGATAGCATCGACACCCGCTGAAGGGTCCAGAGATGAGAGGCTGATTCAGGCCCGAGCTTTCAATCTCGGTGAACAAGAGGCGAAGGCAGATGATACGGTTGTTACAGGTATGCTACTTGTGCATGATCAAGTTTTGAAAGTTTTATTTGATACTGGTGTCAGTCAATCGTTCATTTCAACATCTATTCTGGAATCAATTCATATACGACCATATCATATTGCTCAACCGTTGAGTGTATTGCTACCGAATAATACGGTTTTGATGACAAAGGAGCGAGCTGTACTCTCTCTACCTTTTAATGATAAACGAATTGAAACCGATGTTGCGGTATTATCGTTGGTTGAGTATGATATCATCCTTGGTATGGATTGGCTATCGAATCGAGAAGCCGTTATTAACTGTAAAACGAAAGAGGTGGCGTTCAAATGCTCAGATGGAAGTCTGATGATCTATCAAGGATTGGGCGAAGTTGCCAAAATTAGTATTTCGGCTATGAAAGCCAGAAAAATGGTACGGAAAGGCTGTGAGGCCATTTTGGTAATGATTAAAGAAATGAAAGAAGAAAAGAAAGAAATTACGGCTGTGCCCGTGGTACGGGACTACGTGGATGTATTTACAGAAGAGTTACCTGATGTGCCTCCAGCTAGAGAAGTTGAATTTGAAATTAAAGTGATCGAAGGAGCTACTCCAGTCGCAAAAACTCCTTATCGAATGACACCAAAAGAATTGGCAGAATTGAAAGTGCAATTGCAAGAATTGCTTGATAAGAAATTTATCCGACCGAGTACTTCACCTTGGGGAGCTCCAGTATTATTTGTGAAAAAGAAGGAAGGATCTCTCCGTATGTGCGTCGATTATCGCGAGCTGAACAAGTTAATAATAAAAAATAAATACCCTCTGCCGCGTATTGACGATTTGTTCGATCAGCTGGTTGGTGCACGTATATTTTCTAAAATTGATCTTCGATCAGGATATCACCAGCTAAGAATTCGACAGGAAGATGTCTTCAAGACAGCATTCAGTACCAGGAATGGGCATTTTGAGTTTGTTGTTATGCCTTTTGGCCTAACGAATGCTCTTGCAGCTTTTATGACCTTGATGAATAGTGTGTTTAAGGCATTCTTGGACCAGTTTGTGATTGTTTTTATCGATGATATATTGATTTATTCAAAAACAAAGGAAGAACATGCCCAACACCTGCATCAAGTCTTACACGCATTGAGGGAACAACAGTTGTATGCTAAATTCCCAAAGTGTGCGTTTTGGCTGACTGAGGTGGCCTTTCTAGGTCATGTAATTACTGCAGAAGGGTTGGTTGTCGATCCTGCTAAAATTGAAGCAATCCTCAACTGGACCCGACTGAAATCTGTAACTGAGATACGAAGCTTCTTAGGCTTAGCTGGCTATTATCGGAAATTTGTCAAGGACTTTTCGAAGCTAGCACTACCCTTGACACATTTGACACGAAAAAACGTAGTGTTTACGTGGGGAGATGATTGCCAGCAAGCGTTCGAAGCGTTAAAGGAAAGATTAACAACAGCGCTAGTGTTGGTGATGTCTGAAGGCTCCGATGGTTTTCAAATATATAGCGATGCGTCATATAAAGGATTGGGTTGCATGTTAATGCAGCATGGAAAGGTGATTGCGTTTGCTTCCCGACAATTAAAGGATGTCGAAAAGAATTATCCGACACATGATTTGGAATTAGCTGATGTTGTGTTTGCATTAAAAATTTGGCGTCACGACCTGTATGGTGTTCGATGCGAGATCTTTACAGATCATAAAAGTTTGAAATATATCTTTGATCAGCGGGAAATTAATTTACGTCAACGAAGATGGCTATAATTTATTAAAGATTATGATCTAGATATTCAATACCATCCAGGTAAAACAAATGTGGTCGCAGATGCCTTAAGCAGGAAAAATATTGCTGCGATGTCCGTGACACCACGTTATAATAAAAAGCTTCTGTATATGCTTCAGGATATGGGAATCTGCGCGATATTTACGCCTGAAGAAAAACAAGCACATCTATGCCAGATGCGGATTCAATATTTGCTTAAAGAGAGAATCCAGAAAGCGATACCTGAAGATCTCTTTTTGATGGGAACATTTGAGAAATTGCGGAAAGGAGAAGAGAGTGCCTTTGTTGAAAAAGATGTACTATTGTTATTGAATGACAGAATATGTGTCCCAGATGCTGATAGCCTGCGGAAGGATATACTGTATGAGGCGCATAATACGCCATATTGAATTCACCCTGGTCGGACTAAGATGTACCATGATTTGAAACAGGACTTCTGGTGGCCTCACATGAAAAAGAATATCATACAGTATATTGCCCGGTGTCATACCTGTCAGGTAGTAAAAGCAGAACATCAGAAGCCTGTTGGGTATCTTCGATCTCTACCCATTCCGGAATGGAAATGGGATGATGTTGCAATGGATTTTGTGTTTGGCATACCTCGCAGTAAAGCAGAGAATGATGGCATTTGGGTCATCATTGATCGATTAACAAAGAGCGCACATTTTATACCGATCAAGCAAAGCGGGCCGACGAACAAATTGGTGGAACTCTATGTAAATGTAATTGTGAGATTACATGGTATTCTACGTACGATCGTATCAGATCGTGATGGACGGTTTACATCTGAGTTGTGGCGGCGGGTGCACCATAAATTGGGAACAAGATTGTTGTATAGTACTGCTTTTCATCCGCAAACCGAGGTCCAGTCCGAACGGACCATCCAAATGCTCGAGGATCTATTACGAATGGTGGTATTGGACTTGAAAGGCTCTTGGGAGAAATACTTATCGTTAGCTGAATTTGCTTATAATAGTAGTTATCAAGCAACGATCCAAATGGCCCCGTTCGAAGCTCTATATGGACGGCGATGTAGAACTCCTTTGAGCTGGGCAGAGGATGGAGAAAAGAAATTGTTCCCGCAGAAGAGGACAGACAAAATTGAAGAGAAATTTCGCGTCATTCATCAAATAATGAAAATCGCACAGGATCGTCAACAAAAATATTATAATATCCGACATCGTCTGGTGGAATTTGCTGTGGGCGATCAGCTGTGTTTGAAGATTAAACCGTTCAAAGGGATTTTCCGATTGCGACGGATTGGAAAATTAAGTCTGAGGTATGTTGGTCCCTTTCCTGTGATTGAACGACTTGGCGAAGTAGCATATCGCCTAGCTCTGCCTGCTGAATTACAGAGGTTGCATGATGTTTTTCATATATCCGCACTCAGACGATATATTCTGAACCCAGATTTGATGATATCTACCAGTGCTGTGCAAATAGAAGCTGATTTGTCAAGTCCGACAACACCTTACCAGATTGTTGATCGGCAAAGCAAAAATCTTCGGAATCGATAGGTGAACTTTGTCAAAGTCTGGTGGACCGGCCACCCTGCCAAGGATGCTACTTGGGAACGCGAAAATTTAATGTTAAAAATCTTTCCCTCTTTCTTTGGGATTCGCGAGGATGCGTGATTTTCGGAGGCGAAAATTCTAATAAGGAGGGGAGAGTTTGTAATACCCGAAAAATTATAAATGTTTATATTTTGTAAAATAAAAATATTATGTGAATACTCTCCGATGATGAAAATACGGTTTCAGTGCCGATTGGTTTTGATGAATAAAGATGGGCTTTGCTTGGCTGGTTGTACTTAGCTTGGGCTTGGCTTGGCTGGTTGTATTTTGCTTGGCAAGGGTTAGACTGGCTGAACCGGTGGAGTAACTGGGTGCTTACGATCAGCGGTGGCATATTCCCGTGCTTTAAGTTTTCGGGTTCTGTTCATTTCTCTTCATTTGCGACGGACGGAAGCCACGGAAGCCGCTACCGCCGCTTGCTCTATCTGGCTCGATTCTTCTCCGATTTCTGTGATTCTTCTTGCAATTGAGAGGTAATCTCCTCCCCTCAACTCCTCTTGTGTTGATTATGAAGTTGGTATATGGATTTTAGATGGGTGAAAACCCTAGGGTTTGGGGTTTTGGTTTTCTTCACTTCCTTTTGGAATTAAAAGTTCTGTAAACCCTATACCCATTGTTGGGAGAGATGAAGCTAGGGTTTCATTTGGAGTTTGGTTTTGTCTTGATCTCCTTGTACGTATATGTGTGTGTGTGTGTCGGTTGTGCTTGGACAGTGCTTTATATGTGTGTGTGTGTGCCGGTTGTGCTTGGACAGTGCTGTGTGTGTGTGTGTGCCGGCTGGACTATGTAGATTACCTGCATGCTACAGGTTGTGTTTGGGCTGCTAGTGTTGGTTGTCCGGCTATTTTTGAAGGGGTTTATACTTGAGGTGAGTTGTTGTTCACAACACTTGGTGTTGCCATAGTGGCAACCCTTGCGGTTGTGTATCGGAGCATCTTGGATTTGAATGATACACAGTCAATTTGAGTCACCCACGCTAGTCCTTTTCTAAACAACTCCTCGATGTCGTAGTTGTAACCGTCGTAGGAGTCCGCTCGTAAATATTTAAGGCGCAATCCTAAGGTAAATGATATTTTTGATACTGCAGAGAATGTCGTCCGGCGATAGGCGTGATGTGACTCTTTCGAGGGACAAGGGCAAAGGAAAAGTTGGGGTGAGTCCTTACTACTTTCTGATGCACTGTTAAGCTAGTTACTTCTTGTTATTTGATATCACTGAATATATGAATCGCCGAAAACGCTAACTTGACTTAGCGAGCGATAAATTTCTGAGGGGAAAACATACACATAAATCTTATTTGTTAAGAAAATGAAATGAATCGAAAAGATAGAATTGAATTGAAAATTGAGATAGCGTCGACGCATCGAAAAGCTAAGGGTCGGCCTAGTAGGGGGGGATACTTCAGACTCCTACACCTCGTGAGAGGGGTAGAACTCTCACACCTCGTAGGAGGGGTCGAACTCCTACAGAATATAAAGAGAATCCAATTTAGGAGGCGTGGAAGCCTGCTGCGCGTGAGAGCGCCCTAAAGCGGATATTGATATAAAGGGTCGACGGACCCAGATGATTGAGATATTTGAATGACCCTTAGTCTTTCGAGGAACGCATTACGAATAAATGGAAATTTGATAAGAAACATGATAAATGAAATATGAATTGATATCAGAATAGAATTGTTGATTTTCCCTGTTACTAGCTTAGAGACATGTTCATATATATTTATTGTTGCTGACTCTCTTGTCTACTTGAGTTGTAAAGTTTCGGGTAAGGGTAAAGAATTCACTTAGTTTTCAAAACTAATTGGTTCCAAATTGTCTTTCAGGAGCCGAGTATCAGCGTACTAGACCCCGCTAGGCGGGCTCAGGCAGATGCAGACCGAAGACCAACTGAAGACGCGGCTCGTCCACGGGTTAGCTTGAGTTTTCCTTGTACCATTGATAGCTAGTTAGAATGTAATACATGTAGACATTTTTGTACCTGATATTGAGATAGTGTATATAGTCTGTACATAAATGATATGTGATGTTTTATTTTCTCTGGTACACCCCTTTTCGTATACTGCTGCGTATAGTTATATGAAAAATCCTCTCAGAAAGAATGAATTAAATTGTGGCGGATTTGGGCCGTTACAATACATGGCTTCCATAAATGTGGTTGTGTAAATTGTAGGTGACACTATGTGGCAGCTTGTGATTTAGAAATATAAAAGCTTTATCTATGCATGAAAATAAAGCCCGTCGGGCCTAGGCCAAACCCGGGCCCAACAAGCATGGCATTTTTTATTATTAGGCCCAGGTCGGGCCCCGTTATAAAATGGGAGACCTGTTTGAGACTGGCAAGTATGGCCTAGGCCCGAGTACCTGGTCGGGCCCATGCAAAAAATAAGGCCTAGTGAGGCCCCCTAGGTATGGCATAGGCTTTACAACGCCCATGCCTAACCGGGCAAAAAACTGGGCAGACCTAAGTCGAGCTTTCGGGCTCGGATTTATTGGAGCCTCTAGCTCTAGCCTAGGCCTGCAAACGAGTCAAGCTCGAGTTGAGCTAGTCAAAATAAGCTGGCTCGAGCTTGAGCTCTTTTATTTGAGCTCGAGCTCGACGAGCTTGTTTTAAGAGGCTCGAGCTCGAGCTCGTATATCTCGTGGTTGGCTCGACGAGCTTTATAAGCTCGACTCGAGCTCGACGAGCTCGATGGGCTCGGCTCGAGCTCGATGGGCTCGACTCGAGCTCGATGAGCTGGACTCGAATTATATTAAAATCCATATTTTTTTATGCAAACTTTCTTTCTAATAAAGTTTATGGACTGAATGACTGATGCTTTTTTCTAGATCGTTTTCTTTGCGACAGTCGAATTAATGATCCACCCAATAATAGTTAAAACACATTAAAACATCCCAAATCACGGGACACAGGGCCCAGGGCCCATGCTCACAACCCAATATGTATCCAGTCATGCGAACAAGATGAAGCCATATCTTCATTCTTCATGAATCTAATCGTAAATATAAAGTAAAGCAACAAAAATCATGGTTAGACTGTCCAGCAACCTGTTACCTGTATCTTCAAAAATCATTGTATATATAAAATATGAGATAACTGTCCAGCAACTTTCCTCTTGTAAATATAAATTATGGGATCAAACTGTCCAGCAGAAAGCTTTTCATTATATAAAGCCATGCACTCCAACATTACAATTTCCAACAGAAATCTAATGGTAAATAGTCAAATGTCTAGTAGAAACATAAAGTAAAACAAAAACATAAAAAAATAAGAAAGTTCATGCCGCCAAACATCAAAGACGCATGACGCCGTCAATTGGAAGAAGTACTTGTACCGCTTTCTTCTCACTCTGCAATACATGAAATACAGTTTATACTTTACAAATAGAATGAATTTTAAAACATGAAAAAAAATCATTGTTACGTAATTTTACCTTAGTCTTCTTTTTAACCCCAAAACGTTTTCTCAATCAATCTCCATCACACATCAACACTTGAACTGTGTCTGTCTTCAACGATGCATGATACTTATCGATGACTCTACTACCAGCACTGAAAGTGGCTTCAGAAGCAACAGAAGTAACAAGAATTGGTAAAATGTCTCTGGCCATTGTTGATAAAACCTTGTACATCAGTGCATGAACTCTCCACCATTCTAAAACATCAAAGATTTTTTCACATCTAATTTGATCTTTCACAATCATATACCAATTTTCCTCAAGATAGATGTCAAGTTCAGATTTTTGCGATTGAATGGACTCGACCGACTTCACATAGTCAAAATACTCTGACCAATCAGATTGGGTTTGAGCTCCTCTAGTAGATTGACTATTCCCTTCGAGTGCACCACCCTCCTCAACTTCAACCATTTGATTTTCCACATATTCTGCATATAATTTGTGCAAGGTTTCTTTAACAAATTTAATTTCAATCTCGGCTTTTTGTAAAGAGTATAATTTTGGAAAAAAGAACTCAAGTGCTCGCATTTTACACCTTGGATCCAAAACGGCCGCAACCGACATTAGCAAATTAGAAGCTCCCCAATATTTATCAAACTTGATCTTCATCTTCTCAACCATGTCTTTAATAAAGAGATCATTGTCCGAAGATTTCTTATCTAACATAACTTTTACTCTACTAACTTCATTAAGAAATAGATTTGACGTCGGATACTCGCTTCCAGAGATAATATGTGTAGCAACCCAAAATACCTCCAACACTGAACATACTATTTCAAGTTTTACCCAATCTTCTTCGGTTGGGCAACTCTCATAATGGGGATCCCGTTCGGCAAATCTTGGAAATATGTCTTTGAATTTACTTGCACTTGCCAACATCTCATAAGTTAAGTTCCACATTGTACGACAATCATCAATTAGCTTTCTTTCCGGTAAATTAAGTTGTTTCACGATCTCTGAAAATATTTTAAGCCTTGCATCTAATCGCCGAATATACTCGACACTTTCACGTATAACAACAACAATGTCTTTGATTTCAGAGATACCATGTTGGGCTATGAGATGGAGAATATGAGCATAACATCTGACATGAAATAATTTGCCGTCACAAAGCAGTTTTTTGGTGCTTCTAATGTAGATTTTTAAGTTCTCTATAGCGGAATCATTAGAAGATGCATTATCAACACATTATTTGAATCTTACTCTCTATGTCCCAATCTTTCAAACAATGTCATATAGCATCCGTAATCTCAAGACCTCGGCGAGGGGGTGGAATGTGAACATAATTGAGGACATGTTTTTGTAGTTGTCAATTTGTATCAATCCAATGTCCAGTGATAACCATATATTCGATCTTTGATTTTTAGATTTCCAACAATCCGTGGTGAGGCTGATTTTAGTCACATTTTTCAATAAATTTTTCAACTTCTTTTTCTCCATCTCATACACATTGACACAATAATTTGTTGTTGTCGTCCTTGAAATGCTTTTCCACTCCGGTATTCCTCGTCTTTGCATCAAATTGAATCCCTCTTCCTCAACAATAGAGAATGGATGTTCATGCATCATTATCCAGTTAGCTATCAACTCTTTCATGACTTCCATGTCAACTTTCCCATCATGTAAGGCAGGATAAGAAGATGGATCTACATTAGATGACACGAAGCCTAGTTGTGTTTGAGTTTGTGTAGACCTCTCCTTCTCAGCTTTTGCTCTAAGATGTGCAACACAATTTTGAACATGCCTATGAAATTGAGTTGTTTGAGTGATTTTCGATTCGAAAAAATTCTTTTTGCAGTGATTACAAGTTATCCTTACTAAGTTATCTTTATCTTTATCTTCTGTAAATTCAGACCAAATAGATGACTTCATCAATCGTTTTGCCTTTGAAAGTAGATCTCGATTGCCGTCTTTCATTTCAGCACTGGTTGCAATCGTATCTGTACTAGCTCTGTTTTCAACTCCGTTCACAACTGAATCCATATCACCGGTTACTCGTTCGATTATTTCATCGTGAATCTGCAAAATCGGACTAGTAGAATCTCCTACAAAGTCCATATCTAAAAAAACAAATAATGTCTGAATTTATTTAAAAATAGCTTTTCAGAAACTAACGGTAACAAAAAAAGCTGAAAAAAATAGCATTACAATGAATGAAAAAAAACTAGTACAGATGGAAGTTGTTTACTATGAACAAAAACGAAGTGAAAGACAAAGAATCTAACAGTAGGTAGAACTAAAGTGAACGAAATCTCCATCTCCATTCTCAGAAAAAAACAAAGCTGAAAATAACATCCCTTTCGAAATAAATAAATTTTGTATATAGGTTCGAAAGTGGGGGGGGGGGTATCCCGTGGTTATGCAAATATGCAATTTCAATGATAAAAAAAGAATTGCTTATGTGAAACGTCAAAGTAAAGACTAAAGACTAAAGTGTAGTTTGATTTCTTCGCTGACGGAGCCACGAAAGGGCGGTGGTTAGGCCTGCAAACGACAGCCCAGTGAACGAAATCTGACAGTAGACAGAATCTATTTGGATCGTTTTGAAACAGCCCAGTGATCGAAATCTCCATCTTCTCTCCGAAAAAAAAACAAAGCTGAAAATAACGTCCCTTTTGAAATAAATAAATTTTGTATATAAGTTCGAAAGTGGGGGGGGGGGTGGTGTATCGCGTGGTTATGCAAATAATCTCTTTTGATTGTTCAAATCCATGTATGAAAATATGAACAAAAACCAAGTGAAAGATAAAGAATAGGAATCTGACAATAGGTAGAACTTAGAAGAAGAAAAACTGATACAAAAACCAAGTAGCTAAAAGGGGCGGCGCTTATCTTCGTCCTTCGGTATCGTCAGTCGCCGACTCGCCGCTCGCGATAGAGACGCCTTACTCCGGCCGTCCGGCGTCTCCGCAGCCGCACGACCTTTACTTGCTTAGCAAGAAAGCCCAAAAAACAAAACCCTAAAATGGGGATGTCGTGCGGCCCGTGCCAAATGCCAATGCCTGATGACATGAGGAGTGAGGACAAAACAAAGCAGTTTTTAAGTTAAAATATTATTATTCTATAAATAGGTGTCATCAGGCATGGAATGATGTGTATAGGTTAAGAGGTAATAGGCGTCAGGCGTGTATTGATACTTTCTTCCAGAGCCAAATGAGATTTATTTTATAATTTAAATATGTTATATAATAGTATAATACTGTAATAGATTACAGATGTATTAAACAAATTAATTAATTTATTTTTAAAAAAAAACTCGCGAGCAAGCTCGCGAGCCCAGAAACAGAGAGAACAAAGCTCGAGCTCGGTTCGAAAGAAAGCTCGAGCTCGATGAGCTCGAGTCGAGTTTTTTTCGAGCCGGCTCATCGAGCTCTCGAGCAGGCTCGACTCGAGTTACAACCCTACTCTAGCCTAGAGTGCTTTAACACTTGGGATCAATAGTTCAAAAAGATGGAGGTGTAGATAAAAATGTGATACATAAAATTCAAGTAGGTTGGTTGAAGTGGAGAGGTGTGTGAGGGATCTTATGTGAACGTAAAGTGCTATTAAAACTTAAAGGCAAGTTTTACCGTACTACAATTAGACCAGCGATGCTCTACGGTTTTGAGTGTTGGGCAGTGAATTGTGAACATGAGCAAATGGGAGGTACGGAGATGGGAATGCTTAGGTGGATGTGTGGATCATACAAGATTGGATAAAATTAGAAATGAATGTATCAAGGATAAGATAGGAGTGATACCAATTGTAAAGAAGATGCAAGAAGTTTGACAAAGATGGTTTGAACACATGCAAAGGAGACCATTAGAGGCTAGGCGTTGTGAGAGTTTAGTCCCAAGACATGTTAAATGGGGGAGGGGTAGACCAATAAAAACTTGGAATGAAACTATAAGGAAAGACATGATGTACTCAGGCATTAGTGAGATTATGACTAAAGATAGGGCACAATGACGACAAAGGATCCATATAGCCGACCTCACTATAGTGGGATAAAGGATCCATATAGCCACCGGAAGTCCATTAGGACCCACGTGGTGCGAATATGCCTAAACAGAACTCTAATTAGTGAATGCAAGTGTAGGGATGTAGGGAAACCTAAACTGATGTGATTCACATGCATTACTCCAACATTCAATTACAATAAATTCTAAAATTAATAGAAGAAATCACAAACATGAGCGATTGATATTAGGCGTTGGAAACACAAGTAAAATCCAATTAAAATTAAAGTAAGAGCGCTTCAATTAATTGTTCGGCTAAAACGCCTTTAAAATAGAATAAAGAAATTGGGCAAACCTGTATGAATTTAGATATCAAACAATACGTTTTCAATCAAGTATTCAACACAGTCATGTAGGCGTCCAAATTCGAACTTACACGAGTAATCAAAGTCCGAAGAGGTGGTACGGAGCTGATTCGAAGGCAGGACAGTGAAATAACTTCAATTCTGCACAATATCCCGACTTCTTGAAGTAATTTTCTACAATGGGGATGATCCAGTGGTAGGTGAGGAAAATAGAGTAAGGACGGGTATGGGCCTGACTGGGAACAGGAATTTCCAAGTGATGGTGGGTTGTAGACGTGCAGGACACGATAAAAGTGGGCGGGCGGCAGCAGTTGCATGCCGTTCCTAGAATCTGGAAGGAGAATGTCAATTGACTGAGGGAGAATGTGGATTACTGGGCCTGAAATGTTGAGGGGAGGTTGTATGGTGGGGCTGAGTGACTGCGAGGAGATTAGGAATGGTTGCAGCGTGGAATTGTCATGGATTTGGCCTGCATGCAGTTCCTGGAAGGTGAAATCTGGGGAAAGATGGAGATGGTTGCATGTTTGATGTCCTAGGGCTGGGATTACAGGTTGGAGGTGGGACTGGGTTCCAGATTGGGGATGGAAATTACTGGCATTGGAAGTAGGAAGTGGATGGTTATTGCTTGGGGACGTCATTTTTAGGTGATTCCAGCAATAATAGAGGGAGGTTATTCATGGGTGAGCTCGTTATATGGAATAAGTGGGCTGATGGGGTGAGTTGGAAGTGTAGGGCCGTAGGCTGCCAGTTTTGAGATGGGGGGAATTGGAAATAGGACGATCAAGGGGAAAATGAACTACTAGGCTTCCACACCTATATTCCCTGGGTTTGACACCGTGGCGTGATTACGAGAACTCGAAAATTCTGTCCAAATTCTACAATGACTGAAAACAGCCTTAAAATCCTAATTCTAGGCTAGGAACTCACTATGAAGTATGAACGGCAATAATTGGCTACTACAAAACACGCATAAAATGTGCATAAATAAAATACATACATATGCACAAAATACCTAAAAATATCTTGTCATCATTTTGGACGCGACTACGGGATTGGATCGTTCATACAACAATCTAACTCCTCGTGCGAGTGTAAACTTAAGGATTTCGATTAGGGTCATCCCGCCCTTGAATGTGATTTCCATCACATTGGCTTTAACTTGAGTTAACAAGATTAACCAGTGGGACCCACTTCCTGACGTGACCTTCCAGCGAGCATACAAAAGCAGAAGTGGGTATGTACCAAGGATACACAGTTGTGTCATTACAAATATAAAGGGGGTCTTAAGACATTATTCAAGCACTGTGAGCAGGTTTATAATGTATCAATATGCAAATAGACATCAACTTCTTGATAGCTTACTCGGCAGAATGCTGGAGGAGAGAAGTTGCAAATTGCTTGATGTCATCAGATAACTCAGGATTGGCATCAGCTATCATGTATATTACCTTGTAACTCACCTGCATCATACGAGTGGGGGAACAAATGAAAAATATGACCACTGAAGAAACAAAATGAAGAAGACCAGAGAATTGCATACTGTGATTAAGTGAGATATGACAGTATATTCAGGTTCTTCTCTATAAGCTGTCATTAAAGAGAGCAAAGATGACAAAGACTGCTTGGAAGCCATGCATAGGGAATATGAATCATCCAATATCCCTATAGTGAGAGGAATTAAAATAAAATGATTAAGAGGACCACAGGCTCTGATATTCAAAATGTAAAAGCTCAAGGAACTTACCGAATCTGTCAGTTGGAGAAAGTTTGTTGTTTTCTACTGCATATCTAATTCCAGTTTCAAGCTCGCCATCATACTTGACCCTGTAAAAGCCTGTTTGATCCACATTGAATTTGATCCAAGAGCATCCACCATTGTCTTCATTATAAGTGACTGAACAATCAAGGAGATGAGAAACATCAATTTGTTCTGATTTTGTTTTTAGAAGAAACTTTTTCTGAATTGCATATGAACCACAACACAGGGTGATAGGAACAATCCACTCCCCTACCCCGGCTGAACCACTTGCCAGAAAATGAGACTGCAGTACATAGAAAATACTAAATCAAAATTGATTTCAAAATAGGAAGAATTTTTTTTTAAAAATGTGCGCAACTCCAATTGCATAAACAAAGTAAACGAGAATTTAGAAAAAGAGGTATTTATGAATCCTATGTGGTAATAGAAGATTTTTTTAAAAGATGGTTCGTTAAGCATATTGAGAATGAAATAAGCATTAGCTTCAGTATATTCCTTCAACACGTGTTTGCATTTAGAAATAGCAGGTCAATATTTAGGTTCTCTATGAATGAGTTGATGAATGATAGTGAGTGTAGAAAAAGAGCACAAACACTTGAAAAAAATTGTAAACCTTTGCATATACTTCATGTGTAAGTATTTACAAGTATGAATACAGATATATATGGAGAGAAGAGCCCCAATTTCAAGATGTGAGACTATTACAAAAAGAGAAAGAAGACCTATGATGGGTCATTATATGGGCCTTTACATATTTTTTTCTAACACTCCACCGGAAGCTGTAGCGTACAAGTCGTAGGCACCCAGCTTGGACAAGAACTTATAAAATAGAGCACTCAGCAAGTCCTTAGTGAGAAGATCGAAACTTGGTCAGTAGCCGGAACATGTTTCAGTTCCAGCTTCTTCATTTGAACTTTTTCCCGAATGAAGTGGCAGTCAACTTCAACGTGCTGGTGAGGAAAGTTTTACTCTCATATCACTTAGGAGACTCTCAAGGCATGTGAGCTCAGATACAACAAACGTCATCGAACGGTACTAAGTTTCGGCCGAAGATCGAGCAACTACAGTCTGTTTCTTACTGCGCCAGGTAACAAAGTGACCTTCGAAGTAAGTACAAAATCCGCTGGTGGAACGTCGATCATCCAGAGAACCAGCGTAATCAGCATCTGAATATGCAAGCAACGTTGGAATAGAATAGGAGGACGTTCTGTATACCAGTCCTTGACCAGGAGCATTTTTAGGTGCCGCAGAATACGTTCGACGGCTTGTAGATGTGACGCCCGAGTAGAATGCATAAACCGACTGACAACCCCAACAACAAAGGATATGTCAGGTCTTGTGACTGTTAGATATATCAATTTTCCAACCAGACGATGATAGTATTCTGGATTTGGAAGAAGAAGATTGTCATCAAAGGCATGAGCACACAGCTTGGGATTGACATTCACAGGAGTGTTAACCGGCTTACATCCAGAATATTCAGCATCCTGAAGAAGTTCGAGACAGTACTTCCGTCGAGATATGACAAGGCCATCAGAACGTCTTACGATCTCAAGGCCAAAAAAGTATCGAAGGTTCTGTAACGCTCCAAATTTTTTAAGGCGAGAGATACTTCTCTGGGGGTTATCGCTCGGCGGTGGCTAGTTACCGCGCGACGATAGCTAGTTATCGTGCGGCAGTAGCTCCAGGGTTAGCGTCGATTGTGTCGAAAGTGTTGAGTTCTCGAGAAAGATGTTACCGCGCGGCGGAAACTTGTTACCGTGCGGCGATAGCCGGGAATTACTCTGGCAAAGTTCCCGGAAGTTATCGCCCGACGATAGTGTTACCGCTGCCGATAGTGGGACCAATTTAATCGATGGAGGTCTCGGGATTCTACCGCGCGGCGGTAGAAGTTAGCGCGGTAACATCTTTTGGAGTTGAGGACTGGCCTGGATTTCTTGGAGGAGCAGCAGCGCCGGAAGGGAGATCTCACCGTCGTTGGAGTTCCAAAGCTCTGATTCGCAAGACGAGTCTGGATCTGTAGAGGAAAGATCATTGCGGTCGCGTTCATCCGTCTAGATCTTTGGCATGACACTGAAGAGAGCGCAAAGGGTAACGATTCTCAACTTGAACATGTGAAGTCCTCTTCCTTTTGCATATGAAACTCTCTCCCGCAAGTGTGCGGTGAGCGTGAAGTCTTCCTTCGGGTAGATACGGAGTATCCCCATAGTTTTGCATTTAGAGTTCAGAATCGAAGTACAAACATAGGCATGGTGTGTGAAGCCCATCCGGACGGGTTGGTCTGGATTGGTGATGTTTTTCATTATGCTTGTTAATGGCAAGAGAAGACTCTGTGATGTTTGTTTTTCGGGTTTCTATGCGGAAGATTGCAACAGGGAACCTTGTGGACTAACTCCAAGGGGCATCCGGAAAACTGGGTCGAAACGCATTTCTGCCAGGTACCGTGTGGCGATAGTGCTACCGCCGACGGTAGCTCCTTGAGAGCTTTGTTTGAGGCCCGTGTCGTGGAGACCTGGGGCCATTGTTTGAGGCTTGTGTCCGGGAGACCTGGGTCCAGTATTTGAGGCCTGTGTCGTGGAGACCCGGGGCCTGTAATGTGGGGTCGAGAGCCATCCGTATATCATAACAGGGTTATGTAATGTCTGGAGAAATGGGAAGGGGGAGGCCGACCGGCGTCGTGGCTGTTTGCCCCGGCGATGTGAGCATCGGGAAAGGGCCGAACATACCCAGTAGCTATGCCGAGCGTCCGTGGGTAGTGTTATCTGTCGCTACCATAGTTACGGGTCTTAGGCCATGCGCAGGCCGTAAACACTACCAAAATGCTCATGTTTGTTGCCTTCTTGTGAACGGTGGTGAGTCCTGGTTTTTGTCCGGACACCGAGAATATGCCCTGAGAGCACGGGGTGTGTGGTCGTTCGTGCCTACACCTGTGATAAAGTGTGATTAAACTGCACTTTCATTGTTATGTTTGTTTTTGCTAATATATTGCAGGGAAGGAGCACGCCGCCCCGAGTAAGCGGTGTGGTCGTTATAATTTGGTCAGTTTTAGCTGACCGTTGCCTTGTTTTGTCACCGTTCGGTGGATTGTTCTTATGCAGTAACAGGTGAGTCAAGTGGCAAGTAGCGGGCTGAAGCCCTTGATGCAGTGCTGGCCCTTAAAGGCCAAAACGAAGTGTTTTTTCCTATTTTCATGTATGGTCGGCCTGCGTGACGAAGTATGTAAAACACTTATTGGTTAAGTAAACAATTGTAAGGTTATAAGGTCAAGACTTCTTGTGTATTGGTTCTTTCATTCCTGCTTTGGGCTATAGTGTACATTCATGTTTTGTGATGAGTTCTTCCAATTGATTTAAAATCTTTCGCTAAAATGCTCTGTGTTAGAATTCGATATTGTATCATAGTTACTTGGTATTAATATGTAATTTCACTGACTGTCCGTGAAATATGGCGTGGGGCACCGGCCGGACCTTCGGTTATATCCCATGTGACAGATGAGGGTGTTATAATTTGGTATCAGACTACGGTGTCGATCTTTCTTATATAAATTCGTAGGCAAATTCTTTTAAGGGGTGGTGAGCACATGTATATGTGTCATCGTTATAACATGAAAAGAATTCATGAATGTCCACTTAAGAATGAAAATACACATGTTTGAGTAACCTGCGTGTTCCTATGATTGCTTTTTGCCATTTGCTTTGGTCACTTAATGTTGTGTCAAACGTATATAGGCGACCAGGAGTGGTGCAGAACAGTTATAACGTCCGCACTCTGCGGAAAGCAGTGCACCTAATGATGCACTTGCAACCCCTCCTTCGACAGAAACGATAAGACTCGTGGCTGAGGCGGTGTTTGCAATGAGAAATGCCCAACCAGGGAGGCAAGCACAACCTCCTGCCCCTGTTGTGGAGCAGGTGCCGCTTTGTGCGGCAGAGCCTGGAGTGGTGGAAAGAGTGGCTGTAGAACCTTTGGCACCAAGAAGAGCGACAAAAAAGCAGCTTAAACATGTGATGAGGTTCAATCCTCCAGTATTTACGGGGACTGGAACCCCAACCCCGGTCGAGGATTGGCTCTCTCGTGTTAAGAGAGTCATGACGGCGACTGAAACGATGGAATGACAACAATCAACCATAGCCGCTTTTCTGTTGGATGGAGAGGCGAGACTGTGGTGGGAAGAGTTGGAGTTGCACCTCTTGGTTGGACGACAACACACTGATGTCTCAATGAAGGAGTTCTCGAGGTTATTCTTGGCTAGATACCACCCCTCGGCGTAGAGAATCGACGTGGAGAATCAGTTTCAGAGACTGACGCAGGGAGATAGTAGCGTGGATGAGTATCTCCACGAGTTCACGAGGTTGGGGTGTTATGTTAGCGCTACTTTTGCTGACGAGGAGCGTAAGACCAACCGGTTCTACGAGGGTCTGCGTGATGACCTAAGGCTACTGCTCTCTGGGCCTATGACGCAGAGTTTTCTAACTCTGGTCAATACTGCCCGATCTCTAGAGAAAGAGATGAAGAGAGTTCAAGAGAAGGACTCAAGCTTGAAGTCGGAGTTCAAGGTACCGAGCTCGTCAAAGTCTGGGTTCCGTAAGTGAAACAAGAAGGCTAGGACTTCGGGTTCAGCTGTAACAACCCGATTCTTGATTAAAATGATAATAAGGTTTATAATAATAATTATATTAATATAAACCTAATCCCCCCCCCTCTTATTAAACCTACCCGAGTCAGCCCTCCTCTTAATCCCGATCCCGCAAACCCCCGCTCCCAGGTCTTTCTGCGCAACTGCAACCCGCTCCTGATTCCGCCCCGTCTCCTGCTCCCGTATCACCCCGACGCAACCTCCTCTCGCTCTGGCCGATGCCGCTTGCTTCTCTGCTAGGGTCGGCGACATACTACGGCTCGTTCTCAAGCCGCCGACAACCTTCCTCCTGTCATGGCCAACAGGAGTTCAACCCCTGCTTCTCCCTCAGGCCGACGACAACAACCCTTGCTTTGGTCGGCAATCCTTCCTCTCTTAGGGTCGGCAACCCTGTCCCCCCCCCCTTCTTCCTCTTCATCTCGGTCGGTGGTTGCAAGTGATCCACCTAGGGTTTTCTCGTTTTTTCCCCTATACTCAGAAATTTCTGCCCGAATTTGCCTCCTTGGGCTCGGATTTGGTTCCTATTGGTAAGAATTTCCTCTTTCCCCTCTTTTTCTTCTTTCCTTGAATTTATTTTGAAACTTGCGTGCTCCAATTTCATATAATTTGTGATTCATAATCTTTGTCCCTTTGTAATCGTCTAACCTTTGGATATTTGTGTTCTTCAGCATCGTTCGTCGCCCCTTGACGGTTCGTGAAGCAAATCCCTCTCCGAATTAGGGTTTCCCCTAACCCAAGTATCGCCAAGTCCGTGCTTCTACGTGGTATCTCTTCGCCCCTCACCTTTGAGGGAGATAAATTTTTTAGTCTCTCTCTTATTTGAATCTTGCGATAATTTATTTCTCGTGCTAACGTTAGGGTTTTTGATAATTCATTGTCGTATATGGTGGTGCTTCAGCAGGTCTGATATCAAGTTTTTTGATTTCGCTTGTGCCGCAATTTGGTCTCCTCCATCAGCTTCAGCTTCTTTGAGGCAAGTAGAGATCACTTCTCTCTTGCAAATATTGAACTTAATTGTTTTGTCTGATCTTATGTTTATATGAATCAACCTTTGATAGCTTGTTGTCAGTTAAATTTAGATATTGAATCATTTATTAGACTTGTTCCTAGTTTGAGGTTCACGCGATAGAATTAGCACGAGTCGTGAATATAAATAATGATATTTGAGTAATTGGGAGACGAGTTAGTGAATGATAGTTAATTGGATATTCAATTTGAGGATTTGCATTTTTATTTAATGAATAAATTGAGGACAATAAGCTTGAGTACGAGCATTAATAGATTTGAATGATCATTGTTAAGGCTCCTGGTTAGGGATTTAAAAATGGTTGAGTTATGTCACGCTCGTACCGTACACACTTTTGAATTGGAAAATCGCATTTGTAACGAATTATGGATAACAAATATATGTTTGGTGATTCGATATCATGCTCGGTAGTAAACGCATGTTTTTCTTGTAAGATAACTGTCCCCTAAAAATTGTTAACCTAGGCAAATTTTTGACATCTCCGATTCAATACACTTCAACTTACCTTTGCTTTTTACTCGAAACATTTTCCGGTTTCTGATGTCTGTCTGATTTCTGATGTCTGTCTGTTTTTTGATGTCTGTCTGATTGTAAGACCCGATTAGAACTTATTTCCAATCTGATCTTTCTCGTTGACGTGAATCTGTATCACGATCTGAAGTTTCCTCTCATAATATTGTCATAAAATAATATGATAAATAATCTCGTATGAAACATGAAAACAAATCCGTGGTTGTAAGCGAATCCTTGAACTGTAGCGTCTAACTGGGCATCTGTCTGTTGGCATGGTCACGGCAAGCATGATTACTTTTCCGATAAGACTTGCACTCAGATCTGATCGTGAGCGATGTGCGTCCGCTATAGCACCTACACCCTTCATCGATCACAGCTTACAACCTATTACATGAATAATTTTAGGCTATTCTCCGAAATAGTTTAATTAACTAACTTGATCTGTTTAGCTTTTTGTTTGTTTGTCCCGGATAGTTTTGCTTCATGAGAATCTGGTACTCTTACTTTTTTGTTTTTATTACTGTTCTGTACTTTACTTTGCTCATTCTGTTTATTTCAATGTTCTGAGGCTTTTCTTTTGTGTTTTGGGATTACCTTAGCTTTCGTGTCAGCACCGTCAGGTCCTCGAACCCGGTCTGCTTCAAGTTTCAGGTTCTATGTTTACCTTTCTTTTATGTAATAATTGCAATCAGTCATTTTCTCTGTAATCATGGACAACTGTTAGGCTATACATATAATATTTATGTACTAGAATCTGAATATAACGCATGTGCACTCTCTGTTGCATCATAATGACATGAAAACTATAATAGTAGCATGTAAAATATGAATTTTACAAAATACATGTGCATCAAAACTTTTTTCACTGATTAATTTAAGAGGTTCCGCATAAAAATCAAGCTATTTTACTCAATAATAACTATTATCAGCTTCTCTGTTTCCGTCTTAGCAGACATGGCTTTCTTTCCGCCCATGCCTGTGACATCACGACGCGTCTCAAAGCGCACTCTGATTTTTGTCGAGACGGGTCGTGACAGTTGGTATCAGAGCCAGGTTGGTTCAAAGGATAAAATATTTTCTAAAAATCACTTATTTTGAAACTTATTTTATAAATATATAAGCATGTATCATTGCTTCACTCAGCTTGTCATTATTTGTTTTTCGCGGCTGAAACACGCACACACTCACTCATAAGCATGAATAGTATGCGCACGAATGTTAAGGGGTTATGGGCAAACTTAACATTTTTGTGCATATGAATTTCCACTAGGATATACACCGTTTGCGAATATTAAATTGTATGAGCGGTTTAATATTTTCAAGTGCGCTGGTATTAGAGTCCTAATATGCATGACATGTTAAGTGATATGGGCCTTAACATGACATGTGTATCCATTCATTTGCATGCATATCATAAATCATTGCACAAGTGATAAGTCAAGAACAACAATAATGATTGTACACACATGAATTTACTATCTGCTTGACATCGCACATATTCACATTGTTGCACTTGTCTGATTATTGCCTAGAGTTGTCCAATGAAAATGCTGTAATTATTGCATAACTTATGTACTTGACAGTAGAAAATGTGTTAAAATCTCTAAATTCAACTCCCCGATATTCGTAATTAGTCCTTCTTGTTTCGCGCGTCTGTCAATCTTATATGGTCATCCTGTATCCTCTTCCTAGTTAGCTTCTGAGTGTCAGTGAGAAATGAGTTTCTTTTTGTGAATTGCTCCGCTGTATTTCTTCAGCGTTGATTTGTGTTCTTCCATCTCTGCGATTACTCGCTTCTGCAGACAATCAATTGTCATTCAGTTCCTTCTCCTCTTCGATGTTCTATCTTCGCTTCGTGCAAGGACTTTTCTCGCTCTCGGATTCTTGAGTCTTAACTTTCAATTTTGAGCTAACTGAAGCAATTTCTATGCTCCCTGAAGTCGATCTTTCGCGTCTGTCTGAACCCGCTATGACTAAAGAGTTCTCCTGTGAACTTGAATCCGATCTTAGTAAGCCTCCGCGCTTGTTCTCCTCTCTGTTTCTTTGTATTCATAGTTAACTTCTATGCCTTGTAAATTCCGGCTGTACCACCGTGGCGTCATGGGTCCTCCATGGGCTGCTGGTGGGCCGAGCGGCGCTAGGGGTCCTCCCTAGGTCGTTACTATAAAGTGCCTTGATCTGCAAACTTTGTTGGATGAATGTCGTCTGAATCTTCGTTGTTTTTTACCCCATTCAGAGTTTCTCAGGGAAGTTTCGGGACGAAACTTACTAAGTGGGGGAGAATGTAACAACCCGATTCTTGATTAAAATGATAATAAGGTTTATAATAATAATTATATTAATATAAACCTAATCTCCCCCCCCCCTCTTATTAAACCTACCCGAACCAGCCCTCCTCTTAATCCCGATCCCGCAAACCCCCCGCTCACAGGTCTTTCTGCGCAGCCGCAACCCGCTCCCGATTCCGCCCCGTCTCCTGCTCCTGTATCACCCCGACGCAACCTCCTCTCGCTCTGGCCGATGCCGCTTGCTTCTCTGCTAGGGTCGGCGACCTACTGCGGCTCGTTCTCAAGCCGCCTACAACCTTCCTCCTGTCATGGCCAACAGGAGTTCAACCCCTGCTTCTCCCTCAGGCCGGCGACAACAACCCTTGCTTTGGTCGGCAATCCTTCCTCTCTTAGGGCCGGCAACCCTGTTCCCCTCCCCCCTTCTTCCTCTTCATCTCGGTCGGTGGTTGCAAGTTATCCACCTAGGGTTTTCTCGTTTTTTCCCCTATACTCAGAAATTTCTGCCTGGATTTGCATCCTTGGGCTCGGATTTGGTTCCTATTGGTAAGAGTTTCCTCTTTCCCCTCTTTTTCTTCTTTCCTTGAATTTATTTTGAAACTTGCGTGCTCCAATTTCATATAATTTGTGATTCATAATTTTTGCCCCTTTGTAATCGTCTAACCTTTGGATATTTGTGTTCTCCAGCATCGTTCGTCGCCCCTTGACGGTTCGTGAAGCAAATCCCTCTTCGAATTAGGGTTTCCCCTAACCCAAGTATCGCCAAGTCCATGCTTCTACGTGGTATCTCTTCGCCCCTCACCTTTGAGGGAGATAAATTTCTTAATCCCTCTCTTATTTGAATCTTGCGATAATTTATTTCTCGTGCTAACGTTAGGGTTTTTGATAACTCATTGTCGTATATGGTGGTGCTTCAGCAGGTCTGATATCAAGTTTTTCGATTTCGCTTGTGCTGCAATTTGGTCTCCTCCGTCAGCTTCAGCTTCTTTAAGGCAAGTAGAGATCACTTCTCTCTTGCAAATATTGAACTTAATTGTTTTGTCTGATCTTATGTTTATATGAATCAACCTTTGATAGTTTGTTGTCAGTTAAATTTAGATATTGAATCATTTATTAGACTTGTTCCTAGTTTGATGTTCACGCGATAGAATTAGCACGAGTCGTGAATATAAATAATGATATTTGAGTAATTGG
Organism: Platanthera guangdongensis; assembly: GCA_039583875.1. Taxonomy (NCBI): domain Eukaryota; kingdom Viridiplantae; phylum Streptophyta; class Magnoliopsida; order Asparagales; family Orchidaceae; genus Platanthera; species Platanthera guangdongensis. Next base: position 12,017,310 of record CM077166.1, on the reverse strand, counting down.
GAGACGAGTTAGTGAATGATAGTTAATTGGATATTCAATTTGAGGATTTGCATTTTTATTTGATGAATAAATTGAGGACAGTAAGCTTGAGTACGGGCATTAATATATTTGAATGATCATTATTAAGGCTCCTGGTTAGGGATTTAAAAATGGTTGAGTTATGTCACGCTTGTACCGTACAAACTTTTGAATTGAAAAATCGCATTTGTAACGAATTATGGATAACAAAAATATGTTTGGTGATTCGATATCATGCTCGGTAGTGAACGCATGTTTTTCTTGGAAGATAACTGGCCCCTAAAAATTGTTAACCTAGGCAAATTTTTGACATCTCCGATCCAATACACTTCAACTTACCTTTGTTTTTTACTAGAAACATTTTTCGGTTTCTGATGTCTGTCTGGTTTCTGATGTATGTCTGACTGTAAGACCCGATTAAAACCTATTTCCAATCTGATCTTTCTCGTTGACGTGAATCTGTATCACGATCTGAAATTTTCTCTCATAATATTGTCATAAAATAATATGATAAATAATCTCGTATGAAACATGAAAACAAATCCGTGGTTGTAAGCGAATTCTTGAACTGTAGCGTCTAACTGGGCATTTGTCTGTTGGCCTGGTCACGGCAAGCAAGATTACTTTTCCGATAAGACTTGCATTCATATCTGATCGTGAACCATGTGCGTCCGATATAGCACCTACACCCTTCATCGATCACAGCTTACAACCTATTACATGAATAATTTTAGGCTATTCTCCGAAGTAGTTTAATTAACTAACTTGATCTGTTTAGCTTTTTGTTTGTTTGTCCCGGATAGTTTTGCTTCATGAGAATCTGGTACTCATACTTTTCTGCTTTTATTACTGTTCTGTACTTTACTTTCCTCATTCTGTTTATTCCAATGTTCTGAGGCTTTTCTTTTTTGTTTTGGGATTGCCTTTCGTGTCAGCGCCGCCAGGTCCTCGAACCCGGTCTGCTTCAAGTTTCAGGTTCTATATTTATCTTTCTTTTATGTAATAATTGCAATCAGTCATTTTCTCTGTAATCATGGACAACTGCTAGGCTATATATATAATATTTATGTACTAGAATCTGAATATAACGCATGTGCACTCTCTGTTGCATCATAATGACATGAAAACTATAGTAGTAGCCTGTAAAACATGAATTTTACAAAATACATGTGCATCAAAACTCTTTTCACTGATGAATTTAAGAGCTTCCGCATAAAAATCAAGTTATTTTACTCAATAATAACTATTATCAGCTTCTCTGTTTCCGTCTTATCAGGCATGGCTTTCTTTCCGCCCTTACCTGTGGCATCACGACTCGTCTCAAAGCGCACTCAGATTTCCGTCGAGACGGGTCGTGACACCAGCCCCACCTTCGGGTGCGTCTGGAGTTACTACAGTGTAAGGCCCGGTTACTTGCTATAATTGTGGCAAGTAGAGACACTTCGCCCGAGACTGTTGGAGTGGGCGCCCGAAGTCAGAGAAGAAGTCTGGAGCAACTTATGCGGAGAAGGGAAAGGCAGTGGAGTCAACCGCATCGCACTACGCTCCAACCCAGCCTAAAGTTTACAACTTTGACCAACAGGAGGTCATAAAGCATACTGATGTGGTGACAGGTATGATTTAATCAATAACACATTTAGCTTTACATGCTTGTTGTCTTATGTGCGTTAGCATATGACTTGTTGGACTAGGCTTTGTTTTGATCTTTAATTGTCTGACGAGAGCACTGTTCGCTACGGGAGCTTCACACTCATTTTTGTTCGAGGAATTTGTATCGCGCATCAGAGTGCCTTCTTCGATGGCAATGGATAAATTGAATGTGTTGCTACCTAACTGGTGTTCTATGCGCGCGGATAGAGTTTTTTGCGTGAAGGTACGGATTGAGAGTCAATAGTTTGATTTACAAGCGTCACTACTATCGATAGTGGTATTTAATGTGATCTTTGGCATGGACTGGCTCTCGGATCATCGTGCGTACATTGATTGCAATCGCAAGGTGGTCAGACTGGGAGTGGATACGGAGCGGGAGACAACATTCTCTGGCATGAAGGGATCGAGCAAGACTTTGATGTCTTCTCTCCAAGTGGTTAAAGAAGTTCGTAGTGGTGCAGAGCTTTTTATCACTTTAGTGGAGGCTTCGAAGCCCAAGCCAGGTATGGATAATATCCCCGTTGTATCAGAGTTTCCTGACGTTTTTCCTGAAAATCTTCCTGGAGCCCTACCTTAGCGAGAGCTCGACTTCATCATCGAGCTCGTACCAAGTGTCAAGCCCGAGTCACGCTCCCCGTACCGCTTAGCACCTAAGGAGTTCGCGAAATTGAAGGTACAACTTCAAGAGCTGTTAGATCAAGGGTACGTGCGTCCAAGTCCGTCGTCTTGGAGCGAGCCAGTCCTTTTTGTTAAGAATAAGGACAGAAGTTTACGACTGTGCAGTGATTACCGAGAGTTGAATAAGCTGACTGGGAAGAATAGATATTTGATCCCGAGGATTGATGATTTGTTTGATCAGCTGGTCGGGTCGACTGTGTACTCGAAGCTAGATTTGAAATCCGGGTACTATCAGCTGAGAATTAGGGAAAGTGACATCCCCAAGACAGCTTTCAGCACATGTTATGAGCATTATGAATTCACCGTCATGCCGTTTGGGCTGACGAATGCGTCATCCGTGTTTATAGATTTGATGAACAGGACGTTCAGAGAGTACTTGGACCAGTTTGTGATAGTATTCATCGACGATATACTGGTGTACTCGCGGTGCGAGGATGATCATTTCAAACATCTACATATGCTATTAGAGACCCTAAAGAGGAACCAACTGTGTGCCAAATTCTCCAAATGTGAGTTTTGGTTGTCTTCGGTAGCGTTCTTTGGGCATGTGGCTAGTGAAGAGGGAATTGCAGTTGATCCGGTGAAGATAGTTGCGATACGGAAGTGTCATGTGTCGTCTAATGTGTCGGAAGTCCGGAGTTTTCTGGGGCTTGCCGGCTATTACAGGCCCTTCGTGGAGAACTTCTCGCGGATAGCACTGCCCCTCACTACTTTGACTTGGAAGGATCAAAAGTTTGTTTTGTCGCCGGAGTGTGCACAAGCTTTCGAAGAACTAAAGTGTCATCTGACCACGGCGCTTGTCTTCTGTTCGCCATGTGGATTGGAGGGTTTTGAGATTTACAGTGACGCCTCTAGGAGTGGATTAGGTTGTGTTCTGCTTCAGCACGGGAAGGTGATAGCCTATGGATCGCGCCAGTTGAAGGTGCATGAGAGGAATTACTCGATCCATGATTTGGAGTTGGCGGTCGTGGTATTCGCTCTCAAGCTTTGGAGGCATTATCTGTATGGGGTCAAGGTCGATATTTATTCAGATCATAAGAATCTGAAGTATCTAATAGATCAGAAAGACCTGAACATGCATCGGCGTAGGTGGATGGAGTTCCTTGGGGACTACACCTACAAGATTCATTATATTCCTCGGAAGGGAAACATTGTGGCAGATGCTTTGAGCCGTAGGACTCCTGCACGGGCCAACTGGTTACAGATGCACGACGAGCGACTTATTCGGGATTTGGAGACCTTGGAGATCTCTTTTGTTGACAAGGGATCTAGTACAAGCGCGTGTTTGAGTTGGGCGGAGGTTCAATACGACCTCGCGGACAGGATTCAGCGGGCCTTGTAGTTGGACGTGAGCTTGAAACATCACTGGGAGGAAGCCGTTGATGGGTCTAACAACCAGTTCTTTGTCGACGATGGCCTTTTATGGAAAGGCAGCCGATTGTGCGTCCCCAATGTGGGGAAGTTGCGAGAAAAATTGATGTATGTGGCGCACTTCGCAAAGTACTCGATTCACCCCGGGAGCACCAAGATGTTCAAGGACATGAAAAAACTGTTCTGGTGGTCAGGGCTGAAGAAAAACATAGCATTATATGTGGCAAAGTGTCAGACTTGTGCATTGGTGAAGGCCGAATGTCAGAAGCCTAGCGGATTCCTGAAGTCCTTACCTATACCGGAGTGAAAATTTGATAACATCTCCATGGATTTCGTGCACGGCTTGCCGAGATCGCACAAGGGGAACGACATCATTTGGGTGGTCGTTGATCGTTTAACGAATGGGTCACATTTCATACCCAATAGGAAAGATGATTCAGTGGAGAAGCTGGCAAAACTTTATGTGGACAGCATAGTCCGTTTGCACGGCGTACCCCGGAGCATCATTAGTGACCGAGATGGTCGGTTCACATCTAACGATTGGAGGCTCATTCATCAGTTGTTGGGTACCAAGTTGAACTTCAGCACGACTTTTCACCCACAGACAGATGGTCAGACTGAAAGAGTGAACAGGACGATAGAAGATATGTTTCGTATGTGTGTTTTGGATTTTGGGAAAAGGTGGGAGGACCATCTTTTTATGATTGAGTTCGAGCATAATAACATCTACCAAGCTAGCATTCAGATGACGCCTTTTGAGGCTCTGTACAGAAGGAGGTGTCGTACGCCGTTGGCTTGAGTAGAAACGGGAGAATCGAAGTTGTACGAGCGAAGGGACGTTGAAGATGCTTCATCAACGATATAGTTGATTTGAGAACGACTACTAATTGCTCAAGATAGGCAGACCAAGTATTATAATGTCAAGCATCGGAACGTGAAGTTTGCGGTGGGCGATTGAGTATACCTCAAGATAAAGCCGTTTAAGGGCGTATCAAGGATTCGACGCTTAAAAAAGCTTAGTCCGAGATATGTTGGCTCTTTCGGTGGAGTTGATCGGTTTGCGTGATGTATTTCACATCTCAGCGCTGCAGAAGGCTATTCAAGAGCCTACTCAAGTGGTTGTTGCGAATCAAGTGATGGTCGATAGTGGGTTAACGACGAAGGTCAAGCTCATTCGGATCGAGGACGTAGAGGTCAAGCAGCTGCGGAACAATCCATTAAAATGGTCAAGGTCCTTTGGGACAACTGTGACCGAGAGGAGCTTTCATGGGAGCGGGAGCAAACCATGAAGTCGGAGTTCCCCGAGTTATTAAATTGAGTACACAGTTTAAAGTTGATTTAATTCCTTAGTTTCCTGCATCACTTAATTTCGAGACAAAATTCTTTAAGTGGGGGAGATTTGTAACGCCCCAAATTTCTTAAGACGGGAGATACTTCTCTGGGGGTTATCGCTCGGCGGTAGCTAGTTACCGCTCGGCGGTAGCTCCAGGGTTAGCGTCGATTGCGTCGAGAGCGTTGAGTTCTCGAAAAAGATGCTACCGCGCGGCGGAAACTTGTTACCGCGCGGCGGTAGCCGGGAATTATTCTGGCAAAGTTCTCGGGAAGCTATCGCCCGGTGATAGTGTTACCGCTGGCGATAGTGGAGCCAATTTAATTGATGGAGGTCTCGGGATTCTACCGCGCGGCGGTAGCAGTTAGCGCGCAGCGATAGAGGTAGGTGTCGTGTCGCAACCGACGTCGGCTATCGCGTGGCGTTAGCATCCTATCGCGTGGCGATAGTGAATCCGTATCAGCGTGGCCACGTGTCGGCCTGTGATTGGAAGGTTTAGGCGATTGCGCTCGAAACGAGGCGATGAATTAAGGAACTGCGCGGCGGTAACTAGTTACCACGCGGCAGTAGCTTTTCATATAAGCCTGGTTTGACCGTTTTCACTTCATTCTTTTGGAGTTGAGGACTTGTCCTGGATTTCTTGGAGGAGGAGCAGCAGCGCCGGAAGGAAGATCTCACCGTCGTTGGAGTTCTGAAGCACCGATTCGCAAGACGAGTCCGGATCTGCGGAGGCAAGATCGTTGCGATCGCGTTCATCCGTCTAGATCTTTGGCATGACACCGAAGAGAGCGTAAAGGGTAACGATTATCAACTTGGACATGTGAAGTTCTCTTCCTTTTTCATAGGAAACTCTCTCCCGCAAGTGCGCGGTGAGCGTGAGGTCTTCCTTCGGGTAGATACGGAGTATCCCCGTAGTTTTGCATTTAGAGCTCGGAATCGAAGTACGAACATAAGCATGGTGTGTGAAACCCATCCGGACGGGTTGGTATGGATTGGAGATGTTTTTCAATATGCTTGTTAATGGCCGGAGAAGACTCCGTGATGTTTGTTTTTCGGATTTCTACGTGGTAGATTGCAACAGGGAACCTTGGAGACTAACTCCAAGGGGCACCAGGAAAACTGGGTAGAAATGCATTTCTGCCAGGTACCGCGTGGCGATAGTGCTACCGCCGACGGTAGCTCCTTGAGAGCTTTGTTTGAGGCCCGTGTCGTGGAGACCTGGGGCTATTGTTTGAGGCATGTGTCGTGGAGACCTGGGGCCAGTATTTGAGGCCTGTGTCGTGGAGACCTGGGGCCTGTGATGTGGGCCTGAGAGCTTTGAGAGCCCAGCTTGGTGGTCTGAGAGCCATCCGTATATCATAACAGGGTTATGTAATGTCTGGAGAAATGGGAAGGGGGAGGCCGACCCGCGTCGTGGATGTTTGCCCCGGCGATGTGAGCAAACGGAAAGGGCCGAACATACCCAGTAGCTATGCCGAGCGTCCGTGGGTAGTGTTACCTGTCGCTGTCATAGTTACGGGTCTTAGGTCATGCGCGGGCCGTAAAGACTACCAAAATGCCCTTGTTTGTTGTCGTCTTGTGAACGGTGGTGAGTCCTGATTTTTGTCTAGACACCGAGAATGTGCCCTGAGAGCACGGGGTGTGTGGTCGTTCGTGCTTACACCTGTGGTGAAGTGTGTTTAAACTGCACTTTCATTGCTATGTTTGGTTTTGCTAATATATTGCAGGGAAGGAGCACCGCCGCCCCGAGTAAAGGGCGGGGTCGTTATAATTTGGTGAGCTTTAGCTGACCGTTGACTTGTTTTGCCACCGTTCGGTGAATTGTTCTTATGCAGGAATAGGTGAGTCATGTTGCAAGTAGTGGGTTGAAGCCCTTAATGCAGTGCTGGCCCTTGAAGGCCAAAGCGAAGTGTTTTTTTTTCTTATTTTCATGTATGGTCGGCCTGCGTGTCGAAGTATGTAAAACACTTATTGGTTAAGTAAACAATTATAAGGCCATAAGGCCAAGACTCCTTGTGTATTGGTTCTTTCATTCCTGCTTTGGGCTATAGTAGACATTCATATTTTGTGATGGGTTCTTCCAACTGATTTAAAAGCTTTTGTTAGAATGCTCTATGTTAGGATTCGATATTGTATCATAGTTATTTGATATTAATATGCAACTCCACTAACTGTCCGTGGAATATGTCGTGGGGCCCCGGCCGGACCTTCTGTTATATCTCATGTGACGGATGAGGGTGTTGCAGGTTCCCTAAATCTTTTGTATGAAAAACAGAACTGAGGTGTTGTTTGACCACTTGGATTCTTTTTGAATCATCTCTTGTGATTAGGATGTCATCAACATACACCAAAAAAGAACCATTCCTATTGTGTTATGTCGAGTAAACAGAGAAAAATCCGCCGAGCTCCGAGTAAAACCAACCTCCCGAACAGCACTGCTAAACTTATCAGACCATGCCCATGGAGATTGTTTGAGACCTTAAATCGACTTCTTAAGGAGACAAACTTGGGACTCCCTCGTGGTCTAAAACCCGGGAGGCTGTCGCATGTAGACAGTTTCTTGGAGATCGACATTGAGAAAAGCATTATTGATATCAAGTTGATGTAAGGGCCAATGCCGATGCAAAACTACGGAGAGAACACGAACCGTATTGAGCTTGGTCACTGGAGAGAATGTTTCCACATAATCTAGACTCTATTGTTGAGTAAATCGACGCGCCACCAGACGGACCTTAAGTCAATCAATCGTCTCATCAGGAGCATGCTTGATAACAAAAACTCATTTACATCCAACAATAGTCTGTCTTGGAGGAAGAGGAATCAGATCTCACATCTGATTAGCCAGAGGGTCGTCATTTCTTCGTCCATAGACGTCCGCAAGCCCGGATGATAAATAGCCTCCTGTACAGAGTTAGGAACAAAAATAGAGGATAATGAGGTAGCAAAGGTTTGAAGCACCGGGTTCAGGCGATGTAAGGATACCTAATTTTCCAAAGGATGGGCTGTGGAAGGAGAAGTCGGGTCGACGGGTCGTAGAGTGCCAGAGGTTGAAGCCAACTGCAGCGGGGCGACGGAGCGGGGAGGTCGTCAAGTATACACGCGAAGAAGAGGGTAATAACCCCAAAAAATGAAAACAATGACAATAATATTAAAAATAATAAGTTGAGTGACAAAGTTATAATATTAACTTAGGTTCCCCCCTTCTTTATACCTAGCCGAACCAGCCACCAAGATCAAATTTCCTCCCCCCATCCCCGGTCCAGGGTTTCCCGCAAGTCGTCTCTCTCGATTTCTGCGAGTCGCCCGTATACCGACGTCGATCCCGTCTCCTGCAACACGCGCGCCCCGCCGGCCCCTCCAGCACCTCTTCCTTCTCTAGCCGCTGCCTCCGCTTGTTGCCATGCCTCCTCCTGCTCCTCTTCACTTCCTCTAGCCGGCAGCTCCAAGAACTAGCAGCCCTAGGGTAGGTAACCTCCTTTCCTCCATTTCTGGAGGCCAGTTGCAGTTTCCTCCCTCTCCTCAAGGTCGGCAGCAACAACATCTCCCTCTGGCAGCCCTCTTTGTGATGGTTTGTGTCGAGTTTTGCGAAGGGACTCCTAGGGTTTGCTCGAAACCTGCTCCACTTGGATGTTTTAGCCCAGATTTGGTATCCTTTGGTAAGGAACTCCTCCAATATGCTTTGTTTAGAATTTCTAAAATTATATTGTTATTTTTTGTGCCCCAAACAATGTAATTACGCCGGTCCAACATGTGTTGGTCATATAATCATCTAATCCCAAATTTATTTGTGTTTTCTGGTGCCGCTCGTCGGAACTAGTGGTGGAATCTCTCTGAAACCCTCTAAAATTTAGGGTTTTCGTCACCTAAGCGCCGCCAATCACCCGTTTCCTCGTGGTAGCCTCCTCTCCCCTCATTCGCGAGGGAGGTAAATTCTTAACTCGCTCTTGTTTAGCCGTCGTCATCCGTTTCAGTTTCACTTTAAGGCAAGCAGAGAAATCTATCTCGCTTGAAAACAATGAATTTTTATTTCATGTACTCTTTTCATGTTATGAAATGTACACTTAAACATTTGAACTGTTAAATTAGCATCAAGTCTTTATATATTAGGAATCACTAAATTTTGAGTCTTTAAATTTATTAATGTCAATGTTAGAGTTTGGCGGTTTGGCGGACTGGTCTCGGCGGCTTGTTGTTCGGGCGGTTTGGCGGTTTGTCCCTTCGGTCTGGATTTCTGGCGGCTTGTCTTGGCAGATTGGCGGTCTGGCTATTTAGCAGGGCTTGGCGGTTTAGTAGTAGGCATCCCGCAGAGCTTTCCAGTCTCGGGGGACTTCTTGCAGTTGCGGTCTGGCAACCTGCAGTGGCGGTCTGATGGCTTTCCGCAGTAGTAGTATGGTGGGAGTCCGCAACTGCGGTCTGGTGGCAACCCGCAGTTGCGGTCTGGCGGCCTGCAGTGGCGGTCTGGCGGCTTACCTCTATTGTCACTGGGTGATCAGTTGTTCTTTGTATAGTATTGCGGTTTGACAACCGCATAGGCCGCGCGGCTTGTATTTAATCTCACATCGCTTGTTGTATTCTCCTCCCCCCCCCTCCATTTTCTATAAATAAAGGGGCATACCTTTGCATTATTTATCTTTTTGAAGCAATAAAATTTGTTTTTTATTTAGCTCTTTTTTCATGATATCAGAGCTAACCGATCATTTGCTTCAGTTTGCTCGCGGTTTGTTTTTTTAACCGCGTCTGATCTTCTTCCCTCCTTGCCCTCCCTTACTTGTCGCTTCTCCTGCGACTTGTTCTTTCTTTGCATTCTATTCAGTTCGCGCGGCTTCGTTGGTGTTCACGCCTCCTTTCCTCTCCTGTGCTCTTGCGGGTTGTTGTGGTCGCGCGGTTTGTTTTCTACTCGAGCGGGTTGTTTTTTCTACTCGCATGGTCTCTTCCTCTTCTCTGTTTGCTCCTTTTTGATGGCAAGTTCTCCTGCCTTGTTCTCTTTCTGCGACCATTTCTTTTTCGGCGGTATGAGTCTCTTCTTTCTTGACACGCTCTTCTCGGCATCTTTTGTGATTTATTCAACTTGATCGCGTGGTTTATTTGTTCGCACGGTTTTTGCTGCTTCTTGTGGTTAGCTTTTTCTCTTCAACATGAGGTCAGTTTCGTCGCTCGTGCTCTTTTGGTCTCTTCCGATAAGTGGCTTATTGACTCTGATGTCACTCACCGGCAATCATCTACTTGTCAACTTCTCATGTGCAGGTGTTGGCATGTGCTTCCTCCGTTTTTTCAAGAGGATTCCCCTTTGAATTTACTGTGCTCTTTGCAAGCATGTCACCTTGGAAAACATCATTGCTCTTCTTTCCCTCTTTCTGCTTCTTCTTCTCTTCAGCACGGTCTTGGTCACCTCCTCGCCTCATCTACCAACTTCTCACAGATCTTCCTCAAGACGTAGTTCTTCGCTCTTCTTTCCCAGCACGGACGGGACGTAGTTCTTCGCATCATTTTGAACTAGTTCATTCAGACATCTGGGGTCCCTCTCCTACTGTCACTGTTGGTAGAGGTAGCTTGTGTTTTGTTACCTTCATTGATTATTTCTCCATGTGTACTTGGTTGTATCTCTTGAAAGAGCGTTTAGACATTTACGCTGTGTTTACCACCTTTTATAATGAGATCTTCACACATTTTAATGTGCCTATTCAGGTTCTTCGTACTGATAATGCCAAGAAATATGTCAGACGTCAATTTTCCAATTTTTGTGCGAGCCACGGTTTGATTCATCAAACTACTTGCTCATATACCTTTCAACAGAATGACGTTACGGAATGCAAAAATCGTCATCTTCTGGATGTTGCTCGCAGCCTTCTCTTACAAATGAATGTTTCTCGGTCTTATTGGGGTCATGTTATTCTTCTCTCTTGTTATCTCATAAATCGTATTCCCTCGTCTATTCTTCGAGGCAAGACTTCTTTCTCCACTTCGTATCCCGGGGCCGAGCTATTTCCTTTACCTTTTAGAGTTTTTGGATGTACGGCGTTTGTTCATATACCTTCTCCTAGTTGTGACAAACTTTCTCCTCATTTTGTTAAATGCATATTTCTTGGTTATTGTCCGACTCAAAAGGGATATCGATGCTTTAATCATATTCTCTGCAAACAGTACGTCTCTGCTGATGTCATCTTCTTTGAGGGATATCGCTGTTTTAATCATATTCTTTGCAAACAGTACGTCTCTGCTGATGTCATCTCCTAGTCGTGACAAACTTTCTCCCCATTTTGTTAAATGCATATTTCTTGGTTATTCTCCGACTCAAAAGGGATATCGCTGTTTTAATCATATTCTCTGCAAACAGTACGTCTCTGCTGATGTCATCTTCTTTGAGGATACACCGTATTTTTCTCCTGCTTCTTCTCACTTGTCCTCTGATACTTCCTCTTCAATGTCTATTATCTCGGCACCTCTGCCGACACCAATTCTTTCCACATATGTTCTTGTTGCACCGTCTCTTTCTCTCGAGACTGATTCTTTGTCATTGGAGCCTTGTGTCTGTTCCCGGGCCTCTTCCCTCTTCTGACAGTGGATCTGCTCCTACGGACAAGAGTGATCTTGATCTTCCCATTGCCCTGCGGAAGGGCGCCCGATAATACACTAAGCACCCTATTGATGATGTTGTCTCATATGCTCAGTTTTCCCTGGTTGGAAAGCGCTTTGCTCTTGCTATATCTTCTACTATCATCTCAGCTACGTATCACGGGGCTCTTTCCATTCCGCAGTGGAAGGCTGCTATGGATGAAAAAATGAAAATTTTGACTGAGAGAGGTACTTGGACCCTTGTTCCCACACCTCTGGGCACAAATGTGGTTGGTTGTCGATGGGTCTTTGTTGTCAAATATCTTCCAGATGTTTCTGTTGACCAATATAAGGCGAGGGTTGTTGCCAAAAGATTTACTCAAATGTATGGTGTAGAATTTTTGATACTTTTTCCCTTGTTGCTCGCATCAGCACTATACGTGTTTTTTTCTCTTTCGCGGTTAATAAAGACTGCGAGATGTCTCAGTTAGATATGAAGAATGCATTTCTCTATGGTGATTTGCAGGAGGTGGTTTACATAGGCTACCCCTTCCTGATCATCGCCAGTGAGAAGAATATCATCGACGTACACAGCAAGAACCACCAGGCCCGAGGAGGTTTTGCGAATAAATAGCGAGTGATCGGCAGAGCTGCGCACAAAACCAACGGCCGCCACGATGCCGCTGAACTTATCAAACCAAGCTCGAGGGCTCTGCTTGAGGCCATATATTGCCTTCTTCAACCGGCATACTCGGGTCTCCCCCTGAGCAACATACCCAGGAGATTGCTCCATATAGACGGCCTCCTGAAGATCACCATAAAGGAAGGCATTTTTGACATCCAGCTGCGAAATCGGCCACTCTCGATTGACCGCCACAGAGAGAAGGACTCGGATGGTGCTGAGACGAGCCACGGGAGAGAAAGTGTCAAAGTAATCAACTCCATATGTCTGAGTAAAGCCCTTAGCAACAAGGCGAGCTTTATAACGGTTCATCGTGCCGTCGGGGCCAAATTTGACCACAAAGACCCAGCGACAGCCAACAACATCAGTACCGAAGGGAGGAGTAACAAGAGTCCAGGTACCCCGCTCCGTGAGGGTCGCCATTTCCTCATCCATGGCCATCTTCCAGTGAGGAATAACAAGGGCCTCCTGGTAGGAACGAGGTGTGGCAGTAGCAGAGATAGTCAGCGCAAAGGCACTGCGAGAAGAGGTAAGACGATCATATGAAACAACAACAGCAAGGGGGTGTAGGGTACACGTCTGCAGCCCTTTGCGAAGAGCTACAGAAAGATCCAGGTCGGCGGGTCCCTCGGCATCCGGAGCATCCGTGGCGGAGAGAGCTGGCACGGGAGGAGAGAGCGACAGCGGCGAAGAGGAGGGAGATGGTGGAGATGGTGGAGATGGTGGAGGTGGCGGAACAGTAGTAGGAGCAGAGGGAATTGTGGGGATGTGGTGAGAGGTAGGATCAGCAGGAATAGAGGAGGAAGAGGAAGAGAAGTAAGATGCATTTTCAAAGAAGGTGACATCCGCAGAGACAAATTGATTGCGGGTAACGGGGTCAAAGCAACAATAACCTTTCTGAGTGAGAGAGTACCCAGAAAGACACATTTAGTGGACCGCGGGGAGAGTTTGTCGCGGGTGGCAGAGGGAGCATGCACAAAGGTTGTGCAGCCAAAGATACGTAGAGGAAGAGGAAAGGGTTCTTTGCCCGGATAGAGAATGGAGAAAGGAGTTTGACCACGGAAAACGGTGGAGGGAATGTGATTGATGAGATAGCAAGCGATGAGAACAGCATAGCCCCAGTAGGAGCGAGGGACATGCATTTGCGTTAGCAGAGTGCGAGCGACATCAAGGAGGTGACGGTTTTGCGTTCCGCTACTCCATTTTGTTGGGAGGTGTAAACGCAACTGGTTTGATGAATAATCCCATGTTGCGTGCAGAAAGAGGAAAAAACATGACTGAGATATTCTTTTGCATTATCCGAGCGTAAGATTTTAATGGAGACATCAAACTGAGTTTGAACGGAATGGTAAAAGGATGTACATACATCAAAAAGTTCAGAGCGGTCGCGTAAGAGATATACCCAAGTAGAGCGAGAAAAGTCATCAATGAAAGTAACAAAATAGGAACTACCCCGACCAACGGTAAGGGTAGGAGCAGGACCCCAAATGTCGGAGTGAACAAGATCAAACGGACGGGTAGAACCACGATCTTGCTTTGGAGGAAAGGAGGAGCGGTGATGCTTGCCAAGTTGACATGCGTCACAATTAAGAGGAGGATGATGCGGAGGGAAGTGAGGCAGAAGCTGGTGAAGAAGCCGGGGAGGAGCATGACCAAGGCGAAGATGTCATTGGAGAAGATCTGTAGAGGAGGAGGAGAAGGCGGATAGAGCAGAGACGTTGTCGAGGAAGTAGAGGCCGCCGCTCTCAGTCCCAGTAGCAATCGTCCGTTGGGAGACCGGATCCTGAAAAGAACAAGAAGTAGGAGTGAATGTGACGGAGCACCATAGTTGCTTGCATAAAGAAGTAACCGATAATAAATTGCAAGGAAACTGGGGCACATAGAGGGTATCTGCTAGGCACAGAGAGGGAGTGACTTGAACCATGCCCGTCTCATTGACCGGGGAGGGAGAGCCATCAGCAACTATGACCGGGGGCAACCGATCATGTGTTTCTAGACGAGAGAAAAACTGAGGATTGCCTGTCATATGATTTGTAGCACAAGAGTCGATCAACCATCGTCTACGAGTAACAGCGTGGGCACTACCAGAAAAGGTGACCACCAAGGCGGACAGCTTGGAGGTGAATCCATTGAAGAGAGACGATGAGAGAACAGGAAGCAGCGGCGACAACAACAAGTCGCAAGCCGGGCGAACAGAAGCAGGTCGCGCGGCTAGGAAGGCCGCAGGCAGGAGAAAACAGGTCGGACTGCAAAAGAAAGGCCGCAACGACTAGTAATCAGGAGCGGCTAGAAGAAAGCAAGGTCGCGGCGACTACTAAACAGGTCGCGGCGACTAAGAGGAGGAGAGCGGCGAGAACAGGTCGCTGCGACTTAAGGACAGGTCGCGGCAACGAAGAAGAACAGCTGGAGAAGAGAAGCGAGGAGAAACAAGCAGCGCGAACAGGACAGCGGTCAGAAGAGAAGGCAAGCCGCGAAGACAGGTCGCGGAAAGCAGAAACAAGCCGCGCGAACAGGGCAACGGTCAAAGGAGGAATCAATCCGCGAAGACAGGTCGCGGAAAGAAAAATCAAGCCGCGAGAATCAGAGAGCGCACACAATCAGGAGAAAAAGACTGTTTCCTCTGATACCATGTTAGAAACGAACAGAAAACAAACTGGAAGTGGTTTAACAGAAATTTTATTGTCCCAAAAAGGTATCTATTACAAAGGTATGACCTCCATTATATAGAATGGAGGAGAGAAGAGAGAATACAAATAAGAGATGTGGGACTAAAAATTTATAGGACACAAGCGGACTATACAGACATAAACCGCACAAGCCGCGCGGTTAGACAGAAGGGCTAACCGCTCGGCTACTACCAGAGAGAGAGAGATCGTCATGGGAGACCGCTAGAGCGCCCGGCCTCCAAGTCGCCAAAAACAAACCGCTAGACCGCTTGGACCTCAGACAGCAACACACAGCAACCAAACCGCTGAAGGGTAACTGCAAAACCGCGCGGTCATCAACCCGCCAAGCCAGACCGACAGACCGCCTGGTCACCAACTTCAACAACCTCTATTGTCACTGGGTGATCAGCCGTTATTTGTATAGTGTTGAGGTTTGACACCGTCAAACCACATAGGGCGCGCGGCTTGTATTTAATCTCACATCGCTTGTTGTTTTCTTCTCTCTCCCCTATTTTCTATAAATAAGGGAGCATACCTTTGTATTATTTATCTTTTTAGAGCAATAAAATTTGTCTTTTATTTAGTTTTTTTTACAGTCATAAGCAATCATTGAAAGATAGTGTTGAATTGATGTGACACTTTGAATCGAGTTTCCGCTTAATTTGTAACGGAAAGCAATGGAATGATCATAGTAAACACAAATCTTTTGATAAGCCTTGCAATTTAACTAATATTAGAATCATGTGCATCAAATTAAAACACGTGCACTTTTCACTGATTACAACTTATGACATTTCATTTCGAATCTAGGCTATAATCCGGAGTAGGCTAATAATTAAAATTATGTTTATAAACTCTCTTACTTATTTGTCCTACCACCTTAGCCTCATATGATGGATTGATACATAGATATTTATATTTTCCCTGCTTGTACTTTATGTTTTCCTTGTTTACATACTATTTCATTGTTCTGATCTTTTTTACTTCTTATTTTGGAATTTTTCTTAGTGTTCGTGACTGCGTCACCTAGTGTCTGAGGCCGAGCTGCTTCAAGATCCTAGTTCCTGGAGGTTTATTTTGTTGTTGTTTCATCAGATTCTATGTATTTTATTTCTTTTACTGTCGGATGTATTTATCATGTACTAGTTATTATCAGTCATTTTTTTGTATCATGGACAACTGCTAGGCATTTATTGATGTACTGGAATATTTTATTAATGACATGTTCACTACTGTGGTTTATTGCATTTACATTTTTACCAACACTGTGTGTAGCATGAGATTTTATTAAAGTGCATGTGCATCTAGTTTTTCACTGACTAACTCTAAAGCTTCCGCAAATACTAACAAATTAGTTTTTCTCAAATTAATTATTTTAAACCTAATTTTACAATTTTAGCTCTCTCCTAACAGTCATGGAATTTCTTTCACTCACATTTGTAGCATCACGACACGCTCGTAGCGCACTCTGATAATTGTTATTAGACGGATCGTGACAGTTGGTATCAAAGAGAGGTTGAGCATCTAAAGATAAAGTATTTTATAATTTCTACATTTATTGAATTCTAATATATAAATATATATACATGCATCATTTCTTCACTCAACTTATCATTGTCTCTTGTTCAAGGCTGAAGCACTCGCATTACACACATAAGCATGAGTAGTATGCACACGAATGTTAAAGGATTATGAACAAACTTAACATTTATATGCATATGAATTTTCACTAGGATATACTCCGTTTGCGAATATTAAATGAGTTGTTTAATATTTTCAAGTGCGATGACATAAGTATCATAATATGCAGGACATGTTAAGTGATATGGGCACTTAACATGACATGTGTATTCATTCATGGACATTCTTAGGAATACATTTTTGGCACAAATGCATTGCATGCATAACATAAATCATTGCACAAGTGTTAAGTTGAGAATAACAGATGACGATTGTACACACATGAATTTTACAAATCATTTTTTTTATCACACGCGATTTGTTGTCGCATTTGCTTTTATAAAACATTGCATACATAGCATAAATCATATGCATGACATGTTTGAAACTTTGCTGATGCCTGGACTTCCATGACATGGTTAACTAAAATGCATAGTAAACCAAATTATAAATGCCTACTACCACATTAGATTTTTTTTTAATGGATGGATTAAGCCAATATAAAGTTGGAAACAAAATTTATTAGCAACCACCAGCACAAACACAAGTTTTTCATTTATACCGTTAGAAAAAGACTTCAAATTTATCATCACAAAAGAAGAAACTTAAGATGTTCAAAGCACTATACATAAATTAGAAAAAGAAACTGATAATGGTGAACATTAAATATACAAGAAAAATCTCATTGCACCTGTTCAAGATTCAATTTTCCATCCCTCAAGGTCACATGAACAACTGGATAACCCTGTTGCTTTGTCCATGAATTCATCAGCAGTGTTACTGGTTCACCAGACTCTTCCTCGAGAACATTCCACAAGTCTTCAGTTTTTGCATTGGAAAAAGAAAATCTTTTCACATATGAAGCCAATGATTTCTGAATGACAAAGTAGTTAGTGAAATAAGCTTGCAGGTATTCATCAATGTAACTCATACCAACGATAATAAGAAAAATGGATGCATAATCAAAGAAAGCCAAATGAGGATGAAAGCTCTTGGTTTAACATTCATGGGTATAATAAAATTTAAAAACTATTTTACCATATCATTGATAATAACAAGAATGTTTTACAAACAAGATCACCGTAAATAAGTAAGTTTCATAGAGCAATGAAAAATATGCTTTCTTTTCGACCCAGGTATGATTATAATTTCCAAGAACGAAATTTTTATTAGGAGGGGAGACTTACAACATTCATAATTTGATGTAAAAAAAAAATTAATTGCAAACGTCATGACGAGATATGAATTATTGTGATTAGTTGCTACGCGTTAATTAGTAATTTAACCAAAGTTAATATAATTTATTTTGGCGTGGTTTAGAGATTCGCCGGAACCTTAAGCTCATAATTTTAGTGTATTAGTGGTGCAATGGCAAATTGTCAATTATGAAGGAGTTTCCCCCATTAAACCTGCATTCACGGCAAAAATCAAAATCAAAACTGCAAATTTATTATCCCCCCTCTACGTTTTCCTTCCATAACAGACACCCAAGCCTCACACGCCTCTTCAATTCCCGTAGGTGCTCGACAAAAGGAAAACCGCCACTCATCTCCTTAAACTCTCGAAGACGCTCGACGAAAGGAAACCGCCACTCAACTTCTCTCTTGCAGACGGCGACGCCTAGGAGCCCTCTCCCTCTTCCTATCTGTCGGCTGCAACAGACACCTAGGAGCCCTATCCCTTTTCCTGTTTGACGCCGGAAGCAGGCACCTAGGAGACTTATCCTCCTACCAGAAACCCTAGTCGACACTTCCTCTCTCTCTGGAAGGTTGGTCGACGACCCCTGCGGCGTATTGTCTCACAGGAAACTCTCCCAGGTATAGTTCATCTCGCATCCTTGAAGGTAACCACGAGAACCCTTCTTCCTCTTGTTTTTATGCTTCAAATTCCTCTTCTCTTGAAAGAAGTGCAATTGCCTTTGTGGAGTTTGGAGCCCTCTCCTACTAGCGTTTGTCCTCTCTTCCATCAGATTAGTCAGGAACATTCAGTCGATGCTCTTTTCACTTCAACGAGTACATTTTGTCGTGATCCAAAATCGACTTTCTCCAGTAAACCTTTTTTTAGGTAATGTTGATTCCCTTGAAAATATCAGTTTTGTCTTTATAAGGACATCAATCAGAATTTCTACTTAAGTCTTACCCTAAATAATGCATCTTTTAGGTGAACGACGGAATCAACAATTTCAAATTTAGGCGTAGACGTCTCCGTTTCAGAAATCATTATCCCCCACTGTTAGAGGAGTGGTAAGCCCGCTTCCCGCATTATGAAATGGTATCCTTGAGATTCTGGGGAGTATTGATTGAATGTTTAACGTTTTCTCTTTTAGGTTCCACGAGAGGATTGGGGTAAGAGAGCTCGTGATAAATCAGAAGAAATTCTTGTGTTCTTCATAATAACCTACACAATTGTGTCGTCACGTCATGTGTACGAACGTTGCAATACTAATGTAAGAAATTCTAATTCTTTTTGGTCAAACATATCACTTAGTTTATTGCATGAAAATGTACATGTATAGTTAATGGATGCTCATAATTATGAGAAATCATATTGTGTTATGATGCAATAATAGTTGAATATAAGAAACTATGGACCCATCGAAACATCTAATTATTATGAGTAGAATTGTCTAAGAATAAGTAAAGTACATTATTTTCAATTAGACTCCCAACAAATTTCGTGAAAATATATAATTATGAATTCACCTAATTCTATAGAACGCGCGGAAATACTAAATCGTATGAATGTCCATAAGATGTTTAACTAATAAGAGGCACTACCTAGGACCTCCAGATTTACAATTATGCAAACTGTTAGAAAAGCCCTAGTAAGGGCCCATTTTTCTCTCTTTGTATTTGTCCCACATCTTGGATTGGGATTCTCTTCTTCCTCTCTTCCTATATAAGTGTATTCATACTTGTAATTTATTATTCAATAAGTATATACAAGGTTTGAGGCCACTCTTTACATGGTATCAGAGGAACCGGTCTCCTCCTTGGCTGTTCGGATTTTTGATTTTTCTATTCGTGGTTACTTGCGGTCTCATCTTTCCTAACCGCCCGAGCTCGGTTACCCGGCCTGTCTGTGTGCAAACCTCCTGGTCTCCTGGCTGACCGTGCGGCCTGTCCCCTCTCTTGTTTAGCCGCAGTATCGAGCGGCATGTCTTTCTCTAGCCGATGTCCCCTTATCTCTACTTCTGTTGTGGCCTCCTTGCCTCCTCCTCCACTCTCTCTCTTTTTATAAACTTTTCTCACATGTGGGGTCCACCTTCTCTTGCTTCTTTCCCAGCCCGTCCGGACTCCCTTGCTATCCGCGCGGCCTCTCTATCTTGCTCTTCGCGCGGCTTCTACCCCTTGCTCTCTGCGCGGCCTCTTCCTTCCCGCTTGTCGCGACCTCTCTCAAGTCGCTGCGGGTTCCTCCTCTTCTCTCTTTCTTGTTTCAATCCGCATCTAGGTCGCGGCCCCTCTCCTTGCAGCTGGTGGACTCACCTTAACCGTGCGGACTCCGCTTCTACCCTCCTCCCCACTAGTCGTTGCGACATGTCCTGTCGCCAGCGGTCTCTCCTTCTCCCTTAGCCGCATCTTGGTCGTGACTTTCCTTATCGCTGGTAGATTTACCTTGACCGTACGGACTTCTCCTCTACCCGCTTCCTGCTATTCACTGCGACCTGTCTTGTCGCTAGCGGTCTCTCCTCTTCTCTTCGTCGCATCCTGGTCGCGACTTTCCTTGTCACTGGTGTGTCCGTCGTGACCGTGCGACGACTCCCTGTGCCGACTTCTCTACCAAGCCGCCCGACCTTCTTTGCCAAGCAGCCCGACCTTCTTTGTCAAGCCGCCCAACTTCTCCTACTTGTCGCCCGGTCCAAACCCTGCTGACCACCCGGACTGTTCTGCTAACCGCACGGTTTCTCTTCTAGAAGCACGACCTCCTCTGTTAGCTGCATGGCTTCCGATGCATCCGCTGCTACTTCTGCTCCGTCAGCCCGTGCGGCTACTACGGCTTCTGAACTCCATGATGAGCTACGGATTACCACCCTCTCTCTGACTGGGAAACGCAATTTCGTCGAATGGGTTCTTTCTGTTCGTCGTGTTTTGCAGACGAAGTCTTCTCCACCACTTAACTCGTGCTACCCCCGTTGCTCCCCCTGATGACTGGCTTCACGATGATGGTTGGGTCCAGTCTTGGCTCCTCAACTCTATGGACACCGAGCCCTACAGGATGGCCATGTATCATGACACGGCCAAGGCAATGTGGGAGGAGCTCCACTCTCTTTACTCTTGACACAACAGTCTTCAGCACTTATATGATATTATCTCTGATCTTCAAAACCTTGCTGCTGGTGCTCGCGGCGATATAATCTCTTTTGTTGCCCGGGCAAAGATACTGGCCGAGGCTTGGATTCAACATCAACCTCTCACTACGGATCTAGCTACTCAACGGGCCCAGAAAGAGGTCGTCACCATCACGATGATGATGTCCCATGTTCCGCCCCACCTGCATAGTGTTCGGGCCCAGATCCTTTCTTCCACGACGACTCCTTCACTGTCTGATGTCTGCTCCATGCTGCTTCGGTTCACGCCTCCTACTGAGGCTCCTCCCAGCTTTGCACCTGCTCTTCTTCAACAGCCTCTTCTTCCGACCCCCCCCCCCCCTCCTGCTCGCGGATCTTCCACGCAAGCATGGGTTCCCTCCCCACCTCGCCGCTACTTCCTTTGTTGCTCCTGCTCCCACTGGGGCTTCTGCCCAAGATCCGGCCGCCACTACCTGCCAAGATATCGATGAGCTCCGCACCCAACTCCATCAGCTACGGGGTGCCCTCAGCCGCTCCTCCGGCTCGGTTGCGTTTTTTTATGCGAAAGGTATAACTTGTCTCTCTCCTAACCGTCACTGGATCGTCAATTCCGGTGCTACTCACCATATTACCTCTCATAAGCCCTCCCAATATCTCCAGACGGGTCATCCTCCGTGTATCACTGTGGCCAATGGTGACACCCTACCGGTCTCTGGCGCTGCTGCTCTTCAGCTTACCCCGGCCCTTTCTCTTTCCTCGGTTCTTCACGTTTCGGGATCTCCTTTTAATTTACTTTCTGTTAGTCGCTTGACGCACGACCTTGATTGTAACATAACTTTTTCTCCCTCTTCCTTTCTTATGCAGGATCGTCGCCCCCGGAGTATCATTGGTAGGGGGCAGTTGTTGAATGGGCTCTACATCTTGGATATCTCACCCACTCTTTTCTCTGTCGTCTCCACTGTTGATTGGCATCGCCGCCTTGGGCATGCTCCTCTTATGATTCTCAAGCGGGTTCTTCCTCGATGTTCCTTTACGGGAGTTCTCTTGTAAATCTTGTATCTACGTCAAACAACATCGTTCTACCTTCCCCCTGCATGTACCAGGAGTAGTACTCATTTATCTATAGTTCATTCTTAATGTATGAGGCTCCTTATAAAGTCCCTAGTATCTATGGCTTTCGCTATTTTGTAACTTTCATTGATAACTACTCGCGTACTACATGGCTATATTTAATGCATGATCGTACTGAACTTACATCTGTGTTTCGTGTCTTCTTAACTGAGATGCGTACGCAGTTCGCCACCCTCCTCAAAATCATCCGCACTGATAATGCTCGCGAGTATACGGGGCGCACCTCCAATCTCTGCACCGAATTTGGCGTTATCCATCAAACTTCGTGTGCGTATACCCCTCGGCAAAACGTGGTGGCCGAACGGAAGAATCGTCATTTACTCGATGTTGGTCGGTCCCTCATGTTTCAAATGAAGGTTTCAATCGAATATTGGAATTTTGACGTCTCCACAGCCTGTCATCTCATTAACCGCTTACCTTCTTCTGTTCTTAACGTTGACATTCTTATCCAACTCCTCTATCCTATTACCAACCCAACCTCTCTCACCCCGCGTGTCTTTGGGTGTGTTTATTATGTTCATCTTTTTGGACCTTCCTCCGACAAACTTGCTCCTCGGGCGGCCAAATATATGTTTGTTGGTTGTTCCCGTACTCAAAAGGGGTATGTTTTCTACTCTCCTTCAGATGGCAAGTTGGTCGTCTCCGCGGATGTCACCTTCTGCAAAGACCAGCCCTATTCACTTACCTTCCCCCACCCCGTCTTCCTCTCCTGCTCTTCCCCGCCCTGCCGTCCCTATCACGCCCTCCTTTCTGCCATCTCTCTCCTCCTCTATTTCTGCCCCCAAGGTTCCTCCGCCTGTTATCCGTGTCTATACTCGTTGCGGCTCCAAGGATGGTTCCCTGCCCCAGCTCCCTACTCCCAGTGGCACCCCGGCACCGGCAGATCCGGCTCCTGCTTCTACGGCCCATCCCCTGGCCAACTACGTTTCTCTCCATCGGTTCACTCCACCTCTCTACGCCTTTGTCTCTTCATTTTCCTCTATTTCTATTCCTAACACTGTGCAGGAGGCGCTTCAACATCCGGGGTGGCGGGCGGCCATGGACGATGAAATGAGGGCTCTCTGGACTAACCAGACTTGGGATCTGGTTCCTCTTCCTTCAGGAGAACATTGTGTTAGCGGCAAGTGGGTCTTTGTTGTTAAACATGCAGCGGATGGCACCGTTGAGCATCTAAAGGCCCGCCTCGTGGCCCGGGATTTTACTCAGCAACATGGCCTTGATTATGAGGAAACCTTTTCTCCGATGGCCAAATTGAACACGGTCCGCGTTCTTCTCTCCTTGGTTGTTCATCGTCATTGGCCTCTTTATCAGCTGGATGTTAAGAACGTCTTCCTCAATGGCGATCTGCAGGAGACTGTTTATATGCACCAACCTCCCGGGTTTGAGACCACGGGGGAGTCTCGGGTTTGTCATCTTCGGAAATCTATTTATGATCTCAAACAGTCCCCGCGCGCTTGGTTTGCAAAATTCAGCAAGGTAGTCCGCGTTATTGGCTTCATTCGGAGCTCGGCTGATTTCTCTCTCTTCACCCGACACCGGTCAACCGGAACTGTGATCCTACTTGTCTATGTTGACGATATCCTCATTACTGGCGACGATACTACCGGGATACAACATACCAAGCAACGGTTGAACTCCGCGTTTCAGACCAAAGATCTTGGTAACCTACGGTATTTTCTCGGGCTTGAGGTTGCACGACACCCTGATGGTCTTGTATTATCCCAAAGGAAGTATTGTATGGACCTTCATGATGCCGGCTATTCTGGATGCAAACCTACGGATACTCCTATGGACGCTAATCACAGGCTCTCGGCCCATAGCTCTGACTCTGATAAGCTGCTTACGAATCCAGAATACTACAGACGCTTGGTTGGGAAACTGATCTATCTTACGGTTACTCGACCAGACATCTCTTTTGTTGTGGGAGTCGTGAGTCGATTTATGCATGCTCCTCGGACATCTCATCTTCAAGCTGTCGAGCGCATTCTTCGGTATCTCAAGAACGCTCCAGGATAAGGGCTTGTGTACAAGTCATCCACATCTTTATCTATTGTTGCATACTCGGACGCTGATTATGCAGGAGCCATTGATGATAGGTGTTCTACATTTGGTTTCTGTACCTACTTCGGTGGACATCTCATAACCTGACGTAGCAAGAAACAGACTGTGGTTGCTCGCTCTTCTGCTGAAGCCGAGTACCGGGCCATGGTTGCTGTTATTTCCGAGTTAACTTGGCTTGAGAGACTTCTGGGAGACTTGGGTGTTCGTCTCTCATCACCGGCGACCCTATTTTGTGATAGTCAAGCAGCAATACATATTGTCAAGAACCCGGTCTTTCACGAAGGCACAAAGCATATTGAAGTTGACTGTCATTTTATTCGGGAAAAAGTACAGTCAAAGAAGATAGATTTGGAGCATGTCTCTGCTACAAATCAAGTTGCTGACACTCTGACTAAAGCTCTCTCTCAGCCTCTATACTACCAATTTTTATCCAAGCTTGGTGCTTACGATTTGTACGCTCCAGCTTGCGGGGGAGTGTTAGAAAAGCCGTAGTAAGGGCTCATTTTTCTCTCTTTGTATTTGTCTCACATCTTGGATTGAGATTCTCTTCTTCCTCTCTTTTTATATAAGTTTATTCATACTTGTAATTTATTATTCAAGAAGTATATACAAGGTTTGAGGCCACTCTTTACACAAACCAACACTTAACGAAAAATGATTAAAAGACACATTCGAGACCTTCTCTCTTAATAGATAGAGACGCGCTATCTTACTCATAGGGAGTAATAGATCGTATGTGCCTCAAGTTTGGGGGAGATGACACCCCCGTCAAAAGCGATTTTCTGTCTGTGAGACCATAGAACACTCGCATTTGTTAGTAGGGACTCAGATCGTTAGAATTGCGCATCAGAAGCTACTCAACCTAGAATATAAAGGACAAGCATGTCAGTAGAATTCAAGTATATACCGAAGTTTAGAAATCTTCATAGTTAACCATTTTTCGGAACTTGAATAAATATGCATAATGTGATTAAACTAGAACAGCCATTTATGTTCTCAACATTATTTTAGAAATGCATGCATAATATAACAATATATATTTCTCTATAGTAAAAATATTGTTTCAAAAGACATGCACTCATGTTCTTTCAAAATATTTTGTGTCACTAGGAAAAATGATTTTCTTGCTCTCTAGTTGGGCTGACACGTTTTTGAGCATTTCATTCAGTTGTCCTTCCTTTCAGTACTGTATTATTTTCCTTCAAGAATTTTGTGTAATCTAAATGTTTAAGATTTTTTATGTATTAGACATTATATAGTATTTCAGAAATTCAGATGTTTGGTTCATTTTTCTATTCTAATTGATTTTGTGAATTCAGAAATGATGAGGTACAGTTTTGCCCTTAGTTTACTACTTTCGTTGTAAGTTTCTTTTAGTACATTTATTTTTACCTATTATGTACCACTTTAAATTTCGTAGCTTAGTTTACTTCTTATCACGAGACCCGGTCGGATTGCTAATTTATTGTTAAACTAGGATTGGGTATTACAGAAGGTATATGCCTGTATTGTATGGCCATATTGAGATAATTCAATTTTTTCATCCTTTTTTCCATTCTAACATGGCATTGGAGTATGTTACCTACTCAACGGGCTTCTCGCTACGATACACAAATGATCGCTTCCTCCATCGAACCATCTTCTTCATCGAGAGCTCATCCCGTTGCACTAGCGCAGTTCCTCATCCAGTTTCTCCCAGGAAGCATGTATTGGTCGAGCTCAATATCTCAAGTCACATTAACATGATCCATCTCTAGTCAAGTAGAGAAGTATTTGGTCAATAAGAAGCTCCTCTCATCGAGAATGCATAGTTCAATTTTGTCTCTCTGTTCTTTTGTTAGTTTGAAAATGTCGTCTTCTTTCGTCATAGTCACCAAGAAGGTCTCAATCTTCTACTACAGTATCTCCATCTCTCGCAAGCCATAGTTCATAGTTACAGAAAAGGTTGCAGTTGCATATAACTTAGCATAGAAATTCGAATAAAAGGTCACAACTCCGCTTGCTTGCTTCCTTGAAGAAATAGCTCATCCTATCTAAATCATTTTATACAATTGCAATCATAAGCACAGTAGTCGAAGTTGTAGTTTTATCGTAATCATGCAACTTTCTTCCACTCTTCTCTTCGAAAATCACAAGCTTACTCTCCTCTCGTTGAGATAAACAAGCTTCCTCTCCCTAGAGGTAACAATGCCCTTCTTGTCTTTATTCATCCTCTTGTGTCATGACAATTTTCATCAAAGCTTCTTATTTATCTTCACTACTATGGCGCCAACATTTATACATTTATTGGAGGTCCCACATGTACCAATTATGCCACCATAGGATGACTAAAGACTACTACAATAGTCTTCATGGTCTGTGTTGTGGCAACCCCGAATTTATGCTTACTTTTTATGGCATTTATGCATCAATTTAATGAATAAATGAAATGTGAATTTAGTTATAACGGTAAACATTGAACGTGACAAGTGTAACGTCAAAAATTCGATGAATCGCAACTTTATGTATTATTGCATTTAAATTTATGTTCGTTGATATAGTTTAAGTTCGGAAATTTTTATCATCTATTATTTACATATTTGTTTTGATGATCCCAAGTCTCAGGGCAAATCTGTTATTTTGGTGGTCGTCGATAAGCTATCCAAGTACGGACACTTCATCGCCCTGAGCCATCCGTCTACCGGCACATCAGTTGCAGCTACTTTTGCTCGGGAGATTGTCAGGTTGCATGGGATACCACGGGCGATCATTTCGGATCGGGATCCGACCTTTGTGGGAACATTCTGGAGGGAACTCTTCCGTTTACAGGGCACGTCATTACGGTTCAGCACAACTCACCATCCGCAGACGGATGGCCGGACTGAGGTTCTTAATCAGGGGTTGTAGACATACTTGCGTTGCTTTGTCATGGATGAACCGCGTACTTGGCCAGGTTGGTTACATTGGGACGAGTACTGTTACAACACGTCCTACCACTCTGCCAACAAAATGACCCCGTTCGAGGTCGTATACGGCCGGCCACCGCCCTCCTTGAGCAGCTATGAGTCGGGTAGCACGGCGCTCCCCGCCGTTGATCGGGCACTCCGAGATCGTGATCGTACTTTGCTACTTTACGGGAGAATCTGCGGGCAGCACAGGATCGCATGAAGGCACAAGCAGACAAAAATCGCACAGGCCGAGAGTTCCAGGTGGATGATGAGATCTTTCTAAAGCTCTGTCCCTACAGGCAATTGTCTGTCGTCCGGCGGACGAATCACAAGTTTATACATTTATTGGAGGTCCCACATGTACCAATTATGCCACCATAGGATGACTAAAGACTACTACAATAGTCTTCATGGTCTGTGTTGTGGCAACCCCGAATTTATGCTTACTTTTTATGGCATTTATGCATCAATTTAATGAATAAATGAAATGTGAATTTAGTTATAACGGTAAACATTGAACGTGACAAGTGTAACGTCAAAAATTCGATGAATCGCAACTTTATGTATTATTGCATTTAAATTTATGTTCGTTGATATAGTTTAAGTTCGGAAATTTTTATCATCTATTATTTACATATTTGTTTTGATGATCCCAAGTCTCAGGGCAAATCTGTTATTTTGGTGGTCGTCGATAAGCTATCCAAGTACGGACACTTCATCGCCCTGAGCCATCCGTCTACCGGCACATCAGTTGCAGCTACTTTTGCTCGGGAGATTGTCAGGTTGCATGGGATACCACGGGCGATCATTTCGGATCGGGATCCGACCTTTGTGGGAACATTCTGGAGGGAACTCTTCCGTTTACAGGGCACGTCATTACGGTTCAGCACAACTCACCATCCGCAGACGGATGGCCGGACTGAGGTTCTTAATCAGGGGTTGTAGACATACTTGCGTTGCTTTGTCATGGATGAACCGCGTACTTGGCCAGGTTGGTTACATTGGGACGAGTACTGTTACAACACGTCCTACCACTCTGCCAACAAAATGACCCCGTTCGAGGTCGTATACGGCCGGCCACCGCCCTCCTTGAGCAGCTATGAGTCGGGTAGCACGGCGCTCCCCGCCGTTGATCGGGCACTCCGAGATCGTGATCGTACTTTGCTACTTTACGGGAGAATCTGCGGGCAGCACAGGATCGCATGAAGGCACAAGCAGACAAAAATCGCACAGGCCGAGAGTTCCAGGTGGATGATGAGATCTTTCTAAAGCTCTGTCCCTACAGGCAATTGTCTGTCGTCCGGCGGACGAATCACAAGTTGCCCCCCCCCCCCCTCCGTTACTACGGGCCCTTTCGGATTGTTCGTCGGGTTAGCCCGGTCGCTTACACATTAGCACTACCCGGGTCGCGGATACATCTGACCTTTCATATTTCCCTGCTGAAGAAGAAGATTGGCACCTTCGTTCAGGCGAGTCCTCTTCTGCTTGAGGCGACATCTGCGGGCGAACTACGACCGTTACCTGAGGAGATCCTGATGCTCAAGTGGACGCGTCGCGGGACCGAGTACCGTCCTGAAGTATTGGTTAAATGGCAACATATGACTGCAGCGCACAACACTTGGGTAGATCTGATGGAGTTTCGAGAGCTGTACCTTGATTACCACCTTGAGGACAAGCTGTTTCTTGATGGGGCAGGAAATGTTACGCCTCCGGACGGCGCCCGCTTATTTGGGCGTCAGTGCACACGACGAAACAAGGGGTCTGAAGCCAACAATGGGGCTGAACCAACCGGTTCAGCCCCCACTACCTAAAATTCTAAATGGGGGGGGGGGTTGGCCGGCCGGCCTTGGTCCGGGTATAAACATACTCAGACCCCCTCTTGGATGGTCATGCAAGATTATCAGGTATTCTTCTCCTTCCTCCTCTCAAACCCTAGTTTCCCCTCTTAGCTCTGTAGATCTCTCTCTCTCTCCCACCTTCTTCCTATCAGTCTCCATACAAATATTGTCCTATTTGAGAAAAGCCTTTAGAGAAAAGTGTCTTACGAAAATGTTCCTTACATCAATGGTAAATAAAACTCATACAATATAATAGAACTACGTGGGTTTGAATTTGTATAGCTGAGATACGAAGTGAGTAGGCGCCAGTCGAAGGTTGAGAAAAATTGGCTCAACCGAAAGGAAAGTATGAATATCACTCCACATGCGTCTGAAAAGATAACCCATGCATGTCGCGGTTGATGCGACAAACATGTTGGCATCAAACAATTTCAAGTAGGGGAGCTCGTCTTGAAGAACGTCGATGCGGCAGGCAAGTCAGCCGCTGTCGGGAAGCTGAACTCGAATTGGGAATGACCTTTTGTTGTACAAGAAGCACTCAAAACTAAAGGGTGTCGCGTACAAAATCATGAAGGGGACTTCTCGGAAACACATGGAGTGGAGATGGCCAGAAAAGGTTCTACTCGTAAGGGAGAAAGATTATGTTTGTCATCTGTGTACATAGGAAAAATTGCCCATTCACACGCGGAAACATGGGGATTTATTATGCTTCTTTATAGATACTCAAATGTACGCCATAGGAAAGAATCCGTCCCCCGGGACAGGTCGGGAGGAGAACCTCTGACTCGACTTTCATAAAGCCCGTGACGGGTGATGGGACGATGCCTTGGGACAACAGCGCATCCTCCTAAGTCCAAGCTTCTGCACGGTCGAGAACAGCTCCCCTTTTTTCATGTTGGCGGACGATTCCTCGAGTGCTCTTCTCATCTGTCTGGAGATGTTATTAGGATAAAGTCAGGAATCGCCCCCCAACCCGATGGGAGGACTAATTTGTCTTAGCAGGACGACCCCTCATTTCTAAAGTGTGTCGTCAACCCCAAAATAACAGAAACACTAAATAATCACGGTAAATTTTTATCTTAAGTTTGATATTTCTTCGGTTGAAAAACCGGTAAGGATGATTTTTGGATTATTGAGTGGCAGGACGAAGAGCCCCAAGAAATGCGTTGGCAGTTTATGGAAACACCGACCACTTAACCATCGTGGCAGGGGTTACGATGAAGGCCGAGATACCACTGCATGGTAGGCCGAGATACGTGGCAGTTCGTCCTTAACCATACCTCTGCATGGTAGACTGAGATACTCTCCCAATTTGCAGGATGGCCC
The DNA here is from genome assembly GCA_039583875.1 of Platanthera guangdongensis. NCBI lineage: Eukaryota > Viridiplantae > Streptophyta > Magnoliopsida > Asparagales > Orchidaceae > Platanthera > Platanthera guangdongensis. The sequence continues at coordinate 11,987,112 of CM077166.1, read as the reverse complement.
TGATAAACCTCCAGAGAGCCTTCCCTCAGGTATGCTTTATGTTCGTGGAAGGAGTTAGGATGCAAGTTTCATGTATAGTATGTCCTTATAAGACCATCCCTCTGCAGGATAGGTTGAGATGAGCTCCTCACTTGCAAGATGGCCCTCATAGACCTATTGAGAACCTTTTGATGCGGAGCATAGACGGACACCTGCAGTGGATGACAAGTTTTGGGCCCATTCGAGGCAGATTTGGCGACTTTCCATATATGGCGTGCACGGATCGACGATCGGACTCCGTAGATGTGTTTGGATTCGCGTTGCAAATCGATTTGATATATTATTTCATTATTCTGCATTTTATTTTGATGTATTTAGGTGGCCCCACCTTCGGCCAATCATAGTCATCGATGGTGGGATGTTGTAATCCTCCTTTTATTATAAATAGATGGTTTGTGGGCTGGTTGAAGGCATCGCAGAATTTGGAGAAGGAAATCTCGGATTCCAGCGATCAAGTCACGGTGCCGACTCCGTAGAACTCTAGTTGATGACTCTTAGGTGCCTATTTTCTCCCTAAGGTATCCCCTAACCATAGCCCTCTTTTCCCCCCTCCCAACTCGCTCTCGCGGCCCCCTACAGCCCACAAATCATTCATCTTCTTACTGTCCAGAGAAATCAGATCTCTCATTTCACTATTCATTTATGCAATTCACTATTCCATTTATTCTAAAGTTTCAACAGTGACCCATGCATGTTCCACCGATGGCTGCCCAATTCCCGAGCCAAAATCGCCGCCACCTTTGCTGTTTCGTTTCCCATTGCCCTCCCAGCAAACCGCCGCTTTCCTGTTGTTGTGTCGCTTCCCCAAAACCTTTCGGCGAGCCGCCTGGCCAACCCATATCCCCTCTGCCACCGCTAGCCTCTCCTCCAGCAAAACCATCGTCGGTCTCCCAACCGTTCACCTGGCACGGAAGGAGCCCCGGGACGTGAACACCGAGGATCAAGCCCAACCGCCCAAAGTCTAACTGTCGACTCCCATCGGTGTGACGACTAGCGAGCCCGTAGACCTGCCACACTATTCTTAACCCAGGATTACGACACCGCGTGTCGACTCACACCAGATGCAAATTCCATATTATCGTGGCATGGAAGGAGCCTCGGAAGTAAGGCACGAGGACCAAGCCCAATCATCCACCTGGCACAGAAGGAGCCCCGGGACGTGAACACCGAGGACCAAGCTCAACCGACTGTTTGTCTCATCTCAAGCTATCCAAGTTTGCGACGGTCAACACCGCAATTACAACCTTTCACAATACTACCAGTAGGGAGACAACGCTCTAAGTATTGGACTACTAAACTCATTCCATTGGTCAAACATACTCATGGCCATAATTTATTCTTCCACATGACTTTCCAAATGATCCAACATAATACATATATGATGCGCATGTAATAATCTACCAATTTATATCAAGTCATTCCGTTCAAGTAATCTTACAACACAATTCGATTGTAAGAAATCTGTTTCCAACATGATATAACAGGATATGCATCTAAAACAACTTACCAAATTCTATCAAGTCAATTCTTTCCATAAAACTTGCTTCACAATTAGTTGTATGAAATCTGATTAACAAGATTCATCATTCATAGCATTACGGTGGTTAATTATGAAATATTTCATCAAAACCTCAAGCTATTTTGCAACATCTATTTCACCAAACTCAAATCCATATTATATAGCAAAACCACCGTCGGTCGCCCCTCCATGCACCACCAGCCTCCCCCCCCCCCTCGTATTTCCCAACAGTCGGCCCAAATTCCAGCCGCTTGTTCCGTCTTCCCACAGTCACCCCTCTCGTGGAACCACCTCCAATAGCCCTCCCTCTTCCGTATCAGCCCGGATCTAGAAATTTCAGACCGAATCTGAACTCAAATTATCGAATCTACCCTTCTCCCCCCGGATCTATCCATACGTGGTCGAATATATCCATCTCTCGTCCGATTTCACCTTCCACCGCCGAGGACAGCCACCTACGCTATTTCCATGTTGTCAGTTCCACCTCGGATCGTCGTACATGCATTTTCGGCAATGGATTCTTCAGTGTCTTGGTCAGCCCACAATTTGATGAGATTTTGTTATACTTGATTATTATCTTCAGCATGTTTATATTGGATTGGGTCTTGTACTTGTTTTGAATATCTTGCATGGTAATTGTTGGTTAGATTATTATTGTGATTTGCAGGGTCTATTTATTGTGCGCTCCTGCTTTGCCGCTCCACACGGAGGTAAACTTAAGCTTGCTTCACTTAATTACATTATTTTGTCTTGTCTTGAATTATTTGTGAGGGGTGTTAAAGTTTATTATTCAATTGTGATTTAACCGTCGGACTTTGCAAAACATGTAGGATTAGGTCACCGTTTTCCCGCCACCTATAGATTTGTCCTGCGTCAATTGGTATCAAAGCGAGGTTGCACGCTGCAAGGTTGTGCACACTTTTTAATACGCAGTCGTAGAGTCTATAGGTTTTTCATTATATCTAGGTGTCACAATTATTCCCATCCTCAATTTAAAGGTCTCGAGCTCACTTGCACCCGCTCTCACAGAACCCCGTCAGGGAGATCCTCACATTATTACGACGATCATTCTAAATCGCAGTACACCACTTTCAGAGATCGTGTTGTCCCACCGACACGACCCCACTATGCTAGAGACGACCAGTATGATGATTATCGTCGTTCTTATCCGTACACGTGAGTGGATCGTGTTGATCCATCGACACGACTCGGTTACCTTAGAAATGATTATTATGAGAATAGTCGTTCCAAGAGAGATCTTGAGAGTCAGTTTCGTACTGCTGCCCCTTCCTTTGACGGCTCATCGAGTCCCGAGTCTTTCAGGTATTGGCTCGTGCATATGGAGTATTATCTTGATCATTTTGAGGTATTCGGTGAGCGTCGCGTCAAGTTTGCAAAACTTACATTTTTCGATCAGGCGAGGACATATTGGGCTAGCGTTGAGAGGACCCGCGAGCGAGACCGTCTACATCGCATCATCAATTGGGTGGACATGAAGCATACATTGTGTCAGAGGTATTTGTCTTTGTCGTATCGGAGTCGCTTGCTCGACCAATTATTTTCCCCTTCAACAAGGATTCATGTCTGTCGCTGAGTACAGGGATCGCTTTGATGAGTTAGTTGTGATGAGCGATATCCGAGAGGACCCAGCCATGACAACTTCCTGATTTCGATCTGGGCTTCGATCTGACATTTGTACTAAGCTGATTTATCATAGCTCGAAGTCCCTCGAGTCGACATATCAGCTCGCCCTTTGTTACGAACAGTCTTTGAGATCCGCAAGAGCTGGTCGATAGGATTTTCACCTTGACCTCCGCAGCACGAGTCTCCCTCATACTGAGGTCACCATGACGCTTACCACTGTCTTGTCAGCCACGACAGAAGTGATACCTGACGTGGATTGCTCTCACCCCAGTGAGGTGCTTAGCCCAGTGAGCGGCATATCTTTTGTTTCTGACCCGTCTCTTGTGACCCCAATTATGAGTGAGCTTGAGCAACCTATTGAGTTTGTAGCGATGTGTCCCTCACCCACACCTCCACTTTTGACGTGTCATGGGTTGATTAGCACCCCTACCCTAGACTCTTGTCTTGACACCACGTTGACAGACCTGTTCTTGAGAGGTCTATGTCCCCCTCTCATTATCATTGCTCTGAGTCATATCACGACCAAGAGCCCCGAGCCTAGTGTTGATCTTGTAGTGGTTATGTCACTCAATCAAGGGGACACTACCTCTCACGATGGTAATCATATGGAGGATCATGAGGCTAGTGACGAGTTTTGTGACGACCCCTTGTTGAGCCTCCTGATGATCCGCCACATCCTGTTGAGGATGAGATTCAGGTAAGCCACTCATATATGAGTATCGACTTACTGACACCACATCCATTATCATCCATGACCTTGCCCCAATGGTTGGATATTGAGTGAAGCATCAAGTATATAAGACTTCCCCTAGTAAACTTGAGCATACTCCTGATATTTTGGGATCCCATCTGGCGACACATCGCACCATCGATGAGTTTTGGGACGCACCACCTGCTGACCCACCAGACGAGTTCTTTACTTTCGGGGACACTCACCACACTATAGAGTCGCGCCTTCTAGTCTATGCACAGGACTTTAACCCTGGTGGTCGTCGCATTCGCGACGACTTTTCATACACACCTCCTGGTGAGCCGCCTGATGTGATACGCTCCCTGAGAGATGTTTTGCTCTTCATCAGCTCGCCCTTGAGTGTAGATGTTTCTCACGATCATCTGAGCACGCATTTCACACGGGATGAGTTTTTTTATACTTCACCGAGAGAGCCTCCTAACAGGCCACCTCCCTTGATAGATTTTCATGTCATTATTAGATTTTCCCATACAGAGCATATTGTGTCTGGCATGTTTTATTTGCATCATTTACATGAGCCTGTTGAGTCATTTCTTTATCATTTGCATGCGTCTGTTATGTTGTTTGTTCATTGTTTGCATGTGTGTCATGAGTCATTCCGACAGAGAATCCATAATGATAATAAATTTTATAAATCACATACAGATGTTCACTGGTAAGAGCAGGTACTTCATGAAGGCGAGCAGGTGATGGTGAGAATCTACGTTGTGAGGCTCCATGCGAGGCTTGCTAAAGGCTTGAGCGTTAGACGAATGGATCCCTATATAATCATGAGACAAATCGAAACAAACACCTATGATCTTGATTTCCTTGCATGTATGGGTATCCACCTGGTATTTAGTGTTGAGGATATGACGTCGTACTACGAGCCTCGCGAGTATGTAGACTCAAGCAGTGGGAATTTCCAGTCTCCCATACCTCCACTCTCGTTGTCTTGTCACTCCCATAGCCCATATATGTCTGATGGCCACCACTACTCACCTACTTCGGACACCCACCCACCCGGGGACTCGTCTTCTTTGGTTCTACCGACGGCGTCGCTGATCGCACCGGGATCGATCACTCGTGAGTTGAGCATTGAGAGCATCATGGAGACCAGACTCCACCAATGCATTCCCACTACAGACGTTGGTGACTCTTGGATACTGGCAGTAGAGCTTGATCGATTCTCCCCTGAACTTCGACTTCAGCACGGCCATCTCCATTCATTGGAGATGACAGCTATTCAGTCAGGGGGAGTTGATTGGCGAGGACACTTTTCCAGCAACGACACTTGGGCGACCTCTGGTGGACTTCTTCGAGTTTTACCTGGCATGCAGCGAGCGAATTCTGATCCATATTCATCATGAGATGAATTCTTTCAAGCCGGAGAGATTGATGTGGAGCATAGACGAGCACTTACAGTGGATGACGAGTTTTGGGCCCATTCGAGGATGATTTGGTGATTTTCCATATATGGTGTGCCCGGATCGACGATCAGACTCCGTGGATGTGTTCGGATTCGCGTTGCAAATCGATTTGATATATTATTTCATTATTTTGCATTTTATTTTGATGTATTTAGGTGGCCCCACCTTCGGCCAATCATAGCCATTGATGGTGGGTTGTCATAATCCTTTTATTATAAATAGATGGTTTGTGCGTTGGTTGAAGGCATTACAGAATTTGGAGTAAAAAACCTTGAATTCCAGCGATCAAGCCACGGTGCCGACAACGTGGAATCCTAGGTGATGACTCCTAGGTTCCTATCTTCCTCCCCAAGATATCCCCTAACCCTAGCCCTTTTTTTCCCCCTCCCAACTCCCTCTTGCATGCCCCTACAGCCCCCAAATCATTCATCTTCTTGGTGTCCAGAGAAATCAGATCTTTAATTCACTATTCATTTATGCAATTCACTATTCCATTTATTCTATACTTTCAACAGTGTCCCATGCCTGTTCCACCGCCGGCTGCCCAATTCGCCAGCCAAAACCGCTGCCACCTTTGTTGTTTCGCCTCCTCTTCCCTCCCAGCAAACCGCCGCTTCCATGTTGTTGTGTCACCTCCCCAAAACCTTCCAGCGAGCCGCCTGGCCGCCCCCTATCCCATCTGCCACCGCCAGCCTCTCCTCCAGGAAAACCACTGTCGGCTGCCCCTTCTAAACCCCTCCTCGCACCACCAGCCTCTCCCCCCCTATTTCCCAGCAGCCGGCCCAAATTCCAGCCGCATGTTCCGTCTCCCCACAGTCATCCCTCTCGTGGAACCACCTCCAATAGCCCTCCCTTTTCTAGATCAGCTCGGATCAGAAAATTTCAGCCCGGATCCGAACTCAAATTATCGGATCTACCATTCTCCCCTCGGATCTACCCATACGTGGTCAAATCTATCCATCTCTCTTCCGGTTTCAGCTTCCACTGCCGAGGACAGCCACCTACGCTATTTCCACGTTGTCGGTTCCACCTCGGATCGTCGTACACGCATTTCTGGCGTCGGATTCTTCAGTGTCTTGGTCAAACCACTATTTGGTGAGATTTTATTGTACTGGATTATTATCTTCAGCATATTTATATTAGATTGGGTCTTGTACAAGTTTTGAATATCTTGCATGGTAGTTGTTGGTTAGATTATTATTGTAATTTGCAGTTTCTATTCGTCGCGCGCTCCTGTTTTGGCCCTCCACGTGGACGAAAGCATAAGCTTGCTTCGCTTAATTAAATTATTTTGCATTGTCTTGACTTATTTGTGTGAGATGTCAAAGTTTATTATTCAATTGCGATTTAACGTCGGACTTTGCAAAGCATGTAGGATTAGGTCACCGTTTTCCCGCCACCAATAGATTTTCCTTGCGTCACCTTCCCTCCCCGGGTATTCTTTAAGTTTATGGCAGAGGTTAGGATGGAGGTCTCGTGCATAGTGCGTCATTGTAAGATCATACCTCTGCAAGGTAGCTGAGATTAGCTCCCCACTTGTAGGATGGCCCTGATAGACCTCCTGAGAGTACTTTCGTCCCCGAGTACTCTGCATGATAGCATGACGCAAAGAGGCGAGTATGTACATAATTCGCGAAATCGGTAGGCGAGTAAGTGCCTTACTCGGTTGGTAATAAAGGCGCGCTACGAATCACAGATACTTAAAAATGCTTCGTGTATCGGCTCAAACGCGTATCGGCTCAAACGCGTATCGGAAAAGGGAAATGTCCGGAAACGCATTTCCAAAACATAGGAAACACAATATTTAAATTAAATAGTAAATTTGAATTGGGATACGCATTTCGCGCTTGCGGTATACGTGTTTCCCGCTTTTCTCCTTCACACGTCACGCTCAGCGTTCACGACTCAACACTCACGCCTGATATAATTTGAGATTTAGGGTTCACGACTCACGAGCAAAACCTTTGTTTTGTTTATCTACTAAGTGTATATTATCCTCTATTTTTTTTAATTTGTTTAGTCACTGACTGTATATCATCCTATGTTTTTGTTTTCAATTCTAAGAATAAGAGACCCTAAACCTATGTTGAAAAATACTCAAAACAAACAAATAAACTCAGTTGATGTTGGTTATTTTGACGTGTCATTAGGATGTCAACTCTACATAATTTGAGGATTACATCCACAAAACCAAACTCAGTTATCTCATTGAACCAAACTCCATAAAAACTAAAAATGATGTTATGGAAGCATACTATAATCATCCTTATTCAGTCTACTTGTTTACATTATATATCATCATAATAAGGGTCATGTTCACGTTATTTGTTAGTTTACATTTTTATGCTTCAAACTTGGGTATGTAATTAGTTTACATTTTTATATTAATTAATACTTATAAAAACGCTTCTCGTATCCCTATTTTTAAAAAAATCATGTTTCGTGTATCTGTTTCGTATCGTATCTCGTTTCCATCCCCGTGCTACATAGAAGGCGCGTAACCCACACAAATCGCATGAGCCTAAGAGCTTAAGAGGACACTCGAGTCACACGAGCCTAAGAGCCTAAAAGAGCACTCGAGTTGCGCGAGCCTAAGAGCCTAAGGGAACACTCGAGTCGCGCTGGCCTAAAAGCCTAGGCAAAAAATCGAGTCGCGTGAGCCTAAGAGCCTAAGAGAACACTCGCGTCGCGCGAGCCTAAGATCCTAAGAGAACACTTGAGTCGCAGGAGCCTAAGAGCTTAGGCGAACACTCGAGTCGCGGGAGACTTAGAGCTTCAGCAAACACACAAGTCACCCTAGACATAGAGCTTGGCGAGCTTCCAAGTAGCATAATCCATCTAGTAATTGATTCACATGAAGACAAAAAACCAGCGAGTTAAAAGAACCTAAGAATATAAAAAAATGATTTTTTTTTCATTCATTTCAGTGAATAGTGAAACATTACAGCAACAAAGAATGATGTGTCACCTTATACATTTACATGGTAAAAGAAAGCAAATGTCAAAAAAGAGTTTGGCGGCTAACCCAAAACTGGCGCCTTCGACTAGCTGATTCTAGTCATTCAAAGGCGTAAAATTTGAGTCAGCGGACTCGTCATCAGATCTTCGGTCGTCATATCCACGCCCGCCGAAGTAAGGTAGATGCCTATTTTCAACTTGGTCAGCACTAGATCGCCAGCAGTGTTGAAACCGGAAACCGATTTCTGTGGAGTTCGGACCCTAAGAAAGGGTGACCGCACACTTCTCCCGATGAGCTCACTCAACCGAAAACTTAGGATTTGAGAATGACCCACGGCTGCAGCACAGAGGTCTCACCACACACCCGGAAGATCTTAGAGCGTTTCCTCTCCTTAGTCAATGCTGAGCTAAGGGGACTAAAGAAAGCGCTATAAGACCAGAAATGAGAAGCTTCCTTTCCTTGAGGTACCCTAGTGAGTTTATTTATAATTTTTTTAGTTTGACCTGCAAATAGAGCAACTCCGTCCTTTTGTTTTACTATACGCAACCCAAGGTGGATGTGCCAACAGCGAAACTCCGTTGTTTGGAGAGGGTACTGGCAGAAGAAATCACATTAAATACACACTATTACACCCCACATACGGGGGCGAGCTCGAGCCAGCTCGCCAGTACCCTGGACGGGTACGGCACTGCTCCCGCGACTCGTCTGCCTCTTAGGCGAGTGCGAGTCGGGTTCTTGCGACTCGCCCGCCTGCCTGGCGGATGCGGGCCAGCTGCCCCGGCTCGCCAGCCTGCCGGGCTGACGCGCCCCCCCCCCACCCACCGCCACCCCCCCCCCCCCGGCTCGCCTGCCTGCCGAGCTGATGTGGGTCAGCTGCCCCGGCTTGCCTAGGGCTTGTGATCCCATTGTGTTGGGTCCACTCGGCGAACACGGGGTTGTACAAGCGGTAGTGGAGAATTCCCGTCGCAACTGGGACAGCTTGATAGGCAACATGCAAACTTTTTTTGCGACTGGTGGATCCGACTTCAGGAGATCGCTTCGTTGATGCCGGAGACTCACACCTTGCGACATGGACACGGCCGCCTCCAAAGTCGTTTGGATGTCTTCCAAAACCTTCTCCAGTTTGGAGAGGGTCTCGGCGGTGACAAGCTCAGCTTCCTGCGAGTAAGAGAGTAGTCAATGCCAGAACAACGTGGCATCTAAATGCATGCGGATAAGGAAGTATAATAAATAGACTACCAAATCCACTTCATAGCCTTTGCTAGCGGAAGCCTTATCTTCGGCCTCTGTCGCCCTCTTGTCGGACACCACGAGCGACTTCTCAAGTAGGCGGAGCAACTTCTCAAGGACCTCATTCTTCTCCTCGGCAACAAGCAGGTTCCGGGTCATTTGATATGCGCGTTCTAACGCTCGCAACTGGGCTCGTGAGCCCTGGTCGGTGAGGTAACGAGGGGAAGCATCCCCCAGGACCTTCGCATCACCGCGGCCATACAAGCCGAACAAGATGTTGAACGCATCGTCATTCAGCTCGTTGTCCTTGATCTAGGAAGGGGTGACTGTGGAGGCAGTGTTCCTCGCCCCCCCCCCCCCCAGTCCAAAGTTGGGATGAGAGCAAAGGTTGTTTGTGGAGCTCTCTATCTCCTCCTCGCGGACACCATAGCGAGCAACTACTTTTCCTCGCAAGATCTATCTCTTCTTTTAAGGACGCCACACTTCTTGAAGAAGCTCGGCAGGAATGTCGAGGCTAACAACCTCCTCTTGCCCTTCATCGCCTGCCACAGCTCTCCTCGGGACCGTTGCAGGATGGGAGCGAGGAAGACCTCGGTCGGGGGGCTGTTGAGGACGAGGAGGGAGACCCTCGAAGTCGTCGGTGACGAACACAAAGTGTTCGGTCCACCGATGGATTTTATTGGACGTGTCATTGAGCGAGCACGTATAGCTTCCGAAGTAAATTACTCTATCCTTGGTCGTGCCAATGTAGATGATCCTGCGGAAGACAGTCATGTCGTGGGCGAACATCTCTGCCCACAAGAAGCACAGATAACTGTCGATGATCGCCACACCGTTGGTGTTCATCTGCGCGGGGACCAACCCATAGTACCAAAGGATCTGGCAGACATCCAGCCACAACGACAGGTGCAACCCCACTTCGAAGTGCGAAAAAAGAAAGGTGAGTTGGTCTGCAAAAAAGGTGTTAATGAGCTTTGTCCATCTCAAGCAACCTCGCCTAGTGATCGACTGGCAGAAACCGGTTTATGAAGCTTTCTAGCACATCCGAGCAAGTAATGGACTTCTTGAACTTCACGTCGGCGAAGTTCTACGCGTGCTTCAAACGACGAGTTGCTCCATCCTTTGTTGGCACCAACGAAGCCATGAGGAGCGAGTAATACGAGAAACTCGCACGTTGTAACTTGCTTAAACAAAACCAATCCGAGAAAGTGCACCGTTTCAAGACCCCACCCCCCATTCATAGACATCGTAAAAGAAGGGTATTGGTGAACGTCACGTGACAAGTAAATCAGTAACTCAAACTCTTCAGCAAAATGTTCCGTGCATAATGAACCCCTCGGCACCTAGACATCCAACTTGCCTTTGTCGAAATACTACAAAGAAACATATCTGTGTTACCTACAATGCGATCAAACATATATATAAAAAGAGTGGATGATGCAGAGCAAACACGAGCACGAGTTTTGGGCCCATTCGAGACTGATTTGCCGACTTACCATATATGGCGTGCCCGGATCGACGATCTGACTCCGTGTATGCGTTCGGATTCGCATTGTGAATCAAGTTCATATATAGCTTTGTACTTTTCAGATTTTATTTCATGTATTTTTGGCCACGGAACCACCGGCCAATCATAGTCGTTGATTTCGGGTGTCCTAATTTTTATTTCTTATAAATATGAGGTTTAGGGATGCAGTCATTCTCATTGTGGAATGTCTGGAGACACTTCTTCCTTCATTCCGGTGATCTCCGCGGTGCCGACTCCGTGGAGCCCCCTTAGTGACCACTCCTTGGGTAAGTTTGTATCTTTTGATTCTTCCCTCCACCTCCACCATTCTCTTGCTGGTCAAGCAAATCCATCCAAGATCCCTTCATCCCAGCCTCCCCTTGCTTGTTGCCAGCCTGTCACCCTCCCAATCCCGTGGAGCCACGTCAAACAGCCCCCCCCCCCCAATTTTCGGTTTTGCACAGATCTGGCATTCTAGCCCAGATCCAGCCACCTCCCGCCCGATCCAGCCCTCTTAACCCCTGACCAGCCTTCCCCTTACCCGATCTAGTTCCTAATATTCAGATTTATTTTATTTACAGCAGCCCTAATATTTGTATTGCGTTTTGTATTGGTTTGTTCGGTTGTAAACATTGTTATGGTTTTGGATTATTACATGTTTTTGGGATTTTCTGTTCATTATATTATTTTTCTCTCGGATTAATCTCTAACTGAATGAATGGTTTATTCGCCATGCGCTCGTGTTTTGGCCCTTCACGCGGAGGAAAGCCTAAGCTGCTTTTTCCCAAAAAAAATTATTCTGTCTTGCTTTTGAATTGCTTGTGTGGGATGTTTTGAATTTATTATCCAAGTGTGATCTCATCGTCAAACTTTTGCATAACATGTAGAGTTAAATCACTGATTTTCCGCCACCTAGAGATTTGTCTTGCGTCAATTGGTATCAGAGCTAGGTTACGCGTACTTTTTGATACGCAGTTGTAAAGTCTATAGGTTATTCATTATGTTTAGGTCAAAATTATTCCTCTCCTCACTTTGGAGGTCTCGAGTCCATTTGCACGCGTCCTCATGGATCCCCTTCAGGGAGACCATCACAACACTACGATGATTATTCGCAATCGCAGGACACCACTTCCAGAGATCGTGTTGACCCGCCGACACGACCCCACTATGCTAGAGACGATTAATATAACGATTGTCGTCGTTCTTATCCGTACAAGCAAGCAGATCGTGTTGATCCTTCGACAAGACTCAGCTACCTTATGGATGATTATTACGAGGATCATCGCTTTGAGAGAAATCTTGAGATTCAGTTTCATATTGTTGTCCCTCACTTTGACGGCTCATGGAGTCCAGAGTCTTTCAGTTATTGGTTCGTGGATATGAAGTATTATCTCGATCATTTTGAGTTATTCGATGAGCGTAGCGCCAAGTTTGCGAAATTTAGACTTTTAGATCAGGCGAGAGCTTATTGGTCTAGCGTTGAGAGGACCCGCGAGCGAGATCGTTTTCGTCGCATCGCTAGTTGGGTGGGCATGAAGCGTACTTTATGTCAGAGGTATCTGCCTTCATCGTATCAGAGTCGCTTGCTCGACCAATTATTTTCCTTTCAGCAAGGATCCATGTATGTCGCTGAGTACATGGATTACTTCGATGAGTTAGTTGTGAGGAGTGATATCCGAGAGGACCCAGCCACGGTCATTGCCCGATTTCGGTCTGACATACTTACTGAGGTAGTTTATCATAGCTTGAATTCTCTCGAGTCGACATATCAGCTCGCCCTTCGTTATGAACAATCTTTGATATCCGCAAGAGCTGGTCGATGGGATTCTCATCCTGATCTCCGCAGTACGAGCCCCTCTCATACTGAGGTAGCCACGATACCTACCACTGTCCTTTCAGCCACTACAGAAGTGATACCTGAGACGGATTGCTCTCATCCCAGTAAGGTGCTTAGCCCAGCGAGTGACCTATCTTTTGTTTCTGACGCTCCTCTAGTGACCCCGACTAAGAGTGAGCCTGAGTAACCTATTGATTGTGTAGTGTTGTGTCCCTCACCCACACTTCTTCTGTCATACACTGGATTAGTTAGTACCCCAACCAAAGACCCCATTCTTGACACCACACCCACAGACCTATTCTTGAGAGTAGGACTTTGCCCCCCTCCCATTGTCATTGCTCTGAGTCGCATCACGACCGAGAGCCCAGAGTCTGACGTTGATCTCGTAGTGGCTATGTCATACACCCACGGGGACACTACCCGTCACGAGGGTACTCATATGAAGGATCATGACCCGAGTGACGAGTTCTATGACGACCCCCATGTTGAGTCTCCTGATGAGCCACCACATCCTGGTGAGGATGCAATTCAGGTGAGCTGCTCGTTTACGAGTTTCGAGTTAGTAGAGGCTCTTCCTTTATCGTCCTTGCCTCCTTGGCCTTGTCGCAGAGGATGGGTATGTGTGGAGCATCAAGTGTCTAGGGCACCACCTGCCGACGCATCACACTCACGATGAATTTTGGAACGCACACCTGCTGACCCACCTGACGAGTTCTTAAATTTCAGGGGCACTCACCACACTATAGAGTCACGTCTTCTAGTCGGTGTACGCAATTTTCACTCGGGCGGTCGTCTTATCCGTGGACTTTTTGTACACATCTCCTGGTGATCCCCCGGATGTGCTATGTTCCCTGAGAGACATTTGGCTCTTTAGGAGCTCGTATTTAAGTATAGACTCTCACGATCATCTGAGCACTCGTCTCACATTGGATGAGTTTTTTATACTCCGCCGAGAGAGTCTCCTGATAGACCACCTCCCTAGATAGATTTTCAGGTCATTATTAGATTTTCTCATAGAGAGCATGTTGTGTCGGTCATGTGTCATTTACATCATTTGGATGAGTATGTTGAGTGGTTTCGTCATCATTTGCATGAATCTGTTGTGTTGTCTGTTTGTCGTTTGCATGTGTATTATGAGTCGGTCCGACGAATAATCCATATTGGTAATAAATCTTGTAAATCACAAGCGGATGTTCATTGGCAAGTGCAGGTACTTCATGAAGGCGGACAGGTGATGGTAAAAATCTGCGTTGTGAGGCTCTGTGCGAGGCTTGTTAAAAGCTTTAGCGTTAGGCGAATGGGTCCTTACTCAGTCCTGAGACGCATCGGGGTAAATGCTTATGAGCTGGACATCCCCGCGAGCATGGGTACCCATACTGTATTCAATGTCGAGGACCTGATGTCATACTTTGCACCTCACGAGTATTTGGGCACACATTTTGGCGGCCCTCCCGAGCCTTTACCATCGTTTTTACCACCCACCACCCATCCTACCCCCGAGCCCTTGTCACCACATTCATTGTGTCGTGCTCAGCCCATTTTTGACCCTCACTTACCCAAGGTCCTGTCCCCAACGGTTCCACCATTGGCACCTCAGATCCCACCGGATCCCTCTACTAGTGTGTTGAGAGATGAGATTATCACTGAGATCTTTATGCATGAGTCTGTCTCCTCTACAAACAGTCTTGTGTGTCACTACCTGGTTTGCTCGCGTGGACAACCCTTCACCGACGACACCTGGATACTACTGGTGGAGCTTGATCGACTCGCCCTGGGCTTCGACTTCAGTACGACCGTTTCCATTCAGTGGAGATGGAAGCTTTTCAGTCAGGAGGAGTTGATTGGCGAGGATACTCTTCCATCGACGACACTTGGACGATCTCTGGTGGACCTCTTCGAGTTTTACCTGGCATACAGCGAGAGAATTTTGATCTCTATTCATCGAGAGATGAATTCTTTCAAGCCGGAGAGATTGATATGGAGAAAAGACGAGCACGAGCTTCCCATTCGGAACAGATTTTGCGACTTACCATATATTGCGTGTCGGGATTGACGATCTGACTCCGTGGATGCGTCCGGATTCGCATTGCGAATCAAGTTCGTATATAGCTTTGTACTTTTCAGATTTTATTTCATGTAGCTTTGGCCCCGAGACCAACGGACAATCATAGCTGTTGATTCTGGGTGCCCTAATTTTTATTTCTTATAAATAGGAGGTTTAGGGTTGTCGTCCTTCTCATTGCTGAATGTGTGAAAACTGTTCTTCCTTCATTTTGGTGGTCTCCTCCACAGTGTCGACTCCGTGGAGCTCCCTTGATGACTCCATGAGTAAGTTTGTATCTTAAGATTTTTCCCTCCACCTCCACCATTCTCTTGCTGGTCAGCCACCAGTTCCCCCCTCAAAAATCCCCTCCCACTGCTGGTCGAACTCCTCCCAGCAACCTACAGGTCATCTATCTTGTTTTCCTTCATATTCACTATTTGAAAATGAAATTTACTATTCAGTTGTAAAGTTTTCTTCCCCCCCCCCCCAAAACAGATGTCGTTGCCCCTCTTCTCCTCCCAACAGACCGTCACCCTCCCTTCCTTTGTCCAGCAGGCCGACGCCCTCATCCCTCAGGCCGCCAGCCCCCCAGCCACCTCCAGAACCTGGGAAGAAGCTTCCCCTCCCTCCCTGCAGGCCCTGCCACCAACTCCCACCCTCCTCCCCGCTGCAGTGAGTCGGACCAGGGCAAATCCAGCCCAGATCCCTTCAGCCCAGCCTCCCCTTGCTTGCTGCCACCCTCCCAATCCCGTGGAGCCACCTCAAACAGCCGCCCTCCCCTCCCATTTCCGTTTTTGCACAAATCTGGGCATTCTAGCCCGGATCCAGCAACCTCCCGCCCCGATCCAGCCCTCCCAACCCCCGACCAGTCTTCTCCTTACCCGATCTAGTTTCACCAACCACCAGAATCCCTCTTTGAACCCTCCAATATTCAGATTTATTCTATTTACAGCAGCCTTAATATTTGTATTGTATTTTGTATTGGTTTGTTCGCTTGTAAACATTGTTATGGTTTTGGATTATTACATGTTTTTGGGATTTTCTGTTCATTATATTATTTTGCTCTCGGATTAATCTCTAACTGCAGGAAGGATTTATTCGTCGCGCGCTCGTGTTTTGTCCCTCCACGCGGAGGAAAGCCTAAGCTGCTTTTGCCCAAATAAATTATTTTGACTTGCTTTTGAATTGCTTGTGGGATGTTTTGTATTTATTATTCAATTGTGATCTAACCGTCGGACATTTGCATAACATGTAGAGTTAGGTCACTGATTTTCCGCCGCCTATAGATTCGCCCTGCATCGGTGGAGATCTCAAATACTCGTACCAACAAATAAAGATATACTACATGAATAAGAGTTTCAATATTTACAAATACACCACACAAATATTACAAAAGAAAAGAAAAGGAAACAAAGTCGCCAGCTTAGAGCATCAATTAACGCGTCTATCAGAGGTCTGCACATGGCTACCTGTTCATCCAAGCTCGCGCGCCCGCCGAGTATCCCTCGCCATATATTCCTCACTTAGGCGGATGTGCTCCACCATGCGAGTAAGGGTACCTACTGAGCCCATGCTCGCACAAATTCTGCGAAGATCGGTTTGAAGCAGATCTTGCCTATGCTCGAGGTCCTCCGCGCACCGTTCCAACTCATTGATGGTGTAATACTTGGCCTCAGAGCCCTTTAGTCAATACTCGAACTCTTCTTCCTTGGACATTCGCACCTCAAAGGAAGCGACTAGGTGATTGAACTCACTTATCGCCAGCCGATCCATCCTGGCTTCTAGCTCAAGATAAGCACAGGCCGCACGCATCTGATACTCCGGTAGGGGCATGTCGGTGGCGTCTATTAGGGCAGCTCTGGGAGACGTCGCACGACCTATCACAAATGGCAATCTGTAAGTGGTATTCTCAGAGTACGTGAAAAAAAGGAGGTAAAATACCAGGTCGCGAGGCATGGGGCTTCTGCTCGAGACGAGGCGATTCTCGATGACGAAGTGAAGGAGAGCGACGAGGAGAGGGAGTTCGGCGAGGCATGTCCCGATGACGAGGCGGAGGAGATCGACGGGGTGACGAAGTGTGATGACGAGGACTACGTCGACCTTCCGATCCCCCCCCCCCCCGCGGAAGCTCTATTCTACAGAGTGGAGAGCGAACGTGAGGCACCTGGTATCTAAGAAGGAGGCGAGCTCGCTGGAATGCCCAGGGGAGACTTTCTGCGATCGTTTGACCTCGGAATCCTCGCGCTGGTGGATGGTGCGAACATGGTGGATCATCCACCTTTTACATGTGGGTGGGTTGATGGAAGGTGTGGAGGCAAGCTTGGATATTGGTTGTAAGCATGCATAAAATAGCCAAAAACATGTGTGACCAGCTCAATAAACTCATACGTTTAAGAATCGACGGAGCCTGTCTGGAGGACCCAACAAAGATGTTTGATCGCGTTGTCGAAGTAGCGGTGATCGTACCGTTGAATTGTCTCACTATGAGAGTTTCCTGGGTGAGGCCTGGAGAGAACTGAGGGAGCCAGCGGACCCTACCATGCCAAAAAAGGTCGTAGAGAACTTTTGTGCCTGGGTGGTCTGGTGGATGTCAAAATATTTTTTTGCGCAGACAATCCAACCCGGTGGATCTATCCTGATAAAAGTTGGGGTGTCGATGCAGTGTGGAAGGGAAGGATGAAGCCTTGTCGGGCAGGGTGCGTCAAGAGAGGACGCACCTGGGGATCCCAAGGCAAAGGCGGCGTTAGCCCCAAATGGATGGTCAGGTTGTATGGTGTGTAGTAGTGCCATAATAAATGTGAACTGCTCGGAGGGCCACGAGATGAGTGTTGATGGTGGTAAAATGGTGAAGGCGTGCTTCGAGACCTCAACATGGGTTTCCATCGTTTGACGAGTTTTTGGAATAAGAAGGAAAGGGCGAAAGAGTAGTAGGGTTCACTAGCGACTGCAGGGAAGAAGCGGGACGATTAGGCATCGCAGGTGCGGAAAGTAGTAGATGGACGGATGGATGGAGCTAGAAGAATGTCACGGTAGTGGAAGGATCCGTCAATTTGAACGGGGCTCGAGCAGGACCTAGAGTCTCTGCCGAGTGCAAATTCTGTAGACGAAACCGAACGCAGAAGAAGGCTCGGTAGTAGGGCGAGGAGTCGGGAGCGGAGGTCGGATTCGCAGTTGCAGGAACTCATCGAGCTAGCCGACTGAGAGACTGTACCAAGCAGTGACGCAACTTGTTGCGGCCAAACGCAGGCAAGCGGAAGGCGTAGAGAACGACGATGGGTTCGAGACTCTCGTTCACTGCTGTCATTTACGGATTGAACGACACAGAATCCTCAAGCGGAAATAGCTGAACAAAACAGTGGTGAAGCTGCTTGTTACCTCAAAATCGGCGACCAAGTGCGTACGAAAAAAAGGCCAGGTCGGACAAATGTTACAGTCATGAAAATTTAAGTGCATTTAAACTTGAAAACAATATTTAATTCACGAGGGATACTCGTGTCTAACCTCAGAACGTTGGTTCCTCCTTGAAGTTCCTCTCCAAATGAGAGATCCCAAAACCTAATAATCAAAATATACATAAGGACAAAGACAAAATACTCGAAAGTTTCCTCTCTGTGTAGGGAGGGGGCTCACTTACAAATTACCTCATTAACCCTGCAAAATAATAAATACACTAGGACAAAGACAAAATAAGATGCTTCATGTCACCGCATGTGTGTAACAAAGAACGACATTGTTGAACGCAGTACAGACAATTGGTTGAGTCAACAAGCATTCCTCTCATTCATATGCGTTCGTCTCTTTTTTTAATGATGTAATTGTGTCGTCATGGTTTCTATTAAAGGAAAATATGTAAAAGGCCAATAATTAAGGCCCAAAATAGTAGCCCACTTATATCTTGTTTAGTCTCACATCTTAGAATTGAAAACCTCTCCTCTTCCTATAAATGTACTACATGGTATCAAAGGCAATCCGGTCCTGATTTTTTTCACGCTTCAAGTACTTAATCGTAGCTCCATTGGTGGTTTTTACTGTGGGCGACTAGCATTTTTTTCTTACCGTAGTTGTTTTTGCGGTTTTTGATGGATTCCTTTCTCCCTCTCCCCACCTTCTTCCCTTCCCCTTTTATAGGATTTTTCGCCGGGTCCCACCTTCTTCCTTCTCCACGTCCTACTAAGGCTAGTCGTTGTTCCCTTTTGCCGTCCAACACTCCTGGGTCACGGGCCTCCCACGACCTCCTTGCCGCTAGCCGCAGCTTCCTCTATTCGTCGTTCTCTCTAATCCAAAAGATTATCTCTTGCTTCAACCCGCTGCTCCTCAACCCGCATCTCCTTAACCCGCTGCTCCCTGACTTCATAATTGCCTACTTCAAGTCGACGCTTGCCTCTACTTGCCGCATTTTTTCGCCTGCTTCAAATCGTTGCAATGCCTAATCGCAACACCTTGTCGCAGATCTTAGCCGCCACTAGCCGCATCCTTGTCATAGCTAGCTGCTGCTCTCCCTTGACCTTGTCGCTCTACCTGCTGCTCAACCTGTGTCTCTGCTTTGTCGCACAAGGTCGATGTTGCCCGTACTCTTCTAGCCACGCTGTTGTGTATCGCCAGTAGTCTTGTCGGCGGTGTTTGATCTCCTGGTCGTTGTCTCTGTGTTTGCCTAAACGCATTTTGTTGTCTGCTAATTGCCTAGCTGCACCTTGTCGCTGCTACTGATTACCTAGTCTCACCTTGCCTCTCTGCTGGTTGCCTAGCCGTTGTTGCTCCCCTAGTAGCCTCAAAGGCCTGTTGTCTACCCGTACCTTACCACTTCTCATGTTCCATGGTTTCGACAGTTGCTTCCTCTCTTCCTCCCTGTGTTGTTGCTCCTCTTCCCGAAATTCGTGATAAGCTTCGGATCACCACCATCTCTCTCAGTGGGAAGCAAAACTTTGTTGAGTGGGTGCACTCAGTTCGCCGTGTTCTGCAGACCAAAGACCTTCTTCATCATCTGACAAAGACCACTCCTACTGCACCCACCAAGGAGTGGATCCATGATGACGGTCGTGTCCAATCATGGATCCTCAATTCCATAGACAGTGAGCCATATCAAATGGCCCTGTATCATAAGACGGCCAAGGCTAAGTGGGAAGAACTTTATTTCCTCTATTCTGGCAAGGACAACCTCCAGCATCTATTCGACATCATCACTGATCTTCAAACACTTGATCTCAGGGCAACAAGTGATTTGACCCCCTTTGTTGCAAGAGCCAAGACTCTTGTTGAGACATGGATACAACATCAGCCTCCTACGACGGATCTGGTTGTGCAACGGGCACAGAAAGAAGCAGTTGGGATTGTCATGATGATGGCCCGCGTTCCACCCCACCTTCACAGTGTTCGGGCTCAGATTCTTACAATATCTACAACTGCCGGATGTTTGTTCTACGTTCTTGAAGGTTACACCGCCTTCGGATGTTCCTGGGAACTTATCCCAGGCTCTCCTTCAGCAGCCTCTTTCAACTCTTCAAGCTCCTTCGGCTTGTGGAGGTCGCACCCCTTCTCGGGGACGGGGACGTACTGGAAGACCTCCTTTTAATTGTTCTCATTGCGATCGGGATGGCCACCTTGAGGCCACCTGTTATCGCAATCATGACCTACCTCCACATCTCAATGCTTTCATCGTCGTTGATCCTCACTCCAACCGTAACGACATACATGCTTTGTGCACTCAGCTCTGGCTCAGTTGCATAGACCTCCAATGAAGGTATATCATGTCTCTCCCGTAGCTCCCACTGGATTAATGACTCAGGTGTCACACATCATATTACTCCACAAACCGCCTCAATACTTCCAATCTGCTTATCCCAAGTTCATCACTGTCGCCAATGGTGACACCACACCGGTTTCTGGTGTTGCTGATTTGTCTCTCACTCCAACTCTCTCTCTATCCTCGGTCCATGTTCCGGGAACACCTTTTAACATACTTTTGTTAGTCGCCTTACTCGGGAACTTGATTGTTGTGTAACCTTCTCACCTTCCTCATTTGTTGTGCAGGATCGACAAACGTAAAATATCATTGGAAATGGGTGACTGTCTAATGGGCACTATCTCTTGGGTGTTCTGTCTACTGTTCTCTCCATGGTCTCTTATGTCGACTAGCATCGACGTCTTTGGCATGCTTCCCTCCAGATTCTCAATAAAGTTCTTCGCGATGTCTCTCTTCATGAGTTTACTTGTGAATCATATATTTTTGGCAAACAGCATCGTACTTCTTTTATTTCTACTTGTACTCGAAGTGATGCTCATTTTTCTTTTGTGCATTCTGATATTTGGGGATCATATAAAATCTCTAGTGTTTATAGTTATCGTTACTTTGTTATTTTCATTAATGATTACTCGTGCATGACCTAATTGTATTTACTTTGCAAGTTTGCGATCGTGCTGAAATTACTTCTACCTTTCGCGACTTTATTACTGAAACTCGTACTCAATTAATCACTACCTTAAAAGTACTTCACATAGATAATGCGCGTGAATATACTTGTTGTACCTTTTAAATCTGCGTACTGAGTTTGGGATCATCCATCAAACTTCATGCGCATATACTCCACAACAAAATGGTGGGTCAAGCAGAAAAATCGTCACATTCTGGCAGTGTTGTGGATATTCTCCGACATGACCGACATGTCAGCCGACACAAAAGTTTCATTAACAAAATGACACGTTTCCGATAGTTTTTACAAAATATCCTTTTGAAATATATCCACTGATATATCCGTTATTGACCGATATATTCGTCAATATATCGGTCGATATATCCCAACATATTATCGACTTGTTTTTTTCAATTTATTTTAATTAGTATCTATGGTCTAATAAACGATATACCAAAATCGTTTCATTGTTTAGGTTATTTTTTTCACTTCCTCTAGCTTTCTTCTTTGCCCAAGTCCATCATTGACTCCAATTATGTATGGTCTTTAAATTATGTACTAAAGATTCATTATCTTTTATTGTCATCAACAACTTCCCGACATTTTGTTTTCCCTTGTTTTATTTCACGCGTTATACCGTTATTACTTATGTAACACATAATGTTTATATTAGTTTGATAAATTTAGGAGTTCAATAAATATCAAATTATTAATATATATTAATATATATATATATTAAAAAATAATTAAATTTATATATAATTACACAAATAATTACATGTTAAAATCCGATATAAGAAATATCCTCGATATATCCCCCAAGATATTATAACCCACATAAAAAACATAAACCGGCGTGTCCCCGATATCCTACACCTACAACCTTGCATTATGGACGTCGTCAGGTCACTCATGTTTCAAATGCAGGTGCTCACACTATACTGGAACTTTACTGTTTTTGTTGTCTGTCATCTCATAAATCGCATCCTCTCTTCCATGCTTAACTTTGCGACGCCGTTTTGCCTCATTTTTTCTTTCAAAGCATCCTTTCTCCAACACACCTCATGTTTTTGGTTATACATATTATGTCCATAATCTTGGTCCGTCTACTGACAAGTTTGCTTCTTGGGCTACCAAATTTATGTTTGTTGGGTAGTCTCGCACTCAGAAGAATTGTGTGTTACTCTCTCATCGGTTGCAAATTGGTTGTTTCGCCAGATGTAACTTTTCTCGAGCACCAACCGTTTCACTCCTCTCCTCCAGCTCCTCTTCCCCCCCCCCTCTCCTCTACCTCGTCCTACCGTTTCAGTCATGTCTCCTCTTCCACGACTTCTTCCCACACCAACCCTGACACCAGTGCAACCCAAACCACCTCTTCGTGTATACACTCATCGTCCTCACAAGTCTGATGCCCTACAGCAGTTACCCTCTACCAGCGCTATCTCGCAGCATGTCGATCTGACATCGACCTCTAGGGCTCATCCCTTGGAAAATTATGTATTCTTGCATCGCCTCTCCCCACTTCTCCTTAAATCTGTGCTCTCTATCCTCCATTTATCTACATAACTCTTTGCAGGAGGCTCTCCAACATCCGGGGTGGCATGCGGCCATGGATGAGGAAATGATTGCCCTTTGGGCTACAGACTTGGGACCTTGTCCCTCTTCCTCCAGTACAGACTTGTGTCGGCTGTAAGTGGATCTTTGTCATCAAACATGCTCCAGACGGGACAGTTGAACGCCTAAAAGCTCGGCTTGTGGCTCGGGGGTTCTCTCAACAACAAGGTCTCGACTATGATGTAATTTTCTCTCCGGTCACAAAGTCAAATACCTTTCGAGTTCTGATCTCCTTAGTTGTTCATCAACAATGGCACTTACACCAGCTTGACATCAAAAATGCATTTTTCAATGGTGACCTTCTCGAGATTATCTACATGAACCAACCTCCCGGGTTTGAGACCACGGGGGAACCTCGTGTTTGTCATCTCAAAAAATCTATTTATGGTCTCAAACAGTCTCTTCAAGCTTGGTTTGACAAGTTTAGTAAAGTTGTTCGCGAAGTTAGATTTACTTGAAACTCAGCCGACATTTCTCTCTTTACTCGCCATAAACCAACCAGCACAGTCATTCTCCTAGTTTATGTTGATGATATTCTGATTACTGATAATGACTCCACAAGGATACAACCAATTAAGCAACACAAACTCCGTTTTTCAAACTAAAGATTTGGAAAATCTTCGGTACTTTCTTGGACTTGAGGTAGAAAGACGACGAGATGACCTTATCTTATCACAACGGAAATATTGTCTTGACCTTCGGGATGCTGGTTATTCGGGATGCAAACCTGTTGACACTCTTATGGATGTTAACCATAAGCTTTGTGCTCATGACTGACTCTGATCCACTGCTTACAAATCCATAGTATTATCGACGTCTTGTAGGAAAGTTGATATATCTTACTGTTACAAGACCCGATATCTCGTTTGTTGTTGTAGTTGTCAGTCGATTTACAAATGCTCCACGAGCCTCTCATCTCCAGGTCGTCGAGTGTATCCTCGGATACTTGAAGACTGCACCTAGACAAGGGATTATATACAATTCATCCTCCTCTCTATCTCTGATTGTCTATTTTGATATTGATTATGCTGACTCTTGATGATCGACGTTCCATGACCGATTTTTGCACTTTGGAGGAAAATTTATTACCTGGCGTAGCAAGAAGCAATATGTTGTTGCTCGCTCATCTGTTCAAGCTGAGTATCGTGCAATGGCTGTTGTTGTGTCTGAGCTCACCTGTCTGGAAAGTCTCCTTGGTGATTTAGAAGTCAAACTTTCCTCACCAGCAACTCTATTTTGTAACAGTCAAGTTGTTATACACATTGCCAAGAATCTTGTATTAAATGAGTGAATCAAACACATTGAAGTTGATTGTCACTTCATTCAGGAGATGTTTCAATTAAAGAAGTTTGAATTAGAATATGTTCCTGCTACCGGGAAAGTTGTTGACGTTCTCACCAAGGCCTTACCTTGATTGTTGAATCATCAGTTTTTGTCCAAGCTTGGTGCATATGACATATGCTCCAGCTTACGGGGAAATGTTAAAGAAAAATATGCAAAAGGCCTATAATTAAGGTCCAAAATAGTAGCCCACTTGTATCTTGTTTAGTCCCACATCTTAGCATTGGGAATCCTCTTCTTCTCTTCCTATAAATGTACAAATACATGTACTATGTCAATATATACACAATTGAGAATTTAATAAAATATTTCACATTTTCTCACTCTTGTGTCGTTTTCTACAGTTTCTTATAAATTGCATGTGCACTTCCACTTTACATCAGTAGATTCCCTTTTTTATCACTTTTCTTAGGGATCATATGTACTAGTTATCACCTTAAATGTTTAGGTAAAGTTGTTTTGTTTATGAATTATCTACTGATAGAGATAAATTATCACTTCAAGTCATTAAGTGTGCCATTTATGATATCTTTGCAGTTAGAAAGGGTATCATTGTTATTGCTCTACGCTTTAGTATGCTTTCAACTCTGCTAATATTAGTTTGTTTAGTCTACACTCTTCTTGGGCGCATCTCACTCATTGATTCATCCACTGAGATGCTCTCCATTGGGCTAGATCATTTTCTCTAGGTAATCATAATTTGTCACGTCACTAACATGTGTTGCTAATCGTAAGGCATTGTCAGGTGCTATCACATGCTGAATGGAGATATGCTATGATTGAAGAAGCGAAACATTAGAATTAAATGACACGACGGATTTGGTTATCCTTTCTTTTGATAAGTTTGTTGTTAATCATTGGTTCTATTAGTTAAACTCTCCTATGATGAGTTAGTTGACAAGTTAAAGGCTTTGACAAGTTAAAGGCTTATTTAGTTTCTAAGGGGTAGACTTAAGTATTTGGTGCAAATTACATTGATGCCTTCTCTCATCTTGCCAAAATTTCCTATGTTCGATTTTTTTCTCCTTTCTTCCTGTAAGTTTGTTGTTGAATATCATTAGGTATACTAATTAAATCTGTAGGTGATAGGTTGAAGGATCATTTAGTGTCCAATATATACACCTAAGTATTTGGTGTGAATGGCATTGAGACCTTTCATGCTGCCAAGATTGCCAAAATTAGATTTTTTTTTTTAACTCGTACTATTAGGCGGGACTGGCATCTCCATTATCATGACATACAAAAGAGTGATTTTCTTCATGGTGAAGGATGATGAAGTTAACATGGCGTAATTCTGATTTATTCCCCAAGGGGAATCTAGATTGGTCTATAAACTAAAGAAGCTCATATGGTCTGAAAGATAATCTAAAATACAACCTTTTTTAAAACTAGACAGAAACCACATAACCTTGAAAGATAAGCAGAAATAAACCATGAAATTTCTTTCAGATTTACCCGAAGGTAAATAGCATACAAAAACGTGTATATCATTAACAATTTCACCATTGCAAGGAAACAAACTTTCACAAATCAGTTTATAGCGAATGACTGACCTGAAAACACTCAGCACCAAGGAAGTATTGTAACATTCGGATAAGAGAAGCTCCTTTTGAGTAACTGATTGCATCAAAAATTTCATCAATCTCGCTAGCATGTTTTATATCAACCTGCAGAGAAATATTATTATTACCACGTGCTAGAAGAGTAGTAGTCAAACAAAAACATGGAAGTTGAGTGGTTCACGTGCATATTGCATGCAAAATGCAACAAATTAAACTATTTGCAATTCAACAATTGTATCATGAACCACAAGTAGGACAACTAGTACACCTAAACATACAGGAACCTCTCTCAAAGGTACTTTGCATTTTGACAACAGAAATGACCCCGAAAGATGATCAACACAGAAAATTTTGTTTATCACTTTGTTACGAAATCAAGCAAAAATGATAAACGATTTAACACGGAACAACACAATATTTATCTGGTTCACCCCAAGATGGACTACGTCCACATGCAGCAGATCGTTTCAGTAGATGAAAAATAGAGACGGTTACAAAAGATGAGGTGCTTGGAATTTTGTGTACGTGAACCCTAGAATAAGAGGAGTTTTATACACAATTATGTGCAATGCAAAATCCCCAAAATACCGGTGAACCATAAATAGGACAATCTATCGACCCAGCGGAACGTCTTCAAGTGTGGTGTCGACAGATGGGTGGGCTAGTCATAATGATAGGCTGGGGAAACGTCAGACGGGTTTAGATTCAAGGCATATAAATAACATCTCTCAAAGGTATTTTGCATTTTGACAACAAAAATGACCTAGCAACAAGATCACGCACACAAAACTTACTTATCTCTTTGAATAAATGATTAAAAATAATTAGAAATTTGTCATTGATTGTCATGATGAAGGCCCGTGTTCCACCTCATTTTCACAGCGTTCGGGCTCAAATTTTCTCATCCTCTACGACTCCATCTCTGTCGGATGTTTGCTCGATGCTCTTAAAGGTTACCCCACCACCTGATGTTCTTGGACCTCTATCACCGGCTCTCACATGCACATTGAAACACACAAGCACCGTAAGTATTAAGTCCAATTCATGTCACCAGTCAAATGTCTTAATTGTAGTTGAATCAGCTAGCCTCCTCGTACTAAGGTTCTAGCAGGGATAGTTGTGACATTTGAACGGTAGTGGTATGAAAGTATGAAACTGTGGTAGTAACAGTGGTAATAGCTTACCCACATGTTGGAACTTTTGTGACAATATTTTGGCCCAAATTTCACTTTATGGGATCTTGTGCGTTCATGAATGTTAATGCTACACAATACATATGTGACTGGTAAAATGTTTGCCAAAA
This sequence comes from Platanthera guangdongensis, assembly GCA_039583875.1. Lineage (NCBI taxonomy): Eukaryota > Viridiplantae > Streptophyta > Magnoliopsida > Asparagales > Orchidaceae > Platanthera > Platanthera guangdongensis. The sequence continues at coordinate 11,959,946 of CM077166.1, read as the reverse complement.
ACGTAATTTTAGGAAATAAATTATCACTGCACTTACCCAAATGCCTACCTGTATGTTTTATAACTGCATTCACAATCATCACCGTTCTCCTAAACATGGCCTAAACTAAGCATGAAGCAGAACACAATTCAAGTTGAATTCAGATTTCTTACATCAGGGATTGGGAGTAGAAACTGCCTAATTGTTTAACCAACTAAATCTTGGCAATGCTCAAAAGAGAAATTCACCTCAATAGGATGTGATTCAGCAAGGGCATCCAACCTAAGGCCTGAAACAGTATCATCAAGAAATTGTGTCCAGATTTTCCATTCCGGAAAAAAAGAATCAGCGGCTAAATAACTAACCTGCAAATAAGTAACACTCATTCAACAATTTCACAAGAGAATCAAATAAAGAGAGTTGAGCTTGAATACCCATGTTGCAAATCCCTCATTAAGCCATAAATGAGTCCACCATTCCATGGTGACAAGATTCCCAAACCATTGATGCGCCAATTCATGTGCAACAACAGTTGCCACCTGAAAATGTCATTCAGAACAGGTGTTTATAAACAAGATGAACAATGCAACAACATACCTAAAGACTGTAACATCTGTAATCTCACGCAATTTATTTAAATTGTAGGGTCAAATCGTGAAGGATTTTGATCGGAGCAGCGCGTCGTCAAGGTATAATGTTAGTATGATTGAAAATCGCGTTCGTTAATTAGTGATTTATGTCAGTCGTAAAGTTTGTGTGACACATTTTAATTTAATAGTGAAGCGCGGCACACTTTTGGGGTGTCAATAGCACTTCTCACCTTTTTCCCCAGCGGTTATTAAGAAAACCGCACCATTCTAAGAAGTTAAAGCCCGCAACACCCCTAACCTGATCCCGTAACTCATTTTCACGAGAGAAAAAAAACCGCAAACCCTCCTCCGCCCGTCTTCCGTCTCCCGCAAGTCGACTTTCCGCAACTCCGCAACGCACAGCCCGCCTCCCGCAAGCCCTAGCGGCGCCTCTCCCCACTTCGTTTCTCAGCGTAAGCCCTTCCTCCTTCCTCTACGGGCGCCGGTGAGTGCTCTCCTTCCTTCCATTGCCGTGGGAGAACCGGTTTCAACCCTAACCGGTGGAAATTAAGGGTGCAAGGGCAACGTTTTGGTCCCGGTGAGTTTAGTTCCTCTCTTGTCTTCATTCTTCGTGGAAATCCTTCTAATTGGAAGTTAATTCTAACTTTCTCCTCATTTTCCTCTTACCCTAGTTAGGGTTTGGAGTTCTAGATCCACCGCGAATCTGGAGTTGGGAGAGTTGGGAGCGTTGTGAGCCTTGATCACTCTCACGTAGAGGTACCACACTATGTTGGTCCTTCTTTGTTTACCCTAGCCATTTTTGAGATTTCTTTACCGATAAACCTAAAGGGAAGAATGTGTAATTTAGGTTTGGCTTGGATTGCAGATTTTTGGTGGTCTTGAGGCAAGGTTTTGGAAGTCCACGGTAGTCAGGTTTCCTTCGGAAAAACAAATGTCGCTGCATCGAGTGTACGAGCGTCACACCACCACTGTAAGAAAACCTAATCCCTGCTAGTTAGACGCATCTAGAAAATTATTTTTATGTATGTATGTGTAAATTTCGTACAAGCATCATAACCATGCCTACAAAGGAGTGGCGGTAGGAAAAACGGACGCGGAATTAGTTGTAGGGTAACCCCTTTTCCAAGACCCTAATAGTCAGATTATATGTGCTAGCGTTAGGCATGAAACCTTTACATGTTTACGCAAGTTTGGGAATTTGTTCAATTAGGGGCGTGAACGTCCCTTCTAGCCGACCACGAGAAAATTAAGAGTCGCTCAGTAGTACACTAAAGAGAAGTCTCAAGCCGAGTAGCGTTAGACCAAAAGGGTCAGTAAGCACACATAAGTCTTCTCGTGCTTAGTAGAGGCGCACTACCTTCCTCATATGGCATATGGTATCCTATGAGTAGTGGAGTCTTGGGAGTTGACTACCCTTTGAGATAGTCAGTAGATTCGAGACCGTGTCCGCGCGACACCAGGACAATTGAGTTCGTGAGATGGTCTCGGGTCGTCATATTTCAGTTGCGCATTAGGAGCTACTCTGCCTGGAGTCTTTTAAGTAGAAGTGCAGCCTAGAAGCCACCTAAAACTCAACCATAGACCTGACGTGAGACAGCGCACTAGTTAGTGAACGTCGAGGCTTAGGTAAATATAATGGAAATTCATGAACATAGCACGGGTGTGTCTTTGACCAGGAAGCATTGTAAACGCATGCATATCTAGCACAAAGATTTTGATGAACAAGACTATTTTTCAAATGGCATGCATTCATCATTTAAGAAAATATTTTAGTGTCACTAGGAGTTATTTTTCATTACTCTGACCACTCGTGGGCAATGTTTTTACAGGTGACCCAGATGGGAAACTATGTCTAGGATGAGCGTCCTTGTGGTGTCAGTTTGTACTGGTTTCCTTTTCAGTTTTCTTTCATTCAGGATACACTTGTAACCTTGGATATTGTATTTGGTTAATGTTTGAAATATCATGTATCAGACTTATTATATTACTTCAAATTTATAGTTCTTTCATCTTAATTCTTGTTTAGCGGCTATGTGAATCCAGTATACAGGCATGTGGTTACCCTTAGTTTTCTTTCATAGCTTCTGTTGTAAGTTTAAATTTTTAGTAGTTTCTTCTTTATACCTGTTTTGTACTAGTTTTAATATTGTTTCTCAGTTCTCTTTATATCGCTGACCCGGCCGGACGGCTGATTATTGTAAAACTGGGAATGGGTGTTTCAAAGACAGTGCATGTATTTTTTTAAATCAAGAAAATCATAGGGTATATTCGTTTGGACGAATTGGGACCCTAGAATTAGAATTTGAGATCTATTATTATTAATATTAGGCTTCACCTCCAATTTCAATTTTGAAGCTTCAACTTGGTCCTACCGAATATACTCTTAAGGTATTCAAGAAAAGAAAATGATGAATGACAATAAACAAAAGTTATAACTCATCATCAAACAAGTATGAATAATGTTACGAATATGGGAGGGGATGAGGGGCACCTTCGCGTGTGGAGCGAATATCAACGTAGGAACCAAGGTGATAATGGCATGAATCTCATCGAAACGGCGGATGTTAGCCAGTAGTGTGCATGGGCATCGCGCACTGTCACCCCTATTGTATTATTGCATCTTGTATTTCGGGTCGTTTGATTATTTATCGTTTGCCCTTTTATGTTTTGAGCAAGGCCATATATAAGCATGTAGACTTAATATTATTCATCATGTAAGTTAGATCAATTTTACCTCTTCTACCTCATACCCTCCTTTAAACCATATATCGTAACATTTGGTCTAATCTGCTGGATTCAAAGAGCGATCCCCACCACCCAAAGCCCGACTCCGCACTCGTTTGCTACAATCCCGGATGATCCGCGCCGCAGGATCTGACGGACGACCCATGCTTGTTGATTCGCGCTCCTCGTGCACGCGCCCCCTTGCCCTGATCTCCTGCCCGCGCATTATCGATGCCCGCCCACACATCGTTTGTGCCACCTGCACCCATGCTCATCCACAACTACTACAATCGACAACACCACCTGCGACACCTTTTGAGACTTTCATCCCTGCTCCTAGTGAAGGCTTTCGTCCGTGCTTCCAGCGCCCCTGCTCCCAGTGATGTGGTTCGCCAACGTGTTTCCACCCCATCCAGCCTACCTCATTGTGTGTATTTCCATACTATGCTCCATGGTGCAAACGAACATTCCCACGGCTTCAACCCCTACCGACTCGGCCATCTCTTGCCACCTCAATGCTCATGAGGAATCAAACACCTCTATCCGGGACTTGATCCAGCAGTTGTACACAAAGTTTGATACCTTCATCGTCGTCGACCGGGCAGCTCGTCGAATTCCAATGTCGACTCCCCTTCGGTTCTTGTCGTTCATTCGGGACCTATCGTCGAACCTCCCCAACCGCCTGTCGTTTCTTTACCACTGACCCGCTCCATCGACATCCCCACTTTCCACGGAACGGATCCAATGGGTTGAATTGAGAGTATGGAGCAATCCTCGACATCCACCATCCATCTGAGTCATAAAAGATCCTCAATGTTCTTGTCTGGATGGAAAGCTCGGCCCTCCATCGGGTACGCTGACTCCTCCAAAAGAACCCTTCCCACTTGTGATCAGAGCTCCAACAGTACCTCGTCCCTCAATACGATGTTCGTTATTTCGAGGTGGCAATGGAAAGCCTTTGTAGCGTCTGATGACACAACTCCACATTCGTCAAAGCTCGGGTACCTCATTTCTCGGTCAACTTAAGCGACTATCGTTGCAGAGCCATTAGGGGATTGTGTACGGGCCAAGATATGGTTGTGGGCACCTAATCTCTCCGGGCAGATTCTACTCAATTGAGTTCAGTGGTGTTAGTGTCATAATGGCATAGAATGGCTTTGTACCCTCGGCGACGCGCATGTCAATTGGGATCACATTACCATGTGTTCAACAGTCAGGGGTTCCTTTACTTTTGGCAAGGGATCCCTTAGTCGTTAGACGGATGCCTTCCATGTTATCCAGAAAATAGTATAAGTAGATTTTATCGCATACCTATGGCATGTAGTCGGGCCAACCCTATCACCCGCCACGAAACCACTCTAGCTACAGCGCATCCTAGACGCTTTCCTGGGAGACTTTGCAGATGATACCACTCGATCACCCTTCAATTTGGTTGGGGATCAGCTCCACCACCTGGGGTGTTTGGTTCTTTCGATGTCCTTTGGTTTCGTTATGTGATCGTTGACTGAGTTTCACTCGACACCGGTGGGTACGAAGGTACATTTCAGACCTATCGTCTCTTGGCAGGTTTGCTGATGCAGGACGACGCGTAGGGTTTATGCGTCTGTCGGTTTTTTTTTCTAGGAAACCCTAAATGCATGTGATTCTTGAATTAATTTTGCAAAAAAATTAGAGCGGGCGCAGCACTTAAGAAATTACGCAACTTGGAATTTTTATGAAAGACACAAAATTACTTCTTCATTTAAAATGAATTATCTTAAACAATGGTTCGATTTTAAATCCGAGGAAGGAAGTCTGCAACTTTCGATCCATTCCCCTTGTCGTAGCAAAACGGAAATCGTGAACTCCAAATACGTTTCCGTTTGGAGTTTTCAACGTAGCGTTTGCTAACAAAATTCGGGCAAAAACATAGCAAAAAGTCTATTATCCTACAAGAAAAAAATAGAGACATACACAAAGGAAGAGATAGGAACAGTTACCCACGGAAAGAACCGTCTTTCCGTATCCGAAGTCGATGGTGATCACGCGAGGAACTGCTCGTCACCTCTGATCTTCCACTCCGAGGTTGGCCGTTATCGCACACGGGCACCAAGAAATTAATTCACTCCTCACACGAGATGGTTCCACGGAATCACTCAACTAAGCAAGGAAGCCACAAACTAACACCCTAAAATTCACTCGCTCTCACACTCAAGGTGGATCCACGTAATCTCACACTTGCGGTGGATCCACGAAATCTCTAAGCACCCTAACAGGAAGCACACAAGCAACCGCTAACACCTAAATAGGAGATCCACGACAAGCTTATACTAATTTATCATTAGCTACAGTCGACACTTTTTCATGAACAACATCACTAGCATCAATCACCTACTCTCACGGGGCATCCAGCAAACAACAAGTTAATAATAATGTTCATTAATTAAAAACTTACAGCAATTGCTTCAATTTACTGTTCATCATTCTCCCAAACAGCAACCGGAAAACAAAATATAAGCAACAGCTAATTTTCCAATACCTAACATCGGATAACACTGCTCATCTTCTCCAGAGGAAGGTAATTGCAGTACACACATCTAACACCTAACTGTAACAGGAATTCGCATTGAACTCTTACACAGAAATCGCATGCATCAATATCAATTTCATATTTTCATCCTTCAACCACCTTCATATTTCACCTGCTTCTTCTTTTATAGGGCATTACCAGAACACGGTAAAAGATTCGGCCATGGAAGATGGAGAAACCGCCGGAGGATCGTGGGCGTCCAAATCTGGAGTCTGCTCGTCGTGGGAAACGGTCGAAGAGAAAGCGTGGGGTTCGCCAGTTGAGGGAGGCATGGCCGGGATGTGGGCCAACGGGCGTATGCACTTCCGCCATTTTTGGCTTTTGCGGGCCTGCGGCTTGGATCGGGAGGGGAGAAGGTGAACAGCCACCAAACCGGGATTCACTGAACCAACTTCTCTTTAACTTAAACCTATATATATATATATATATATATATATATATATATATATATATATATATATATATATATATTCATATTCTTATATATATATATAAACTCATACTCCCTTACAGCACACTCACACAAATATATATATATATATGTAATCATATCTATGTATTTGTTTTATATATATATATATATATGCATTTATACGTATTATGTATATATACATATTCCGTACAATAAAATGCAACACAATAAATAACACAAATAAACTTTGCAAAACATAGGGTCGATAGAGGTCCGATCTGGTGCTGCGTCGGGACTTTTATTTTTTTTTTTTTCGTCGACCTAGTCGGGGCTGGTCTCTACCAACTCTCCCCCTCTCGAAATCACTCATCTCTGGTGAGTGCTCCGAGGGGCAGTACGGTAGAAGTTTAACACCCATGCCAACGAACCAAGATCTCTGAAAACCACCATCAGTAGTGGTCACTGTCCAACATATGCTTGGGAACTGGAATAGAATAATCTCCTGGTGTCCATGCTCAACCTGAAACTGGCAGTGAAAATAGAAGTAACTACGATGGAAGTGTCAGTAGCAGAATGAAAAATCAGGGTGTCCTGAATGTGACTCCTCACTCTCACTCACCAACCCAGAAGAAACAAATGGAGGAGAAGGCAATGGAGATTCTAAAGACTCATGCGAGTAATCGTAGAATTAAGTCAGATTGGCTACGTTAAAAACAGGATTTGCTTCCCAAACGGAAGGCATTTCAAGTTCATACGCGTTTTGCTCAATCCGATTTACTACTCGAAAGGGTCCAGTTCTACGGTAGTTAGCTTCTTTACGGTACCAGAAGGTAGTCGTTCCGGATTTAGCCGAACCATAATCAAGTCATTCATTTTAAAATTAGTAGCTCTTTTATGCCCTTTTTAAAATTGAGTTGCATAAAATCATAAATACTATACACTTTCCGCTCGAAATATATTTTATGCAAATCATACAAATGCAGTGAATGAACTACTAATATGACTACCGCCACAAACTGATGGTTTCAGATACAAAAGGCAGCTCCTGAGAGAGGAACGTGATCAGGAGGCTCAGAGGGTGGATCATAACAGAATTCATCGCGGGGGCGATGACCACTCGAGTGCAAATCAGAGACAACAGTGATCAAATGTGTAAACATGGTGTGCGAATTGTCCCTGTAAGTGTGCGTGACAAGATATAACCTCAACGAATCAGTGAGTGCACCCTCAAACTCGACTGTGTCACTAAAGATGAAAACATCCCAAATGTGCGGTGAACCCATAAGTTTTTCATCTGGGGGTTCACCGGGAGGGATATAGCAAAATTCGTCGCAAAAGCGACGCGTGCAAACGTAGGCTCCAACAACAGATGGAGCGCTCTCAGATAAATGTGCACGAAGTGTGACAATTGTAAGAAAGTTGCTAGGGAAAAGTGAGGCATCAGGAGGCTCACCAGGTGGGACATATGAAAACTCATCGTAAAGACGATGGTCAACAAGTGGTACGTCTCATAACTCATCTAAAGTGCGAGCAACCAGATGACTATGCCCAAGCACTATCGACATCACGTAAGACAATGGAGCAGGTAGCCATGTCTTAAAATTCGCAAGTGTATTACTTAGAATAAGCTCCACACATGGACGTGGTGGTTCATCTGGAGGCTCAATAGGAGGGTCGTCAAATGACTCATCAGTCGAGTGATGGTCCTCCAGGAATGAGCCATCAGAAGGGGTCCTACTCCCAGATAGGGTATGGGTGACTACCTCGAAATCACTACTAAGCTCTCGACTCCCGATCGTAATGTCACTCAGTGCACCATCAGGTGTGGTGATGTGGCTCGATGCGCCATCGGGTGTGGTGATATGACTCGGTGCACCACCAGGTGAAGTGTGCAAGGAATCTACACTCAAAGGAGAGCTAGTAGATATAGCATCACAGACAGGGTCACTTAGTGGAGCAGACTCATATGGGGTTTGACTCCACACATCCTGTACTAGGACATCAGATAGAGTGGGTGACGTCTCCCTGCTTCGGGCAGTGGAAGGCTCTTGCTTCCCCTCAATATATATCATCATGTTCACCTTTGGAACACTAGGAGGATCGCTAGGTGTGATGTACTCGTGACAATAGTGACCTCTATAGGTAGTTCGAGGGTAATCATGATGAGTGTGCATGTCATAATCATGTCGTGCTCGTGGATGATCATAAGTCCTACGAACGTGTGGTGGTGGTCGCACATATGCAGTCTCAGATTCCTCATATAAAGGAGACGTGTAGTATTGATAACTAGAGGAATACTGAATCCTATCCTCATAATAAAGTGTCGAGGGACCAATATGATCCACTCGAGTACGAGGATGATAACGACGATAGTCATCGTACTGATCGTCTCTAGCATAATGCGAACGTATTGGTGGGTCAACACGATCTACTGAAAGTGGTATACGGTGATCGAGTATAATCATCGAAGTGTCGTAACGATCTCCGTGATGGAGTACCATAGGAGTGGGTATAAGTGAAGTTGTGATCCTCAAATAAAGGATTCCTCATAAAAGTAGACCTTTCCACATAGGGCTGAGGAAAATCGTAAAGTACATGGACAGAATGCTCATATCGAATTCGATGCGGCATTGACGTTTGAGGGGGTATTTCTAAACTACTCACCCTACCTCTAATGTTTTCTAACCTTTCACGCATCTAGCATGTACTTTCAGTTAAGGTCGTCAGTTGGTGGGCAGAAGGTATAAACGACTGCGGCGGTTGATTCCCTTCGTGTCCACGACTCGGATGACCACGTTCAACTTGAAGCATTCTATCACTATGCTGATGCATGTGAACAGACGTCAAATGCAATGTATGATTATGCCTAAAAAAAACTCTTTTGTTTTTTGGAAAAAATTCAAAATGATATGCGGGTTCCTATTCTACACAGGGCGGATCCCAAAATTTGGAAAAAATTTGACAACCTCGCTCTGATACCAATTTGATGCAGGACGACGCGTAGTGTTTACGCATCTGTCGGTTTTTTTTCTAGGAAACCCTAAATGCATGCGATTCTTGAATTAATTTTGCAAAAAAATTAGAGCGGGCGCAGCACTTAAGAAATTACGCAACTTGGAATTTTTATGAAAGACACAAAATTACTTCTTCATTTAAAATGAATTTTCTTAAACAAAGGTTCGATTTTAAATCCGGGGAAGGAAGTCTGCAACTTTCGATCTGTTCCCCTTGTCGTAGCAAAACGGAAATCGTGAACTCCAAATACGTTTCCGTTTGGAGTTTTCGACGTAGCGTTTGCTGAACAAAATTCGGGCAAAACCCAGCAAAAAGTCTATTATCCTACGAGAAAAAAATAGAGACACACACAAAGGAAGAGATAGGAACAGTTACCCACGGAAAGAGCCGTCTTTCCGTATCCGAAGTCGATGGTGATCACGCGAGGAACTCCTCGTCACCTCCGATCTTCCACTCTGAGGTCGGCCGTTATCGCACACGGGCACCAAGGAATTAATTCACTCTCTCACACGAGAAGGTTCCACGGAATCACTCAACTAAGCAAGGAAGCCACAAACTAACACCCTAAAATTCACTCGCTCTCACACTCAAGGTGGATCCACGTAATCTCACACTTGCAGGTGGATCCACGAAATCTCTAAGCACTCTAACAGGAAGCACACAAGCAACCGATAACACCTAAACAGGAGATCCACGACAAGCTTATATTAATTTATCATTAGCTACAGTCAACACTTTTTCATGAACATCACTAGCATCAATCACCTACTCTCAAGGGGCATCCAGCAAACAACAAGTTAATACTACTGTTCATTAATTAAAAACTTACAGCAATTGCTTCAATTTACTGTTCATCATTCTCCCAAACAGCAACCGGAAAACAAAATATAAGCAGCAGCTAATTTTCCTATACCTAACATCGGATAACACTGCTCATCTTCTCCAGAGGAAGGTAATTGCAGTACACACATCTAACACCTAACTATAACAGGAATTCGCACTTAACACTTACACAGAAATCGCATACATCAATATCAATTTCATATTTTATCCTTCAACCACCTTCATATTTCACCTGCTTCTTCTTTTATAGGGCATTACCAGAACACGGTAAAAGATTCGGCCATGGCAGATGGAGAAACCGCCGGAGGATCGTGGGCGTCCAAATCTGGAGTCTGCTCGTCGTGGGAAACGGTCGAAGAGAAAGCGTGGGGTTCGCCAGTTGAGGGAGGCGTGGCCGGGATGTGGGCCAACGGACGTATGCACTTCCGCCATTTTTGGCTTCTGCGGGCCTGCGGCTTGGATCGGGAGGGGAGAAGGTGAACAGCCACCAAACCGGGCTTCACTGAACCGGCTTCTCTTTAACTTAAACCTATATATATATATAAATGTATGTATATATATATATAAATGTATGTGTGTGTGTATATATATATATAAATGTATGTGTGTGTGTATATATATATATAAATGTATGTGTGTGTATATATATATATAAATGTATGTGTGTGTGTATATATATATAAATGTATGTGTGTGTGTATATATATATAAATGTATGTATGTATATATATATACATACATTTATATGTATTATGTATATATACATATTTCCGTACAATAAAATGCAACACAATAAATAACACAAATAAACTTTGCAAAACATAGGGTCGATAGAGGTCCGATCTGGTGCTGCGTCGGGACTTTTATTTTTTTTTCGTCGACCTATTCGGGGCTGGTCTCCACCACTTGCTCTACAGGTCCAGCATGTTTCAGCAAATCAGGCTTGCTTGTGGTTGCATCCCTCCCATGCCAGAGTGGGAACATGGCCTCGTACTTGACGGGCTGGCATGGGAGGTATGCGGCCACAAACAACTTGACGCGTTGAAACATGTCAGAACAGTAGTGGTCAAATCGCAACCTTTATATACCCTAACCTTAGAGGAGGCTGAAAAAGGAAAGGTTACTTCACAAATAGATATAGATGTCTCTTTCTGAGAGGATCTGGAATTGTGAATCAAGATCTACAATCTCACGAGATTTCTCTTTTTCATCTAATACACAAAAAGAGGTTAGAGCGAGATGGCTAGGTGCCTCCTCATTCCAGACCGGATTTAGGTCGACATCGCCATGGATTTCATTTCGAAACTTTCCTAGCACAAAAATGTGGATTGCATCCTAATGGTCATTGATCGCATGTCCAAGTATGATCATTTTCTCCTTCGCCATCTGTCATTGTCGTCGCCTTTGTGGAGGGTGTGGTCTGCCTCTGTGGGCTTCCACGATTCATTGTGAGGGGTCGCGACCCTCTGTTCTTGAGCACATTCTAGTCGGTGTTATTCCATATACAAGGCACTCAGCTTCATATCAGCACGGCGTATCACCTGCAGACGGATGGGCAATCTTGAGTCCTTGATCGTTGCCTGGATACAAATATTGGAGGCATTGTTTGTGATCACCCACGAGCTTGGGCAGAGTGGCTACCCTGAACGGAGTATAGCTGCAATATCTCGTTACAGACAGCTGTCGGTACAACTTTGTTCGAGATTGTCTATGGCTGGTCATCCCCTCACCTGCAATCTTCCCGGCAAATGTATGATCGTAGCATCAGTGGGTATCTTACAAGATCGTGACACGGATCTCCTTCAATTGCGCACCCACCATCAGCTGACCCAAAATAGGATTGTTGCCCAGGACAAAGGCTTAATAATACTTAACATGAAATCAATTCATTATTTGCAGAAATTAAAATGAGGGAGGTTATAAAATCTAAGGTGACCTCATCTTGTTCCAACGACAGTAGAGAAACACAAATCTTGTGGAGATTGTTCCTGCCTAAGGGAGTGGAAAGAAAAAAATGGCAAGGTAAAGGTTGGAGTCTCCTGATTAGAAACTATGAGAAGTTGATGTAGACTCAGATTAGGTTTTTTAAAAATTAAATATTTTTTAACCAAAATATTTTATTTATTATAAAAAAAAACAGGAATTTTGAAAAATAAGTGGATTTTAATTTTGAGAAGGAGCCGAGCGGGCAAAATCAAAGCTTTCCGCTCGAAATCACTCCCAACGTCTGAACTTCACAAGATCGTTAATCGTTATTTGAGAGACTCCCGCGAGCGTCTAGAGTATTGAACTGTGGCGGGGGTCATAGATCCACAAGCAATTACACACATAACAATTTATGAAAAATAAAACGGTAATAAAGGTGATTGAACGTTCGAGGAAAACTCATAGTCATTTAATTGAAACGCATAAACTTAATTTAATATAGAGTAGCAAGAGTACAGGTTACTTATGTAGGGGATTGGACCGGCCCAAGTCCACGGGCGTTGTCAATCCAACTCCATGGGCCCTATCAGTTGACGGAAGAAGGGGGTGTTGTTATCGTCGTCAACCTATAGAGTAGGAGCTCTCCGGAATGAATATGGAGGTTGAACGTGCTGACAGTGAAGATTGTCGATGGACGTCGAAGGGGGAGGCATGGTTGACAGCGTCCGGGTGTGGGGCGACGGCCTGAACTGGCGGCCTCCGGCTTTGGGAAGAACCGGCGGCGCGCGGCTGATGCTAGATGGCGGAGGAGTACGAGAGGCGATGGCTGTGCGGGATGGCTCTCGTCAGTAATACAGAGGGGAGGAAATTTTATTTCCTCCTCTGTAATCTACCCGAGCTACTCTTCTTCAACAGGTTGGGCCTTTTTAAAGAGCATTTTTTTTCCTGACCTCTCTTCTTTCCAATTAAAATCTTTCCAAATTTTATACACAAAATAATCACCCGTGGAAAACAATGGCCAGTATATTTCCAATTTGAATTTTTTGTTGGCTGTTGACATACGCCATAGATAATTTTCTCCAATTTGAAATTTAAATATGATTCCAAATATGGTTTTCAAATATAATCTCTTGGGTAACTTGCCCTATTTTAATCTATGCGACCTTAAATAATTTTAAGTTTGTCTCTACCGTCCTAACTAGCTAAATTACCGGACCTTTTTATTCAAGATCTCGTCGGACGGTCAACCCGATGAGCCAACCAACTTCAAAAAGAAAATGCACAAAAAATACATGCTAATAAATAAATGTTGAATAAATAAAATGCGTGACTTAGGATGTGGTGAAAGATGCATCATAAGCACAAAGAATCAAAGCATCGTGAAATCGAAGGAATAATCCCGACAAAAAGCGAGTAAAGAGGAAGGAACTCACTAAAAAAATTGGATTGACCGGTTACCATACAGACTGGCGGATGGGAGGTCGATCATGAGTAGAAGAGGGCTTGATCGACTGTCTAGGACAAGGAGTTACTTCCTTGTTAACGAAGAAGATTACTAGAGCGGCGAGGGAGAGCGTCACGTGTGTTTCCATCGACGAGCAAGGACGAGAGACCGAAAAGCTCGACCCGGCAATTTCTCCTTCTCCAATCTCGAGAGGTCTACAACACTGATTTTGGGGTGTCATGCAGTGGTTGGGAAGGGAATAAGGTCACTGTGCACTTAAAGGAAAGAAAGAAAAAAATAAACTGCCGATTTTACCCTCTCTCACGCTTGTGTATTTACATATCTTGTGGTTGTGTTCATGACATTCCCAAGCATGATTTCCAACAATTTACAATTACGATAACCAAATTAAAAAACGTATTATTTTGAATAGGAAAAACCTTCACAAACCCTTGAATCGTGTCTCACAAAATCACGTACAATTTCTCGCTAAAATGCATTATTAAATTTGCACTAAACTCATAAAGCTTAACTGTAAAGCGTAATTACCTCGACTTGATGTTGTCTCTGATTATAATTATTTGCGCTCGGATCTTGCAATCATGAGAGACGGCGCGCGTAAATTTTGAATGTTACAACTCTACTTGTCCAGCATGTTTCAGCGGGTCAAGTTGTTTGCGGTGGCATGCCTCCCATGACCGAGTGGGAACGTGGCCACGTACATGACGCGCTGTCATGGGAGGCATGCAGCCACAAACAACTTGACACGTTGAAACATGTCAGAACAATTAGAGCGAGTTGGCAAGGTGCCTCCCCATTCTATACAGGATTTAGGTCGACATCGCCACGGATTTCATTTTGAAACTTTCCCGGTGAAAGAATGTGGATTGCATCCTCGTGGTCATTGACCGCAAGTCCCATTATGATCATTCCCTTCTGCTTTGCCAACGGTCATTGTCGTCTCCTTCGTTGAGGGCGTGGTCCACCTCTGTTGGTTTCCACGATCCATTGTGAGCGATCGCGACCCTCTGTTCTTGAGCACATTCTAGCCGGTGTTATTCCAAATACAAGGCACTTCACTTCGCATGAGCACGGCATATCACCTGCAGACGGATGGGCAATCTAAAGTCCTCGATCGTTGTCTGGAGATATATCTTGGAGGAATGGACAGTGATCACCGGCGAGCTGGGGCGGAGTAGCTACCCTGGGCTGAGTATAGCTACATCTCCATCCATACAGTTGTTCGCCTGTCGGTAAAACCCTACTCTAAATTGTCTTATGATCGGCCACCCCAATGCTTACATGCAACCTTCCCGGTGAATGTTCAGTCGTTGCATTGGCGGGCATCTTACAAGATCGTGACACGGTTCTCCTTCAATTGCGCACCCGACATTAACAGGCCCAAGACAGGATGTCTGCCTAGGCCAACCAACATTGTCGCCACATTCAGTTCATGGAGGGCGACGAGGTCTTTATCATACTCCGCTCATGTCGTTAGATCACAGTTTATTTGCCCTCTCACACCAAGATGGCAGCCAAGTTCTACAGTTCATTTGAGATCCTCTCCCGTATAGGCAGTGGTACATACCGACTACAGTTGCCCCCGAACGAGCCGCATCCATCTGGTGTTTCATGTCTCTCAGCAGAAACGTGCGATAGGTGAGCACCTTGTGGAGACTGTATTACCTATTGCTCTGTCGGGCATCGACAAATGGACTATATCCCTCAATTTATCCAGGATAAGCGCACTTTGCTTTGAGAGGGTCTTTCCATGGATCGTCTTGTGCTCTGGAATCCCATCTGAGGTCTTATGGGTGGATCGCGACACATTCTACGAGCAGTTCCCAAACTTCTGCCTTGAGGATAAGGCAATTATTTTAGAGGGCAGCATTATTATGGATATGGATGAGGACGAGGGGCGCCCTTACGTGTGACACATATATCGATGATGGACAAAGACGATAAGGACGCAGATCCCATCAGAATGGAAAGCATTAGCCAGTAGTGTTGTGTTGATTTGAGAGAAAAACGATTATGTTGTTTTTGAAAACATGAAAACACTCCTCAATATATAGAAGTGACAAACATACAAGCATAAAAATAAAATAAAGTAAAAACCTAACACTCCCTCTCAAATTGGGCTTGTGATATCTGTCACACCCAACTTGGACATAATATTACCA
This sequence comes from Platanthera guangdongensis, assembly GCA_039583875.1. Classification (NCBI taxonomy): domain Eukaryota; kingdom Viridiplantae; phylum Streptophyta; class Magnoliopsida; order Asparagales; family Orchidaceae; genus Platanthera; species Platanthera guangdongensis. The sequence goes on along the minus strand of CM077166.1, from coordinate 11,944,261 downwards.
AAACACTTATGAGACAAAGCTTTTGTAAGCACATTGTTAGCTGTTGATCGGAGGGGACACATGGAATCCTAACAACTCCCCCCATTAATTTTTCCTTGATGAAATGTCGATCGACTTACACATGTTTAGTGCGGTCATGCTGAACAGAATTGTGAGTGATGCTAATGGTGGTCTTGTTATCACAGTATAGTCGGATGGAGCCTTTGCTACAAATCCCAAGTTCAAGCAAAAGGGATCGAATTCACATTCCTTCACATATTCCCTAGGTCATAGCCCTAAATTCTACTTCGGTACTAGATCTGGCAACATGGTTTTTGCTCCTCCAGTCACCAGATTTCCCCCAACCAGGGTACAATACCCAGAAGTGTATCTACGATCATCAACTGACACTGCCCAATCAGCATTTTTGAAAACTTCAATGGATAATTTTTTGTTCGGAGAGAACAAGATGCCCCGTCCAGGAGAGGTTTTGAGATATTTGAGAATCCGATGGGCAACATCCAAGTGGTGTGATGTAGGAGCATGCATGTACTAGCTAATAACTTCAACAACATAAGATATATCCGAGCGAGTAGGAAACTGATGTAGGGTAGGCTATGGAGTGCACCACCTAGACTCTATCTGCAACACAACCATCGGTTCTCGCAACAAATTAATTGAGCAATGAAAGTTATTAACGTCACAAGCAAACACTTGCAACAAAAATTTATTTCTAATATTGAGCGAATTTTTTGTTGGCTTTCCTCCACTCGGAGGGCCAAAAGCGAAGCGCGCGGCGAAGAGATCCTCCTGCAAGTTAGCAACCAATCGGCACAAAATACCTTAAGCAAGTCCAAGCAAATACTAGGTCAACCAATACTAACAACAAGAAAATAGTACAACCAAATCACAATTATAACTCAAGACTAGGGGGCCGGTTTTGGGCAATGGAGGTGGCGGATCCGGATGACGTAGATCGGGTGCCGGGTGGTGGAACCGGAGGTGGAGGTAGCGGGTTGGGGCTGATTTGGTGGGGGGTGAAGGGATCGGAGAGGTGGAGGGTGAATCCGGAAGGATAAGCGTAGATCCGGACTCGGGAGGGCGGATCCGGTAATGGAGAATCGAATCCGGGTTAGGGAGATTAGATCGGGTGGTGGGAGGGTAGATCGGGACAACTAGAGCCCGGGTCGTAGGGGAATAGTGGGGAAGGGGGCTAGGGAAGGTGGATCCACGGATTTTAGGGCGGGGGAGGAGATTCGGCGGGCTGGAGGGGGCGGAAAGGGGATGCGGGCTGGGATGCGGGTAGGCGGAGGAAGGGGGAGGGTCGGCATCCCTGTTCTGGGCGGAACTGAGGCCGGCCGGCTAGGCGGTTGTTGGGCGGAGGAAGGAGGTAGGCGGGGCTGTAGTTGGGCGGAGGAGGGGGTTGACGGGGCTGTAGGTGGGCGGAGGAGGAGGGAGAGAAGAATAGGAAAACTTACCCCCAAAGCGTCGGCACCAAGGGTCCACGGCGTCGGCACCGCGAGATGACCACCGGAAGTAGGGAAGAAGAGCTCTCCAACTTCACCAATGCAAAAAAATCCTAAACCAGCCACTAGTCCTATTTATAAGAAAACAAACATTAGGGCATCCCATCAAACGGCTATGATTGGCCGGTGGGTTCGCCCTTAAATAAACTAAACACATGTCCAAAAAAAATACATAAATATATGATTCTGATTCGCGGCGACGTGCCGGACGCAACCGCGGGGTCGGATCGGCGATCCGATCACGTCTTCCGGCGGGAATAAATGAACGTGGGTCCCGCCCCATCATGTGCACGATCCGATGGACTCCCATCAGAAACAGGTAGATGAGTCTCGCCCACCAATCGTTGAAAGCCACTGATAATTTGTGACAGGATCTCCACCATTCCTCCTGAATCTATGGTTCACTTCAATGGGGGTGTCAGCAGGTCTACACTCACTCATCCTCGTAGTCCCCAACAGGTCAAGGATGTACTTCCTATGTGAGATAAAGATACCATGCTTGGATCTAGCAACTTCAATGTCATGAAAGTACTTAAGGTTCCCAAGATCCTTTACCTCAAATTCATTGGTCAGTCTTGTCTTCAAAATTTTTTTCTTCCATGTCATCCCCAGTTATGACAATGTCATCCACAAACACCATCAATTTCCCTTGTTCGTGCTTTACAAATAGAGTATAATCAGCATTACTCTGAGTATACCCAAATGTCACCATTGCTCGTTGGAACCTTCCAAACCAAGCCCTTGGGGATTGTTTTAGGTCGTATATAGCCTTCTTCAGTCTAAATACCTTTACCCTCAAACCCCTCAGAGGTAAGATCAGGAGGTAGAGACGTATAAACTTCTTCTTTCAAATCTCCATGGAGGAAGGCATTCTTCATGCCCAACTGGCTGAGACTCTACCATTTGCAGGCAGTACACGAGAGCAGAATACAGATAGAATTAATCTTTGCAACAGGAGCAAAGGTTTCCTGATAATCAATTTTGACCGTTTGCGTGTATCATCTGCCGACCAACCTAGCCTTAAAACGATCCACAAGACCTTGGGAGTTTTGTTTCACCGAAAAAATTCACTTACATCCAACCACGGTTTTGCCTTGAGGAAGATAAACAAGGTCTCATGTGCAATTCTTCTCAAGTGCTATCATCTCTTCCTGCATAGCATCTCTCCATTTTGGATGCCTCAGAGCTTCTTGCCATGAAGGTACGGAAATGGAGGACAAAGAAGTAATAAAGGCTCTATGTCGGGAAAACAATGAGTCATAAGTTACATAATGAGATAAGGGATGTCGAGTGGAAGCACGGCTACCTAGAGGACCGGTAGACGGATCAGGCGTGGATTCCGATATAGTGTGCAAAAGCTAACATTTGTACCCCTTCGTAGACTAGTATAAACCTGCAAAGGAGTAGGGAGAGGAGGTAGAGCTGACGGAAGAACCACAGGTGGGATAGTAGGCTGGTATGGAGGAGATATAGGTACCCCTTCGTTGACAAGTATAAACCTGCAAAGGAGGAGTAGGGAGAGGAGGTAGAGCTGACGGAAGAACCACAGGTGGGATAGTAGGCTGGTATGGAGGAGATATAGGTAGGGGAATAGCAGGGGAGCTCACTTCCAAGGTAATAATCTCCCCCTGAAGAGAACTCCCATAATAGGACTCGGATTCATGGAAGGTGACATTCATGGATACAAAGGTCATGCGGGTCATCGGATGAAAACACTTATACCCTTTTTGGGTGTTCAAGTATCTGACGAAGACACACTGATGAGCCTGGGGATCAAGCTTGAAGGTGTGATGCACATGGATAAAACACGCACATCTAAAGATATGAGAGGTAAGCTCACTAGGAAGGATATTGAGAGCTTCTAACGGAGTTTTGTGGTTTAGGATACGAGTTGGCAGAAGATTAATAAGATGCGTAGCCGCGAGTACAGGGTCCCCCTAGTAGTATTTGGATAGGTGCATCTGAAGTAATAAACAACGAGCAACCTCCAGGAGGTGCTGATTCTTTTGCTCGATGACCCCATTCTGGACAGGAGTGTACACGCAGGAAATTTGGTAGATGATACCCAAGTCACAAAAGTAGCGTTCAAAGTGAGAGTCAATGTACTCACGACCATTATCACTTCGCAATACTCCATGGCATTGAATTGTATGGTGAATCGGTGATCATTTTGTGGAAATGCCGAAATAAAGGAAAAACATCGGATTTATTTTTCATGAGACAAACCTATGTGCACCTAGAAGAACAGTCGATAAAATTGACAAACGACTTGCACCCAGAAATAGAAGCAACCGGGCTAGGGCCCCAAAAATCAGAATGAATAATCTCAAAAGGTGTAGCACAAGAAGGGGACATTCAAGGAAGAGATGCCTGCTTATGCTTACCCAGTTCACATACATCACAACAAAAAGTGTTAAAGACAGAGGGCTTCATAGCAAGAAAAATAATTTCATAACATAGATAAAGGGATGTCCAAGGCGAAGACGATGCCACATGAAGAGCACGCGGAGAAGGGGTAGGAGGCGAGCTGGAGGGGTCAAACAGATATAGTCCATCGCACAGTTTACCAGAGTCAATCACCTTCCTCATCATCAGGTCCTGAAAGATACAAGAAGATGGTAAAATAGTCACTGAGCAGTGCATAGAGTTAGTCAATTGAGTAATAAAAAGAAAATTGCAAATAAATTTAGGAACATGAAGAACAGACGAGAGATGGAGGAAGAGCAGGGAATGGTTCCTTTGCCAGCAAAAAAGTAAAAGAAACCATTAGCAACACTTACTTTATCATGACCCGACAACGAAGAGTAGGATACAAAACCTAAAACAATGCCATTCATATGATCGGTGGCTCCTCTATCGATGATCCATTGGATAGAGGGGCGGTTAGAAGCAGAATAAGCATCTGGGGGCCCTGGTGGGAATATGAGGACGATTAAGTAGAATTCTCTGAAGGATGGTCGTGCATCAGACGACGAAAGGCAAGAATTTCGCCCGAAGAGAATACAGGAAGGGTTGTCAGAGTGGACGTATCATCAAAAGCATCAGAGAGATGAGCAGAGCGGGACTGAGGATGACAGCCCGAAGAGCGACCATAGCCACGACCACCACGAGTACCAGGACCCCCTCTGGGCGGAGGAAAGTTGTGGAGCTTGAAACAGGTGTCCCTTGTATGACGGTCCTTCCCGCAATAATAACAGAAGGCGGTAAGTCACGAGGAGGACGCCCAGCGAGGCGAAAATGAGATGCAACAGCACAACCTTCTGAGGTAGGGTCAGAATGTGAAAGTCTGGCGACGATCGAATTCTTGTTGAAGAAGACGGTAAACCTCCGGCAGAGAGGGAAGAGGAGACCACTCAAGAATCTGGACACTAATATGATCAAAGTCACGATGCAAGCCATGGAGAAACTCAAAGATTCGATTACGTTCTTCACGAGCCCGAACAAGAACTTCGTCTTCATGAGAAAACGAGAGTGAGCACATCGAAGTGATCGTACTATTGATATAGCTAAGTAAACTCTAGGTAATAGGACGACGGAGAGCGATCGCCTTGCCGAAACAGGAAAATTCGGCGGCGAGGTTGAAAGATCTGAGCAGCATTGTTCCGACAGGAATAGGTAGCCTCGGCACATTGCCAAATATCAGCGGCAGTGTCCAAGAATAGATAATTCTTTGCAATGCATTCATGCATGGAGGTGAGAAACTAGGACATCACGAGGGAGTTTTTGGACTCCCATTGAGAACACTCGGGAAAGTTCAAAGCAGGAGCAAGTGTAGTGTCATTTATATATCCAAACATACAGCGGCTCTTTAGAGCAAAGAGTAATAGAACGAGCCCATGGCAGATAGTTGATGTCATCAAGTTTCATGGTGGTTATCTGAGGAGTCCCCATGATCATGGAGAGGGTGGTCGAAGCCCAATGCGGATACCGGGGAGGAACCAAACGACAAAGGGGGAGATTCCACACTCTCATCCATATTAACCCGAGGATAGAAACCACAAAAAAGCACACATGAGAATAAAAGTGCACAACTAAATGTTGATCATAGAAAGAGAGGAAAAGCAAGCCCGGCAAAGTTTCTGAGCCAAGAACACCAATAGAGGGCCCAAGGAAGGGTTCATCCCCGCAAGAAGGAGAAGGACTGGACGCCGGAAGAATAGATTGGGCCTACGAAGGCATTCGAAGAAGCAGTAACGGCGTCCAGTGCCCAGGCGGAGAGAGAAGGAAGAAACAGGAGAGAGGGAGGCGGAGACGGGAGCCTCTCCTGTGGCGGCGGGGCGAGAGAGAGAAGAGGAACCAACAGGAGCCTCTCCTGGCTGGCGACGGGGCAAGAGAGAGAGTAGAGGCGCCGAGAAAGGGCGGCGCGAGCGGACAAGATCAATTAGGGCACCGCAAGCCAAGAATCTTGTGTGTAGGTATATTTTACATCCCCAAACTCTCGTAGCGGCGGGAAGAGAGCTCTTATCAGGCATACCTTACTACATAATATATATCATATTCTCTAACTCTCGTAATGATGGAAAGAGAGCCCACAGACCTTGCGGCTACAAAATATAGATTACGTTTTTCAACTCCAGTAGTGGTGGGAAGAGAGCCCTCATTGGGTATACTTTACAGCTACATAATATGCATTGTGTTAATTTGTGGAGCCTGACTACGTCTGGGAGTACTGAGACATTTATGTAATTTTCTCCTATCTTTTATGCTACGTGTATAAAAGGCCTTTTTTGGCCTAGGGTTTCTGTGTGTGTGGAAAAAAAATCAAGGAAGAGAAGCGGCGGAAAAAGAGAAGCGGTAAACTGTTGATCGTTCTTCATAGTGGATTTTCTGGGCACGGGTGGTTGTGGTTTTTTCCCCGCATTTGGAGTTTTTCCATGTTAAATCATTGTGTGTCTTGGCTTGATTTTTTGCGATTCTTGTGTGTTCTATGGGCGTCGTATTTCCTAACAACCGGTATCAGAACCAGGTTCTTCACGGGAAGATGAGAGACGACCCAAGGTACAAGATCGAGAAATTTGATGGGGCAAATTTCGCATTCTAGAAGATGCAGATCGAGGATCTGTTGTACCAGAAGAAACTGTTCTTGCCTTTGGGCGGAAAAGAGAAGAAACTGTTCTTGCCTTTGGGCGGAAAAGAGAAGAAACATGTAATGATGAAGAATGATGAATGGGAATATCTCGATAGAACAGCCCTAGGTACGATCCGACTCTCGCTATCCTCTTCTGTTGCTTTCAATATTATAAACGAAAAGACCACAAAAGATCTCATGGCCGTCTTGACAAGGATGTATGAGAAGTCGTCGGCCTCAAACAAGGTTTTCTTGATGAAACGGTCATTCAACGTGAAGATGCCAAATGGTGCATCGGTGACCGAGCATCTGAACAGTTTCAACATCGTAACAAATCAGTTAAGTTCTGTCGACATCAAGTTTGATGACGAGGTTAGAGCTTTGTTACTGCTTTCTTCGTTATCGGATAGTTGGGATAGTTTAGTTACTGCAGTTAGCAACTCCTCTGGAAACTGTAAGTTAAAATTCGACGACATTGTTGGACTGGTGCTGAACGAAGAAGTCTGCAAAAAGGCAAATCCTGGAACTTCTAATTTTGCTCTGAATGTTGAGAGTAGAGGAAGAAAATTCGACGGAAACTTTGGTAGAGGACGTTCCAAGTCTGCGCGAGGAAAATCCAAGCCCTAGAAGGGGAAGTTTGAATGTTGGAACTGCGGGAAGAAGGGTCATCTAAAGGTGGACTATACTGCCCCAAAGAAGATCTTTGGTGGGAAATTTGAGAAGATTGTTACAGCGAATGTTGCTGCAGATGATCTAGAGGATGCACTAATTCTATCTTTAGATAACACCGAGTGTTGGGTGGTTGATTTAGGCGCGTCTTTTCATTCATGCCCAAACAGGAGTAGTTTCAAAAACTTCACTGAAGGAGATCTGGGAAAGGTTTACTTGGGAAACAATCAAGCATGTGATATCACCGGAAAGGGAGATGTGGATATTCGTCTACCAAATGAATCTGTATGGAGTCTTACGGATGTGAGGTACGTACCACGTCTGAGGAGAAATCTTATCTCGGTCAGTCAATTTGCAAAACAGGATACCTTTGCTTCTTTTGGTGACAAAACCTGGAAGACCACTAAGGGTTCAATGCTCGTTGCTCGAGGGACCTTGGATGGTACCTTATATGTTATCAACAAGGAATCTGATTTTATTTCTATAGCAAAAACGGATGATGATGTAGAACTATGACACAATAGACTCAGGCATATGAGTGAGAAGGGAATGAAGTCCCTCATCTCAAATGGCAAACTTGCTGGTTTGAAGTCCGTTGATTTGAACTTCTGTGAAGACTGTATTTTCGATAAACAAAGAAGAGTGAGTTTCTCAAAGGCTGGAAGAGAGTTCAAAACTCAAAGACTGGAGTTAGTTCACAATGATGTGTGGGGGCCTACTGTTGTTAACTCTCCTGGTGGCTCTTCTTATTTTGTTACCTTCATCGACGACTGCATGAGTAAGGTTTGGGTATATTTCTTAAAACACAAATCTGATGTTTTTTTGTTTTCAAAACTTAGTTGGTTATGATTGAAAATGAGACGGGTCTAAAGTTGAAATGTCTTAAATATGATAATGGTGGTGAGTACTTTCACTCAGAGTTCAAGGAGTTATGTGTCAAAGAAGGAATTAGGCGTGAATACACTGTTCCAAGGACGCCGCAACAGAATGGCATAGCAGAGCGCATGAACGGGAACATCACAGAACGTGCTAGGAGTATGAGGTTGCATGACGGTTTGCCAATACAGTTCTAGGCCGATGCAGTTAACACTGTTGTTTACTTGATAAATCGCGGACCTTCAGTTCTGCTGAAGGAAGGTTTACCCGAAGAAGCATGGAGTGAAAAAGCGGAAAAATTTTCTCACTTGAAGGTTTTTGGTTGTACAGCTTACGTTCTTACTGATGCAAGATCCAGGAGTAAGCTTGATGCAAAGTCCAAGAAGTGTTAGTTACGACTCAGATGAATTTGGGTACAAATTTTGGAACTATCATAATAGGAAATTCATCAAGAGCAGGAACATCATCTTCAATGAAAGGGAGATGTACAAGAATCGGAACAACACTTCGGAAGGAGCATCGATGAGTCCAGAAGAATCACCAAAATTCGTGGAGTATAATGGAAACAGCGAGCGGGTTGAGGAAGTTCGACAATCTGATAATCCAGAGGAATGGGAAAGAGTAGACAAAGTAGTGGCTCCACATACTCCTATGGTGGAAGTACGGAAATCTGGTAGGGTCAGTCGACCCACCCAAAGGTATTCTCCCTCTCTCTATTACTTGTTGCTAACAGATAGCGGTGAACCGGAGTTCTTCAATGAAGTGGTGAAAGTTGAAGACTCCATTAAGTGAAAGTTGGCCATGAAGGAAGAGATGGACTCTCTTATGCTAAATCAAACCTGAGATTTAGCCAAACTCCCAAAGGGTAAGGAGGAACTTCACAACAAATGGGTCTACAGACTGAAGGAAGAACAAGGTGAGAACAAGCGCTACAAGGCAAGGCTTGCGGTGAAAGGATTTCAACAAAAGGAAGGAGTGCACTATACTGAAATCTTATCCCCGGTGGTGAAGATGACCACCATCCGGGTTGTTCTAAGCAGGGTTGCAGTGAAGAATTTGCACTTGGAGCAAATGGATGTGAAAACAGCGTTCTTACATGGTGACTTGGAAGAGGACTTGTACATGCTACAACCAAAGGGATTTGATGAGCCAGGAAGAGAAGAAATGGTCTGCAAACTCAACATGTAACGACCCGATTTCTAATTTATGTTATTATTGAGTGAGCTCAAAACTTGTATGTATTGTTTGTGTATATAAATACAAGGAGAGAATACAAATATATAGAAGAGGGAAGAAGAGAAGAAATCCTATACAATGATGTGGGACTAATAGGAGGAGAAGAAATAGGAAATACATGGGCCCAATACTGGGCCAATTACATGGGCTTTTCTAACACTCCCCCGCAAGCTGGAGCGTACAAATCGTATGCACCAAGCTTGGATAAGCACTGATAGAAGAGTGTACTAGGAAGAGCTTTAGTGATCGAAAACGGATCTGCCAAACGGAGCTTTTTCTCATTCTGTCCCGGGAACATGCTTCAGGTCAATCTTCTTCATTTGACTTTTTTCTCTGATGAAGTGGCAATCGACTTCAATATGTTTAGTTCTCTCGTGGAATACCGGGTTCCTGGCAATATGTATCGCTGTTTGGCTATCACAAAGGAGAAGAGCTGGAGAAGGAAGTTTAATACCGAGATCGGTAAGAAGACTCTCCAGCCATGTTAGTTCAGAAACAACAGATGTCATTGCCCGGTATTCAGCCTCAGCAGATGATCGAGCTACAACAGTTTGTTTCTTGCTCCGCCACGTAATTAAGTGTCCGCCAAAATAGGTGCAAAAGTCACTGGTTGAACGTCGATCATCAAGAGAACCAGCGTAGCCAGCATCAGAGTAAGCTATCAATGTAGGAGCTGTAAGAGAACCAGCGTAGCCAGCGTAGTCAGCATCAGAGTCAGCATCAGATAAGAACCCGAACGGTGTTGAGTTTGGCAACCGGAGAGAAGGTTTACTCATAGTCCATCCCGTGTTGTTGGGTGAAGCCCCGGGCGAACAGCCGGGCTTTCAGACGGTCAATCGTCCCATCAGTGGCATGTTTGACGACGAAGACCCACTTACACCCAACCGGTTTCTGACCCGGGGGAAGTGGTGCAAGAGTCCAGGTCTGGTTGGCCCAGAGAGCAGCCATTTCCTCCTCCATGGCAGCCCGCCAGCCGGGATGTTGTAGCGCCTCCTGCACAGTGTTAGAAACCGCAATGGAGGAAAGAGAGGTAGCAAATGTATGTAGTTGGGGAGAGAGACGATGCAGAGAGACATAATTTGCCAAAGGATGAGCGATAGAGGGAGATACCTGACCAGCAGGGCGCAGGGTAGCCGAGGAAGAGGCCGACTGCAGAGGGGTAGCGGGACGAGGAGGAAGGCGGCGAGAGTAAACCTGGATAACGGGTGTCCTGGAGGGAGCAGAAGTAGGGTTAGAAGGACGTAGGGGAACAGAGTCAGTAGTAGGGATGACGGGTCGGGGTAGAGGCAGTGGTGGAGATGTCGTCGGGGAGGAAGGAGCAGGAGGTGGGGGAAAGAAAGGTTGGTCTTCCCGAAAAATAACATCGGCGGAGACGATGACCTTCCGTGTGACCGAAGAGTAACACAGATAGCCCTTTTGAGTGCGAGTAGCCGACGAAAATGAATTTAGCTGCTCGGGGATCCAACTTATCCGAGGATGGACCCAGGAGGTGAACGAAGCAAATGCAGCCAAAGACCCTCGGTGTAAAGAGGGAAGGCAGGAGTGGAGGGGAAAAGAAGACTGAGTGGAGTGGCAGAGTTGAGAACCGAGGAAGGGAAGCGGTTGATGAGGAAACATGCAGTGGAGACCGCAAAGTGTCAGTAAAGTTTTGGAACATTCATTTGGAGCATGAGGGAGCGGGCAACGTCTAGGAAGTGGCGGTTCTTACGTTCGGCCACGCCATTTTGTTGGGGGGTGTACGCACAGGAGGTCTGATGAATAATACAAAATTCGGCACAGAAATTGGCAAATTCATGGTCTGTGTATTCGCGAGCGTTATCGGTGCGCACGGTTTTAATAGTTTTGGAGAATTGCGTGCGAGTTTCTTGTATAAAGGCACGGAATATGCGAGGCAGCTCGGAGCGACCACGAAGTAGGTAAAGCCAGGTGGTGCGGGAATAATCATCAATGAAGGTTATAAAATAACCAAGCTTTTATAAACCGGACCGGACCGGCCGGTCTGACCGGTCGGACCGCGGAAAAGGTACTCCAGGTAACCGGGCGGGTTAACCGGAAAACCGGGAACCGTGGCCGGTTCCCCGTAACCGGGCGGGTCAACTAATTCTGGACCACGCAAAATTATAAAAATTTTGCTTTTCATGGGATTCGATCCTAACCACCTTGGTGGGAGGGGCAAGATCACAACCACTAGAACAACTTGGTTTTGTTGTATAATTTCGTAAATTATTTATATATTATATTTTCAATTTAGTATAAAAGTATTTATTTCCATTAAAATAATTTTATGATAAATTAAATATATTTGCAGTTTAAAAAAAATTATGATACATTTAAAATATATTTATAAATTTAAAAAATATGAGTAAATATATAATATATTTCTTCAAATATATGTAATAAATATATATACCGTATATTATATACACTCTTCAAATGATAATATACATATTCATACTTAAAAAATATTGGTAATAATATATATATTTATATATACCGGTTCGACCCCGGTTGAAAACCGGTTGAAGTTTCGCTTCACGGTTTGATTACGGTCCGATTTTCAAAACGTTGAAAATAACGGTACCCAGAAATACTGGTAACTTTAAAAGGACCTCAAACATCGGAGTGTAGTAAATCAAATGGAGCAGCGCTCTTAGTACAATGAGCAGGAAAGGAAGTACGCGGCTGTTTGCCGTAAACACAAGAATCACAGTGGAAAGCAGGAAAAGAGATATCAGGCAGTGCCTTTTGGAGAACAGGAAGAGGGGCATGCCCAAGACGTCGGTGTCAGTCAACAGCGGAGACAGAGGAGAGAATAGTGGGAGAGGCGTTAAGAAGGTATAGCTCGTTCTGTAGTCGTCCTCTACCAATGGTAGTCCGCGTCCGCTGATCATGTATCAAAAAAGAAGAGCGAGTAAATGTGACAGAGCAATTCATATCATGAGTGAGGCGGCCAACAGAAAGCAAATTAAAAGGTGAGCCCGGAACATAAAGAGCCGAGCGAAGAGAGATAGAGGGAGCAAGAGAGATGTCGGCGCAGCCGAAGACCGGAACAGTCGCCCCATTGGCGACGGTGATAGACTTCGGATGAGGAACATCCGAGTACTGGAGGGGCCGCATCGAGGTGATGTGATGAGTAGCTCCCGAGTCCATGATCCAACGCAGACCGGAGGAAAGACAAGTAATACCTGCAGTAGAGATGGAGGCAACAGAAGCAGGAGGAGGGCTATGAAGCCCCTGGAGGTGCTGTAGCTGGAGACGGACTGGCTCAAGGTCCGGTACCAGTGGAGGAGGAGCCATCAGTGTCAGCAGCGGCAGTGGGGCGAGGAGGATAGCCATGTTTCTTGTAGCAAACGGCATCTGTGTGGCCATCTCGGCCGCAATATGAACACTTGGGGCGCCCCCGACCCCCACGCCCCCTTCCGCGAGAACCGGAACGGCCACCGCGAGCAGAAGGCGGTGGGGGAAGTAAGGGGGGAAGGGTCTGCTGAAGGAGAGCCGGAGAGGAGGGTGCCGGAGAATCCAGGGGTGGTGATACTCGAAGGAGCATAGAGCAGACATCAGAGAGGGAGGGTGTAGAGGCCGAGGCCCAGACCTGAGCCCGGATGCTCTGAAAGTGAGGCGGGACACGAGCCATTATCATGGCAATGCATACGGCCTCCTTTTGCATGCGCTGAGCAGCAAAGTCGGTGGTAGAAGGTTGATGCTGGATCCAGACCTCTGCCAAAGTCTTGGCACGAGCAACAAACGAGGTCATGTCAGCCACCCCGCCAGCATCAAGAGTCTGAAGGTCGGTGATAATGTCATAGAGGTGTTGAAGACTATCCTTTCCAAAGTACAAGGAGTGAAGCTCCTCCAACATAGCTTTGGCGGTCTCATGGTACATGACCATTTGGTATGGCTCACCCTCCAGCGAATTAAGGAGTCATGTTTGAACTCGGCCGTCATTTCGTAGCCAGTCCTCCGTATTAGGGGAAGGGGGTGTGTTAGTAAGGTGAAGCACTAGGCCCTTGGCCTGAAGAACACGTCGAACCGAGTGGACCCACGGAACAAAATTCTGCTTCCTAGATAATGAGATAGTGGTGATCCGCAGCTCATCTCGAAGGTCAGGAAGAGAAGTCGGGCGGTCAGCAGGAGGATTAGCCGCCTGTCCGGTAGAGTCGATGGAAGAGCCCATGGAGCCGTGGAAGGCCGCAGCGAATAGAAGAGCACGCGGTTAGAGGATAAGCCATAGCGGATAGGCACTCAAACAAGCACAGGGGAGAGACCGACGGGAGGCCGCGACCAGGTGCGGGAGAGAGCAAGGACAACTCGCACGGTCACTGAGAGAACGCAAACGGCCAAGCAAGAGCGAGAAGAGAAGACGGCGCGAGTAGGAACACGAGCGGCTAGAGAGAAACCGCTTGGAGGGACTCGAGCGGCAAGAAAAGAGACCGCGAGTAGGAACTCGAGCGGCAAGACGAGAGAGACCGCGAGTAGGAACTCGAGCGGCGAGAAAGGAGAACGCGAGTAGAAACTCGAGCGGCAAGAAGGGAGACTGCGAGGAAGAACTCGAGCGGCAAGAAGAGAGACCGCGAGTAAGAACTCGAGCGGCAAGAAGAGAGACCGCGAGTAAGAACTCGAGCGGCAAGAAAAGAGACCGCGAGTAAGAACTCGAGCGGCAAGAAAAGAGACCGCGAGTAGGAGGCCGCGCGGCAAGAGGAAGATACCGCAAGGAGGCTGCGCGGTAATAGGAAGACAGAGTAGGCAGCGAAAAGTGGGGCCCACAGGTGGAGAGGAGAGGCTATAAAAGGAACTGAGGGGGTGGATCCACGGGAGGGAGGAAGAGGAGAGCAGGCAGCGGTTTAGCAAGGGAGAAGTCGCGGAGAGACCAGCGGGTAGAATAGACCGCTACCAGGGCGAGTAGAGGAACAGGTCGCAGAGAGAGAGCGGTCAGGAGAGGAGGACAAGCCGGGCGGTTAGAAAAAGGAAGCCGCTAAGTCGGAATCGCTGGCTCTAATACCATGTTAAGTGAGCTCAAAACTTGTATGTATTGCTTGTGTATATAAATACAAGGAGAGAATACAAATATATAGAAGAGGGAAGAAGAGAAGAAATCATATACAATGATGTGGGACTAATAGGAGGAGAAGAAAGAGAAAATACATGGGCCCAATACTGGGCCAATTACATGGGCTTTTCTGACAGTTATAATAATATATAATAATAATAATAACTTCCTTTTTTCCTTCATAACCCAAGTCCGAGACCCACCCCTTCCTTCTTTTCCCCGTGCTCTGTCTCCCGATCCCTATTATTCCCGCAAGCCGCTCGTCTCCAGCTCCCGATTTCTGCGAGCCGCTTGTCCCGCCGACTCCTGCGCCCGCTGCTCCTATGCCTCCCGTCTCCGCCTCATGCTCCTCCTGTCGTAGCGGACAACTCCGGCTCCCCCCTCCATGGCCGACGCCGCCTGCTCCTCCCCTAGCAGCCGACGACAGTCGCCTACCTCCTCCTGTTTGAGCCAACATCTCTTGCTCATCTCCATGGTCAACAGCAATTCCCCTTGCTCCTCCCTCCAGCAACCATCCCTCCTAGTGGCCGAAATCAGCCCTCTTCCTCTCTGATTAGGTCGATTTTTGCAAGAAGAGCAACTAGGGTTTGCTTTCGCTCTTCCCAAATTTGGTCCCTCTTGGATTTCTGAGTCCAGATCTAGTTTTCCTTGGTAAGATTCTCCCTCCTTTCCCCCTCTTTTCAGTTTCCCTAACTTTCTTGGAAATTATTTGTCTCCAAATTGTGTTAACTGTGTGTTTCATATTTTCGCCTCCTTGTGATCGCCTAACTGTGATAGGTTCATGTTTTCCGGCGCCGCTCTTCAATTCGGTTGGTAGGAATCATGTGTAGTCCTCTCTGATTTAGGGTTTTCGCAACCTATTCGTCGTCAAGTCTCCGTCTCCGTGCGGAATCTCTTCTCCCCGCACTTTTGAGGGAGGTAATTTTAAATCTCTCTCGTGCTTTAAAATTTTGTAAATTATACCATGTGCTATTGTAAAATTTCAGTCATGTCAATATCAATTAAGTTTGTATTTGATCAACTTTGAAATAGAATTTTGGGTTTTCGCTTGTGCTGCATAGCTGTCTCCGTCAGATTCAATTTAAGGCAAGTAGAGATCTTTCTCTCTTGCAATCATTGAACATAATTTATGTGTTTGATCTTATGTTACATGACATCATTCTTGCACATTTTGACTTGTCGAATAAACTGAGATGTCGAATGATTGATCTGGCAAGCTAATATGTTAGTGGTTAATATTTAAATTATTTAAATCAATATGAATTTGTGATCATGAGCGCGTCTTAGATTGATATACGCTTAGATGAAAGGTGTTATCTCTTTTGATGTATAATTTGAGGAATAATAGAATATTGTGCACGAGCATCAAGGGTTAAGATAATAATTGTAACAAATTCTGAATATCAAATATGTGTTTGGTGTTTTTATATCATGCTCGTAGTGGACACATGTTTATCTGGAAGATACTCATGTCAAAATGTTTTAAATCTAGATGAGCACTTGATGTCTCATAATCGATGTCTGTCAACTGACCCCCTCTGTGATTTACTTGGAAAATCTTCGTGTTAATTTAGCATTAACCTCTCGAACCTGCGAGGCTCAACACTCTCGTGCTAGGTTTCCCTGAGTATTCGAACTCGGTCCCATAGGTCTGTCTGATTCTAATACTTGAGCGAATATTGTACTATAACTGGATTCCTCCTTTGTCGTATTTGTGACTCTACTTTTGTACATCTGAATCGTCAAATTTGTATAGGTCATGATATGTTAGGAATCTCTTAAATCATGAATCTTTAAAGTCATTAATGTCATAAGCAATCAATGGAAGGTAGTGTTAACTTGATGTGACGTTTTGACTCGAGTTTCTGCTTGACTGTCAACGGAAATCAACAAATGGTCATACCAAGCACAAACATTTTGATAAGACTTGCTTTTTGACTTACTTTAGAACCGCATGCATCAAATGAAACACTTCCACCTTCCACTGATTACAGCTAATAACGTTTCTGGATTTGTCTATATGGTATACTCCGGAGTAGTCTAATAAACTAACTTGTTCTATTTAGTTTTTTTATTGGCTTGTCTCGAATAGTTTTGCTTCATGAGAAACAGGTACACTTATACATTTTTGCTTTTGTTACTGCTCTGTACGTTTACTTTGCTTAACTGTTTATTTCAATGTTCTGAGGTTTTTCCTTTCTGTTTTGAAATTGTCTTAGCGTTCGTGCAGCGCCGACAGGTCCTCGAGCCCGATCCGCATTAAGTTACAGGTTCTACGTTTACATTTCATCTACTGTCAAATATTTTTTATGTAATAATTGCAATCAGACATTTTCTCTGGTATCATGGACAACTGCTACGCTATTTAAATATTTATGTACTAGAGTTTAAAATTAATGCATGTGCACCCTCTGTTGAATCACAATTGCATGAAAACTATAGTAGTGGTCTGTAAAACATGATTTTACAAAATACATGTGCATTTGAAGTTTTCACTGTTTTAAACTCTAACAGCTTCCGCATAAAAAAATTAAACTGTTTTTACTTAAAAATAATTATTTTAAACCTATTACTGGTATCTCTGCATCCGCCTTAGCAGGCATGGATTTCTTTTGGCCCATGCCTGTGGCATCACGGCCCGCCCGAAGCGCACTCTGATTTATGTCAAGTCGGGTCGTGACACAACCGAAGCATATAAGGTTTGAAGTAGTCTCCAAGGTAATGGTACAAGAAATTTGGCAGGTTTATGCTAAACAATGGGTACTCGAGATGCGAGGCAGATCATTGTTGTTATCTAAAGCACTTTGACAATATTTATATTATTCTCCTTTTGTACGTTGATGACATGTTGATTGCAGTATCTGACATGGGAGATATCAAGCATTTGAAGGGTCTATTGTCTAAGGAGTTTGAGATAAAATATTTGGGTAAAGCTAAGCAGATCTTAGGCATGAGGATCGAATGAGACTGGAATTCAAAGACTTTGAAGTTGTCCCAAATAAAGTATATTGAAAGGGTGCTTCAAAGATTCCATTTGAAGGATGCAAAGCCTGTAAGCACTCCTTTGGCTGGTCATTTTCGGCTCTCTAAAGAGCAGTCACCCAAATCAGGAGAGGAACAAAAGCTGATGGAGAGAGTCCACTATGCCTTTGTCATACGGAGTCCAATGGTTTGCACTCGCCCAGACATTGCACATGCAGTTGGAGTAGTCGGCAGATTCATGAGTAATCCATGTAAACATCATTGGGAAGCTGTAAAATGGATACTCAGGTACTTGAAGGGAACTTCAGACTTATCACTTTGTTTTGGAAGTCCAAAGATCTCACTACATGGATATGTAGATTTGGATATGGCTGGAGACATTGATAGTAGGAGTGTCACTGGGTATGTCTTCACCTTGGGGAGCGCAGCAGTGAGTTGGATCTCCAGATTACAGAAGACGGTTGCTCTTTCTAGCACTGAAGCTGAATGCGTTGTCATCACTGAGGCAAGCAAGGAGATGATATGGTTGCATAGTGACAGTATGAGCGGCATTCATCTAGCCAAGAATGTCGTTTTTCATTCAAGGACAAAGCACATTAAGTTGAGGTACCATTTCATCAAGTCGCTTTTGGAAGATGAGGTTCTAACATTGGAGAAGATCCACACTTCGGAGAATCCAACACACATGTTTACAAAATGTGTGAACATGGACAAAATGAAGCTTTGCTCAGCTTCAGTTGGTCTTCAAGGTTGAAGACAAGGTTTAGCCACCCGCCGCCATTCATTGTCACTGCCCGCTCCTGGAGGATCATTACTGGTCAGTCTCCAAGTGGGAGATTGTTAATTTGTGGAGCCTGACTGCGTCTGGGAGTACGGGTCATTAATGTAATTTTCTCCACTTTTTATGTTACGTGTATAAAAAGTCTTTTTTCAGCCTAGGGTTTCCGTGTGTGTGAAAAATCGAGGAAGAGAAGCGGCGGAAAAAGAGAAGTGGTGTACTTGTTGATCGTTCTTCATAGTGGATTTTCTGAGTGCGGGTGGTTGTGGTTTTTTCCTCAAATTTGGGGTTTTTCCACGTTAAATTCTTGTGTGTTTTTGTTTGATTTTTTGCGATTCTTGTGTGTTTTGTGGGCGTCGTATTTCCTAATATTATGTTATGCAACCCTTGTAGTGGCGGGAAGAGAGCCATGACTGGGCATACCTTACGGCTACGTTACACAGCGAGAGAGAGACTTGTGCATGAGTATAAGTATACCTCGTGTGCGTTTTAACCTTTTGATTGTTAAAGAGATAGAATGTCTTATAACGGATGGTATGTATGGTCGTGAGTGCCCTCATTATGTTGATGATTGATACCATGCTAGAATCATACGATGATGTGATAGGGGTTGTGGGGAGTCTCGAGACAAACCCAAACATGGTACATAATACATAATTAGACCCCTTTTTATTTAGTGCTCAACTTAGAAAGTGTTTGATGTTTTAGTCTTCACACGCGCATCATAACTTGTATATTTTCTTCTTTGATATACATATTGCTTGCCTATGTGACGCTTATTTGCAGGCGTGCGATGACTCGCACCAGAGTCCTCTAGGATGGCCGGGAGGAGAAGTCGTTACGCGGTTTGTGGTCAGCTCATAGTTGACCCTCATTTTCCATGTAATGTATTTGGTGGCAGCTAGCGTAGCGCGTAGTGATGCATAGCGGTTCAAGCCCTAAGCTAAGCGAAAGAAAAGATTTTCCACCTAGCTTATTTTACTGTTTTATTTTACTGCATGTATTGGTCCTGGGAGCCTCAAGTTGTACCTTGCAATGTATTTTTATTGTGATTACATGAACATTCATATGATGTTTGGTAAAGGACAAATGGCCAGGCTCTACTTTTTCTCGGGGCGTTGGTGTGGACAATCTTACTTGAGTATGAGTTTACATAATTGCTTCTGCGGGATGTTTCGAACTCTGTGTTGGTGGAGGTTTTAATTCTGTGATCATTTTATAACTTTTAGCTTGTAAAATTGGTATGATGTGGGGACCCGAACGGACACACATTATACGGCATTTGCAGGTCGAATGTTACAAGTGCGCACTGGTATCTCACACTCTGTCACTCCTAGTCTCCTAAAATGCCTTATAAAGGATGCATGTGTGGTCGTGAGTGCCCTCCATTATGTTCATGATTGATATTATGCTAGAACCGTATGATGATGTGATGTGTTGCAGTGACTCTCCGAATGAACCCAACTATCATACATGATGCATAATTAGGCTCCTTTTTATTTATTGTTCAACCTAAAAAGTGTTTGATGTCTAAGTCTTCACATGCACAACATAGTTTTTATATTTTATGCTTTGATATACATATTACTTGCATATGTGACATGTAATTGCATGTGTGCAATGACTCGCCCCGTAGTCAGCAAGGAGGGACAGGGAGAGGTCGCTATGCAGTTTGTAATCAACTCATAGCTAGCTCTTGTTTTCTATGATCCATATTTGGTTGCAGGTAGCGTAGCGCGTAGCGGTGCATAGTGGTTCAAGCCCTAAGTTAAGCAAAAGAAAAGACTTGCCAAGTCTAGCTTTTTTTGTTTTTTACTACATGTATTGGGCTTGCGAGCCACAAGTTGTACCTTGAGATGTATTTCTATTTGGATTGTATGAATGTTCATATGATGTTTTGTAACAATCAAATGACAGAACTCTACTTTTCTCTGGGCATTAGTGTGGACAACCTTATTTGAGTATGAGTTCACATATTTGCTTTTGTTGGATGTTTCAAACTCTGTATTAGTAAGAGGTTTTAATTCAATTATCATTTTATAATATTTAGTTTGTGAAAGTAGTACATTGTGGGCTCCCGACCGGACACATTATATGGCATTTGCATACTATTACAAGTGCGTGTGAGTATCGCGCACTCCGTTGCCAATATTTTACCATCGCATCTTGAATTTAGGGTCATTTGGTTATTTACGGTTTGCCCCTTTTATGTTTTGAGCAAGGCACTAAATAAGCCTATGTATGAGAGTAGTATGACTTAATGTTGTTCTTCTTGAAAGTAAGATCAATTTGTAGGTAAGCCCTAGGGGATGAAATTTCTCCTCTCTAATCCCCTCTTCGTCCTCCCTCTACCCTCCTCTAAACCCTAGATCATAACAAATAACTAGGTGTATGCGGATTACCCTTTGTTTATTCGCAGCTGCTGAATGGCGCTCGTCATAGAGAAGATCTGTTTCTCTATATGTTACTAAACCATAGTTCTCCATGGCACCAGCAGCAAAATCCGGAATGGCAATCATGTCAAGTTTAGGGAGTGCATAAGGCACTGCAAAGTACCTGAAAGATGGGAATTACTCAGCAAACAATAGTAGCGCGAGATGCATAAACTAAACCTAAAGTCAATAAAGTGGCTGTAAGAAATTATTTTTACTTCAAATGAGCTGTGTAGCAAATAAAGACTGGTAATAGTGTAATAGACTAATACAGAATTGAGACCAGATGTGAAAACTCTTAGATAATAAAACATCAAAGATCAAATCAAAACATTACTCTTTGTAAAGATCCAATGTTTTCACGGCAACATCCAAAGCAAATTTTCCTTGGTTAGTTTTACCAAATTGACAGTAGACTCGAACCATAATCCCTGAACAAGAACAACGGAGATAAACAAAATTAAAGCTAGTTAGCTGAACACAAGATACAATGTCAAAAAATTTGCAATCATGCTGCGTCACCATCAGTTGTGTAGGCCTCTACAAAATCAAACAAACCCACTACAACAGCAACCAAATACGTCGACATAATGGGGGATTCCTGGTAAAATAACTTCTTCACGTTCCCATTTACATCTTCTTTGGTAATTGGCATGTTTGACAATGCTGTATGATCCGAAGGCACTTCCAAAGTCATCTTGAATGTGGCCTGATATGAATATAGCTATTAAAAAGTTTACATCTGAAGATAATGAAATAGTGTTCGGCCTCTTTAAGAAAGTGTGCAACAAATGCAGTTATAGGAAATATATACAAAAACAATATCACCAGCAATGATATTACAAACCCACCCTTACTAGAGCAGTCAGTAAAAATTTATAAACCAGTTTGTGAAGTAAAAGGTGATCGATTAATCCAAAGCCACAGCCAAAAAATGAATTCCATAAACAAAGATGCTATGGAATCAGACAAAGAAGAAGTGGTTACAGTAGATGAAAGATCTAACAAAGAAGCATTAATCTCCAACCTACGGTGAAAAGGACCAAATTTTCCAAATGCTCTACTTGCCATATGAACAGATAGGGAATCGCTATAGCCAAAGGATATAACTAAGGCACCGTTTGGGGGTGCTGATAGGCTCCGTTTCGGCTGCCTAAAAACGAAGTTTAGGGTAACCGGTTGTTTGGAAAAAAAACATAACTCCAATTTTGTAAATAGGCAACCCCTAGGTCAAAACACACATGCGGGGGAGAGCTCCATTTCGAACGGGGCATCTAGCTGCTCTCTCGTTTTTGGATCTACTTGCAAGCCTCCGCCTCGGATTCTTTTCCTCGGGAACGAGCTTTTCAGAAATCAACGAAGCCAGGACAAAGCTCTGACACTAACGCCCTTTCCTGTCGCTCCTAACGAAGCCCGGATGTCAGACTCATGTCGGTTATGTTGGATGTCGTATTGCGGGAGATATACCGGGATATTTCAAAATGTCGGATAATAATAATACTAATATCATTATTATTATTATATATTTCATAAAATTTTCATTTATTAATTAGATGATAATTATTTCATCAAATTAAGTGTAAACTAAAATTCATATGAGGATATTAAACTACTAACAAGTGTTTAATCGTATTTGATTGATCTCATTTGGAGTCACCTTCTCACCAAATGCCTAACACGAATCTCTACCTACTATGGAAGGAGCGTTAGGTATCTTGCTAGAACCTTCTGATGAATTCATTATATAAAAAAAATTATATTTTTTTTCTGAACAAATTAAAAAAAACACCAATATTAGGCCAACATTAGCCACAATATTGGGCCGACATATCGGTCGCAATACTGGGAAATGACAGAACTGTCAAATGTGGTGAAAACGTGTCGTTTCCCTCTCAAAAATGACATGTCGGCCGACATGTCGGTGCAATTTACAAGCTTGCCTCGAAGTCACTCAAATTCGTGTTTCAGCTCACAATTTAAGCTCTTGAGTTCGTCCTCGTCGTTCCGTGAAATCTCTTGTAGAGACTCAATCATTCCCCTATCTCTCGTAGAGTCGCAATCATTCCCCTTTGCCTCAAAAAAGAACTACTGGAACTGGAAGGAGATATCGTTCCATTTCTACCAACAAAAGAAGACAAGGCTAGCTTTCATGCATCAAAAATCAGGGCATCAGATAAATTCACAGTTGTGAGATCATCTTCCTTGGTTCTATTCTTCCAACACTAATCCCCTCTTGATTTTTATGCAATTGTTCTGTTACCTTGCTCATCCAATATGGCATAAAAAAACACTTGCATTTATTTATTTCATGTTATGTATTTCTTTTCCCACGCACCCGCTTTTAGTTGTAGTTTTGTTTTAGCTCATTGGTTTGACCACCTGATGAGATCCTGAAAAAAATGTCCGGTAATTTTAGATGTTTACTCTCAACTGATGCGGAAAAAGCAGGAGGGAATGATTGATGGCACAATCACTGTAGCTTCATCCATGGGTAATGTTGCCTCTTTTGTTCACTAAGCCACAAGTACTTAAAATACACTTGCCCACATTTAGCCTTGGACGGAATTTATCGCCCGATTAAGGTTGCATTCCCGAACAACCCAACTCGTTGACAGCACCTCCTGTTGCGACAGGTTTCAGGCAGAGCGGGGCTCTCACCCTCCCTGGCGCCCCATTCCAGGGGACTTGGACCCGGTCCGTCGATGAGGATGCTCTCCAGACTTACATAATGCGGAAAAAGCAGAAGGGTGTGATTATTGGCACACTCACTGCAGCTACATCCAGGAGTAACATTGTCTCTTTTGCTCACTCGGACATGGGTACTTACAATACACTTGCCATCATTTAGCCTTGGACAGAATTTATCGTTTGATTAGTGTTGCATTCCCAAATAACCCGACTAGTTGGCAGCACCTCGTGTTGCGACAGGGTTCAGGCCGAACAGGGCTCTCACCCTCCCTGACAACCCATACCAGGAAACTTGGGCCCGGTCCGTCGCTGAGGATGTGATGCGGCCCAGTTAACCACCGGACCGCCAACCTGTCTGGTTACCCACCAGCCCAGGGAGGCCCACCACAGTTACCCACCATGAGGGCTTTCATCAGGCCCGCGGGCCGTACACCCTAACCCATCTCCGGCCCCCACCACAGGAGCACAGCGGGTTATTGAGGTCAGGGATCGAACCCCCAACCTCCTTGATAAGATGCTTTCAGGCAAGCATCCATCAACCAACTGAGTCGCGTGTACGGCTCAGTTGGCGGTCCGGTGGTTAACTGGGCCGCATCAGGTTGGCGGCTCAGTTGGTTGATGGATGCTTGCCTGAAAGCATCTTATCAAGGAGGTTGGGGGTTCGATCCCTGACCTCAATAACCCGCTGTGCTCCTGTGATGGGGGTCGGAGATGGGTTAGGGTGTACGGCCCGCGGGCCTGATGAAAGCCCTCACGGTGGGTAACTGTGGTGGGCCTCCCTGGGCTGGTGGGTAACCAGACAGGTTGGCGGTCCGGTGGTTAACTGGGCCGCATCAGGATGCTTCTCCACACTTAAGTAGAAATGAGAACGAATAAAATTTACTATTCACACACATACATACAAACAATATATTTCTCTCATATATACACACAAGAGGGAGACCCAAAAACAGAATCTGAAATGTGGGACTAATCGCGAAATGAGGAGCCCGCTAACTGCACGCCAATTTGAGCTATTTGCACACGAAATACCAACACTCCCCCTCAAGCTGGGCGAAAGATATCCACTAAGCTCATCTCGTCACACATTCTACAGAAAGCCAATGAGTTAAGTCCTTTGGTTAGACAATCAACAACTTCTTCTTTTGTAGCAATGTTTCAACTTTTATTCCATCACCCAGCTTTTCTTTGATGACGAACCTATCGATCTCTATATGTTTGGTCCAATCATGTTGGACAGGATTGTATGCAATGTTAATGGCTGACTTGCTATCACACCATAGTGTCATCTGTCTATCTTGATTGATCTTGAGTGTTCACTCAACAGGCTTTTAGCCATAACATCTCCCCTACACCTGCATCGGTTGTAGATCTCGCAACTACAATCTGCTTCTTACTTTTCCATGAGACAAGGTTGTCAACCACAGATAAGCAATATCCTGATGTGTATCTCCTGTCATCTACACAGATAGCCAAGTCAAAGTAGCAATATCCCTCGATATTCAAACGTTTATTCTTCTGAAAGGTCAGTCCCTTTCTTGGTGCACTCTATAAGTATCTAAGAATCGGATACACTGCATTCAAGTGTCCGCCCTGGGATCGTACATATAGCAGACTACTACCATCACTGCAAAAGATCGTGCATATAGCGGGCTATTGCACTCACTGCAAAAGATATGTCGGGACGGGTGTGGCTCAAAAAGATCAGGTGACCTACAAGCCTCTGATACCTCTCTTTATCAGTTGGCTCTCCAGCCCAAGGTTGAGCTTGGACTTCTAATCAAAAAGAGCAAATGCGGGCCTGCACCCCAGTATACCTGTCTCTTTGAGTAAATCTAGCACATATTTCCATTGAGAAAGGACGATTCCCTTTGCACCATGAGCAACTTCAATCCCAAAAAAGTATTTTAGCTGCCCCAGATCCTATACCTCAAACTCCATGCCCAATCTTATTTTTAGCTGAGCAATTTACCACTCGTCATCACCCGCAATAATTATATCGTCCACGTATACAACAAGAATTGTAGGGTGATCTTCACTACGCCTAAAGAACACAGTATGATCAGCATTGGTCTGTCGGTATCTCATGTTAACCATCGCTTTCTTAAAACTGTCAAACCAGGCTCGAGGAG
The DNA here is from genome assembly GCA_039583875.1 of Platanthera guangdongensis. Lineage (NCBI taxonomy): Eukaryota > Viridiplantae > Streptophyta > Magnoliopsida > Asparagales > Orchidaceae > Platanthera > Platanthera guangdongensis. The sequence continues at coordinate 11,918,848 of CM077166.1, read as the reverse complement.
ACTTCTTGATCTCATACAAGGATTTCTCGAGTCTAAACACCTTGAATACCATTTGTTTTGTGTCAAAGCCCGGTAACACCTCCATGTTCTTCCAACAGATCTCATGAAGAAAGACATTCTTTACATCGAGCTGGTGTCTGTGTTATCAAGGTGTGTGCCTAGGTGCTCCTGAAGCGCCGGGCACACCAGGAGCACTCTGTTGCGCCACAAAAAGGCCTAGGTGGGCGATGTACCTGAGACGCACCCAAGGCGCACCTAGGCGCCCAATTCGCTGAAATTGAGCGAATTGGGCGCCCAATTCGCTGAAATTGAGCGAATTGCGCGCCCAATTCGCTGAAATTGAGCGAATTGGGCGCCCAATTCGCTGAAATTGAGCGAATTGGGCGCCCAATTCGCTGAAATTGAGCGAATTGGGCGCCCAATTCGCTGAAATTGAGCGAATTGCGCTCCCAATTCGCTGAAATTGAGCGAATTGCGTGCCCAATTCGCTGAAATTGAGCGAATTGCGCGCCCAATTCGATGAAATTGAGCGAATTGCGCGCCCAATTTCAGCAAATTGGGTGCCCAATTCGCTGATTTTCCATGAATTAGGGGTCCAATTCACTGATTTTATATTTTTCCCATTTTTGTACTTCACGTGGCTCAGGCGCGCGCCTGCACCTTGCGCCTAGGCTCCAGGGCCACTTTGAGCTTCGGTGCGTCTTGCGCGTTTAATAACATAGGCTGGTGCAGGTTCCATCCTCCATTCACCGCCGAAGATATTAGTATATGTACCATGCTCATTTTGGCGACGGGTGAAAAAGTCTCATCGCGGTTGATGTCATAAGTCTGATTGTAACTCTTTGTTACCAATCGAGTCTTGTAGCGTTGAACCTGACCCTCTTGATTTTGTTTCACTGTGAAAACTCACTTAAACCCAACAGCCTTTTTCTTCCTAGTGGTAGCGATATGAGATCTCAGGTTTTGTTTTTCTCCAATGCACCAAGTTCTTTTAACATTGCAACTTTCCATCGTGGATCTTTCTTAGTAACCTGTCAACACTTAGAATAGAAATACTGTCCAAAGATTAATTAATGATCCATATGCAGGGGATATACGAGAGTAGGAAACAAATTGGGCAATGTCACATGGAAAACCATATTGATAGTGAAACTCCCATATTCTTACGGGAACTCCGTCTTATCGGCAAGGGAGTGGAAGTAGAGAGATGATGAGTTATTTTTCCTGTGATATCTGAACTTGTGGTGGATGGTGCAGGTGTCTCAAGGATTGGAGTAAGCAGAGGCAAGGGACTTGGCACAGGTGGACCTATAGGCATTGTAGTCTCACTCGGTTGTCTTCTTCTCGTATACACCCTCAACTCCCCCTAAGTATGAGATCCATCATCAACAGATTTACTCTCCTCAAGAACTGACACATCAACTAACTCGGCTCCCTTTGGCACAGGAGACAACGGGATACTCACAATCTGTCTCTCACCACCATAGTTATCCTCCATCTCTTGTCTCATATTATTTATGCTGATTGATTCTCCAAGAGGCGATTCAATCGAAGAGAAGTAATATGGCAAGCTCTCTAACTGTGACATCCATACTGAGGAATAACTTTCTCTCCACCGGACTCCAACATACATACCCCATTTGGGTAGCCGAATACCAAACAAAAACACACTTCCAAGGCCCTTAGATCCAATTTACCCACATTTGGTCTTTAATCATGCACAAAGCACACACAATCAAAGATCTTGAGGGGAAGAATCACTTCATTCTTCCCTCACAGCATCTCAATTGGAGACTTCTGATCCAATACTTGTGAGGACATTTGATTGATTATATAGGTAATTGTTAGCACGGTGTGTCCCCACAAGTACTTTAGCACCTTCATTGTTATTATCGTACTCTGAGTTACTTACAGAAGGTATCTGTTCTTCCGTTTTGCTACTCTATTCTGCTTTGGTGTGTATGGACAGCTAGTTTGATGGTGGATTCCCTGTGAGAATAAGTACTCTTCAAACACTCTGTTGGAGTACTTTGTTCCATTTTCAGACCTCAACATCTTTACGACTGCACCGTGTTGAGTTTGAACCCATTTATGAAAATCCTTGAAGCAAACAAATACATCACTTTTGTTGTAACAACCCGTATAAAAAAAATAGAACAAATCTAATTTAGGGATAGTGGCGATTTTGTAATTTCATGATTCCCATCCCCCCCTTATACCTAACACGAGAGCTAGCCTCCCCCGATAATAAAACAAGTCCCGGTGCAGGTTTTCCCGCAAGCCGCATCCCGCTCTTTCGCATCCCGCAATGTCGATCCCGATTCCGCGTCTGCGCCTCCTCCTCATCTCCCTCAAGCCGACAGCCACCTGTGGTTTTGCTCCTCCCTGTGGCTTCCTCAAGGCCTGACAACACCTCTAAAGGGTCGGCAGGTCCTGCCCCTTCCCATCCTTCGATTTCTCCTCCGTCTCCAAGGGTCGACAGTCATCTCCGTCTTGACCGAGATTTGTGGGAGAGAACATCTATGGTTTTCTCCCCTCTCCTCCTTGGACTCGGATTGAACTTCCTTCGGGTAAGAATCTCCTCTTGTTCACCTATATTTAGATTTCCATGAATTTTTCTTGGAAAGTTTGCGCTCCAATTTCATATATTTTGTGATTCATAATTTTCGCCCCTCTCGTAATCGTCTAACTGTGATATGTTCGTATTTTTCGGCGCCACTCCTCAATTCAGTTGGTGGGAATCATGCAAAGTCCTCTTCGAATTAGGGTTGTCGTAAACTAAGCGTCGTCAAGTCTCCGTCTCCGCGTGGAACCTCTTCTCCCCTCACTCATGAGCGAGGTAAATTTCTAACCCCTCTCTTTTTTAAGTCTTGCAATAAATGAATTATTGTGCTAGCGTTTGGTTTTTCGTCATGTCAAATTATCAAACATTGTCTGTGATTGTTCCGAACAGGTCCAGTTAGGGTTTCCAAATCTTGCTTGTGCCGCTCAGCCACCTTCGTCAGATTCAGCCTCTTTCAGGCAAGTAGAGATCTTTCTCTCTCTTACAATCATTGAACTTCAATTACTTGATCTGTTCTTATGATTATACGAATTTACCCTTATTTGTTTGTGTTGTCAAATGAATTAATGTATCGAATATCTAATCCAGCAAGTAATATCATAGGGTTAATATACTTGGAATGTCATGAGATTGTGGTCACAGATAATTTTATTTGAATATTCACTTAGATGAACAGATTTCTCGTTTGATGTATAATTCGAAGTATGTTGGATTTTTGAGAATGATTAACAAATATCATAATGAGAATCATTGGGAATTGTATGAATTGTATTATTTGGATTCACACGTATATGAATGACACCTCACTTTGATGGATTTCGTCTCTTTTGATGAATAATTTGAGGTTCAGTAAATTTGCGCACGAACATTAATAAATTTGAATGATCATCGTTAAGGCTTCTGGCTAGTGATTAAATGATTGTTGGCTTATATCACGCTCGTACCGTACACACATTTGAATTGAAAGATAATAATTGTAACGAATTTTGAATAACAAATATATGTTTGGTGTTTCTACATCATGCTCGGTAGTAAACACATGTTTACTTGGAAGATAACTGTGTCCTAGAATTGTTGAACCGAGACGAGTACTCGATATATCTGATCCGAAATATGTCAACTTACCTCTATAATATACTCATTAAATATTCTTGTTATTATGACCTTAACCTCTAGAACCCGCGAGACTCAAAACTCACTGTTTGGTTCCTTTTGTGTCATCGAATCTGGTTTCATAAGAACAGATCAAGTAATTGAAGTTCAATGATTGTAAGAGAGAGAGATCTCTACTTGCCTGAAAAAGGCTGAATCTGACGGAAGGGCCTGAGCGGCACAAGCAAGATTTGGAAATCCTAACTGGACCTATTCGGAACAATCACAGACAATGTTTGATAATTTGACATGACGAAAAACCAAACGCGATATAAAACAAGACGAAACATTTTAGTTGAGATATAATTGCACTAATAAATAAGAGATTCACAGGAAAGGAGGAAGCATGCTGAATATTGGATAAAATTAAAGTGTTGGCACATTACATAGTACCCTTACCAACCACTGATTGAGCAATGTCATCAGCAATCTGAATGCGCTCTGGGACTATTAGGGGAGTATACAAAAAGAAATACTTCGCATTCCCGATAATATGTTGAGAGACACCAAAGTCGACTATTCAATCTAGTAAGCTAGTGGTGGATGTAGATGCAAGGGCAAGTGTATTGTAAATACATATAGTTGAGTGAGCAAAAGAGACAACGTTACCCCTAGATGAAGTTGTAGTGAGTGTGTCATCAATCGTACCCTCCGGCTTTTTTCGTAACAGTTGAGAGTGGGCATCTAAGATTCTCTGCTACACTGAATAACTTGCATCAGCCATATTTCTTTTGCCTCCTCGCCTACGATCATTAAATTTGCTCAGTAGCCTCGTCTAACACCTCTACGACCCCCACGGGCGCGACCACGGCTCCCAAAGTGACCCCATCCACCTATATCTCGCTCCTTTGTGGCTTAGGGCAAGCCAGTCGGAGATGACCTATCTCACCACAATTGTAAAAATGTCGTGTCTCGATCTTGTATCATGTGTGTCCTAGATTGGTGACCGTTAGAGCCGATTTCACCGCGAGAAGAGTGGTTGCACTAGACAGGAGCCTAATCCTGCTCTCCTCTTGCATTATGGCTGAGATCATCTCATCCAGGGAAGAGATTTTTTGTTGAGCAAGCAGTATCGCACACCTAGACTTAAATGTCGGGTTCAATCCTCTCATAAAATGCATAGTCTGGCTCTGGGCATCTCGCTCCCCTTTTCTGCACTCAGGGATTTTGCAGCATGCAGCTGGAGTGGTTGCAACTAGAATTTTTTTCACATTTGATGAAATCAATCAGTTCCTCAACATATCAGCTCAACAAAATTGATCGAATTTCCTAGGAATCATACAAAAACCAAAAATGAAGTTCACAATGCCAACTTCCCAAGGCTTACTAGGAATAAGAGAAGGTGTATACAGCCCATTATTTTAATGCAATTCCATTGAAGGAGTGGCAAATGGGGCAGCTTTTTTGAATCGTCAAATATATACCAATGTATAGCTAAAAATGTTTATCTTCAATGAAAGCTACAATTATTGAGTTACGTCATTCGCTAAAGCGCCCCCTCCCCCCCCCCCCACGTCGGAATCATCGGGGTGTGCGTATGGAAGCCTCTGAGAATGTACCATAGCGGGTTCCATACGCACGCCCCGAGGGTTCCAATGAGGGAGGCCCGCTTGAGCGACTGTGTGCGTAACATATTGTTTCCTCCAAAATGTCCACCTAGTTCTCCACCATGAATATTGTGAATAAGATCTTCTTAAGGACATCAACTGATGAAGCAATCCATCCTGGATCAAGAATTGGCACATGGGATCCATACCATATTGAAGGTAAAACTTTCAAATGGAACAAAAATAAGGAACATTTAAATAATTGTCATTTATGAAAGCTAAGGATATTACAATAGGCCGCAGTGTAACTAAAATATGTGTTCTGCTCAACTCACAAGCTGCTTAAGTGATGAACTCCACTTTGTGTAAGGTAGAGCGTATATTCTTAGAGGATCAATACCTCCATAACGAATAGCATAAAATTTCATATTACATGTAGTATGTCGTCCAAATTTTCATTGAAAAATTGGATTGGATGTGCCACTTGATTAAGGATACCTCCTAGCTAATATGAGACGTGCCTCAATTAACTTGAAAGATCTTATCAAGATTTGTCTTCATATTGCTATTTGTCATTTTGGTCTTTATTAGTTAAACGTCTGTTCGGCTTTTAAGGTCCACCGAAATATCCCCTTCTTCAAACAATTTGTAATAAATGCAATCAAAGAGGCCAAGTCATGAATGATTAAACCTTCTGATGCATGGTAGGTTGTGAATGATGGATGCTCTAAAATGTAACCATAAGTGGAATGCAGTGCACAAATTGACAAATCCTAATGTGGGTGCAAATGCAAAAGACAGGCCGATTAAATTAGTAAAAAGCATTAATTAAAATAAAATTTGATCAGGAGCACAATCGTTCACAGATAATGAGATTGGAAAAACAAATGTTAATTCACAAGTATTTTAAGCACGGGCTGAATAAATTCTGGAATCAGATGATTTCATGGAAACAAAATATATAGTATTGCATCCAACAAGATATAGTCCAAGCACACAATAATACAAAACAAGAACACAAAACTATGACTTACACATGCAAGCGTGGGCAAAATCCGGCGTTGCGAGAGGTGGATGAAGGACATGAAGGCCTTGGAGAAGCCTCTGAAACGTGCGACTGAAAGCAGAGAGGACTGTGAGGCGGGGGTTTGCAACAAGGAGGGTTGGGGAGGTGGTTGGAGGGGGCTAGGGAAAGGGAAACGGAGTCGGGTAGGATTTGTAAGGGATGGACTATGGATTGGGTGACTGTGGTAGGGGGGAAGGGATGTGGAAGTGTCGGTTAGATGTTGGGTTGGAGTGGGGGGAGGTTGGTCGACGTTGGATGAGGGAGGAAAAGGGATGGTCAACGTTGAATATAGGTGGAGAACAGTGGAATGGCGTTTGGCTGGGAGTGCAGGCGAAGCGTGGCATACAGAAGTAGCGGAGGACGAAAGCAGAGGAGGATGCGTCATGGGCCTGCGGGAGTGGTCGTGGCCTGGGAGTAGGCGGTCGGAGGGGATGAGGGAGTCGAAAACGAGCCTTGGAGTCGCACCAAGGATCTCTCGGCATAACACTAGGACGGGGGGATCGGCGGTTCCAAACTGAAATCTAAACCTCTGATCCTTTCAACCACTACACTCATGTATAGAACAAAACTGATAGGGTACCAGGATTGGACGGCTCATAATGTATGAACCAATCGGGTGTCGAATACAACTAGAAAAATAAAAATAAATACATGAACAACACTAGGAACGACCATCCGAAAGCATTTGTGGTCTCGGATTGTCCGAATGGGTAGCGAATCACGGTCTCCTGCGGGAATAGATGAATGTAGGTCGGCGATCTCCATCACCTTCTCTCTATACTGATTGTTTCATGGGTAATCCAACTTTAGTGGCTAGCACCTTAATTGGATCAACTTTAATATCTTTAATCAATATGATATATCTTAAGAAAATCAAACTATCAATCATAAAGCAACCCTTTTTAAGCTAAATGGCTAATTAGTGGTCTCTTTGGGTCTATAGCACTTTCCTTATGATGAATATGGTCGGTGGCAGAACGAGGATTTTAATCGAACCCGGGCACCAAGTATAATATGGCTAACATCTAAGACCTAATATGATTCAAAACATTTTGAACAACATACACAGTGAATGGCTAAATAAATAAAACAAAACAGGCAGCTATAGAAAGAGGATATTCGGAAAATCAAAACAAAACACGAAATGAGAACATAAGAACATAAAATAAACATGTTGTGCATTTAGAACATAACAAAGTATGAGAACATTATAATATAAATTATGCTGCATCAATGACATTTGCGCACCAAATTGAAGAGAATTACTATTTTGAGTGTTTTCATTACCTTAGCTATATTATAAGAGTACACCAAATTGACCAACTGAAGAACAACTCCATCTATCATGTACAAAATACAAAATAAATCGGACAGAATTGTTCTTTTCACAGTGGCATTTCATCAAACAGTTAGGGTTTCATCCCCAAACTCCATAACTCCATAGTTCATAATCCTTCTCAATTTCAAAAGAGGCATCTTCTTCACGTAATCTCCTTAATCCCCTTATCAAAATGCATTGTCCTTCCACGTATAAATTAACTAATTCAGTTAGACAAAAAAATTTGAATTGCTTAGATGAAATTCTGAATTTGAGACCACCGCCACAACTCTACTTCAAGTTAAATTTATACAAATCTGAATTCAAATTAACTACTAATTGCTTAATTTGTAGGGGGGGGGGGCCTGGAGCTAGAAGCAGTAAAAAGTAGTAAAAGTAGAAAAAACAGTAAAAGCGGTAAAAGCAGAAAAAACAGAAAGAGAATTGGAAACAGAAGAAAGGGATCTTGGAGACTGGAAACGGAAGAAAGGGGGCAAACAATACCTGGTTTACTCACTGCTCGGCAGTGTAGGAGAAAAAAGGCGCAGGAATAGGGCTTGGACTTGCGCGGAGGAGTCCCGGACAAGAGAAAAACAAAGGACCAGTTCCGCCCTAGGCGCGTATTCGCGGAAAACACACCTGGGCACGTGCCCGGGCGTGTCTTAGGGTGGGTCCACTCGTGCATATGGTCGTCAGGTAAGATGTTATAGATCAAGATGTCATCTAAATACATAGAAATCCATTTCTAAATGAGTGGTCAAAGCACTTGTTCTATCATACATATGAAGTACTATGTTAAAAGGAGTATGACAAACCACTCATATAAACTCTTTTGAGCTTGAAGGTTGCCTTCCACTCGTCCTCTGGTCAGATGCTTACTTAAATGATACTCCTAAGGTCAACCTTGGAAACTACTTTAGTTTCCCTCAACATATCAAGCATATCACCAAACCGGGGTACACGAAACATGTATTTGGCGTAAAAATATCTCAACAAAAGCACTCAAGCATTTATCACACCATAATGGGGTCGGCTTATGGATCCTTTGTCGCCATTGTGCCCTATCTTTAGTCATACTCTCACTAGTGCCTAAGTACATCATATCTTTCCATATAGTTTCATTCCAAATCTTTATTGGTCCACCCCTCCCCCGTTTAACATGCCTAGTGACAACGCCTAATACTTGCCTCTAATGGTCTCCTGTGTACATGTCTGAACCATCTTAGTCGAGCTTCTCACATCTTCCCTACAATTGGTGTCACTCTTGTCTTATCCATGATACATTCATTCCTAATTTTATTCAGTCTCGTGTGTCCACACATCCACCAAAGCATTCTCATCTCTGCAACTCTCATGTTTTGCTCATGTACATAATTCATTGCCCAACACTCAACCGTAGAGCATCGCTGGCCTAATTGCAGTACGATAAAACCTGCATTTAAGTTTTAATTATACTTTACGATCACACAAGATCTCAGACGGGCCTCTTCACTTCAACCAACCAGCTTGGATTATATATCTTTATCTACACCCCCATCTTTTTGAACTATCGATCCCAGGAATTTAAAGCACTCACTGCGAGAAATATCTTCGTCACCCAACTTAATGACCGAGTCATTCGTACTGCTTGCACTACTAAATTTAAGTTGCATATACTCCGTCTTGGCCCTGCTTAACCTAAAACCCTTTTTTTTGAAGTGTCTCACCAAGATTCAAGTGTCGCATTTACGCTCTTGCGTGTCGAATTGGCCAAAACAATATCATCTGCACGCAATAAACATCGGGGTATTGTTTGTTAGATATGCTCGGTGAGCTCATCTAAGCCAAGGGTAAAGAGATAAGAACTTAAAGCTGACCCTTAATGTAAGTCAAGGGTGATAGAGAATTTTTGTTTTAATCCTCTAGACACTTCAATGTATGATACATTTACACATTTCTTTCTAAGACTCTTCATAAGACCTCTCTTGGAACTCTATCATAAATCTTCTCATATTGACAAACAACATATGAAAAACTTGTTTTTCCCTGATAAATGTAAACGAATCTTCTCAAGAGGTGTATAGCTTTCATGGTCGACCGCCCTCGCATGAATCCAAATTGATTCTCCGAGATCTTAGTCTCTCGTCTTTATCCTTCTCTCTATTACTCATTCTCATAGTTTCATGGTATGACTCATTAATTTAATTTCACTTTAATTGAAATGATTTTGTATCTCTTTTGTTTTTATACAGAGGTACCATATTAATGATCAAAAAGGGAAACACCATAGTAATCATACTTTATATCTACATAAAATAAAATAACAATCAAAACAATGCAATAACTGAACCTACAACAAAGTTAGTGGAAGATCAAAAAACATACATTGTGGCAATGACTTCTTGTTGGAATTTGGAGTACAAATAGTACAATTGGTGTGCATTTAGTGGCCTCTCTCCTTTTGGGATCAGTCACACATATTAGATTCGGATTTTGAGTCTCTCTTGTGTGTATAAATAGGGGAGAATTGAATTGATTTGTATATGAATATAATAAAGGGTTTTATTCCTTATTTTTCTACTTGGTATCAGAGCCAGATATGGAGAGAAAAAATTCATCTTTCGTGATCTATGCAGCAGGATTTCCCCCATTCCCACCTTTCCTTTCCTGATAGTGTGCGGAAAAGGAAATTTAAAGCCTTGCAATAAAGGAGCACGAGTGTGCGGCTCGGCAGAGGATTCGTCGGGCAGCCCTTTGTGCGGGAGGAGCAGCGCGGCATCACGAATTGCAGCAGAGCGCGCGCGTCGCGGCAGAAAGAGCGTGCATCACGGCGCAGCATCGCGGCCTGCGGCAGACGTAGCACCGCGCGGAGGATTACGGCTGAGCGCGCGCGTAGGGAGGATTGGCAGCCACAGATTGTACCAATATGATCGCGCATTCGGGGCAGTAGGAGCATCGCGCAGGAGTTGCGACGTGCGCAGGATTGAGGGAGAAGCGTTGGACGCCGCAGATCCTGCTCGACGAAGGGAGAAAAAGCGCGCGACGGGTTTGCACAGTGCGCAGGAAGGTGTGTGGCTCTTCGCCACCATTGACGCAAGCTTGTGCGCAGTAAAGTGTGTGGCTCGCCGGGCTTGCACAGTGCGGCATTGACTCTGCGGGGAAGAAGTGCGTGTGCGTGACGCAAGCTTGTGCACAGGAAGGAGTACGGCTCACTTGTGTAGTGCGGCATTCTGCGGGGGGTAGAAGCGGGCTCGCGTGTGCGGTGCACCACTGTGAAGGAACGCACGACAGCAAGTCTATTTACATTCGTATAAAGCCCTACTTGGTATTTGATAAAGTAAATCTTGAACTCTTCAAAGTAGAAGGAACGCAGGACAGATTTTATTGGGCTCGCGCGTGCCGCGTGCGCTATGGAGGAATGTGTGGCAGCTTTCATTCCACGCACAATCGGCAAAAGGAGATTGCACATGCGACAGTGTTGGGGCCTCTCGTTGCGAAGTTCCTAGAGAAATTCATTTGTTCGACGTAAAAATTAATCGTGCTCGTAGAGAAATTAGTTGCCAAAATGGAGGAGACACAAAAGTTTTTTTTGAGTTCCTGCGAATGTCCAAAGGCGAGGGCTCGACTCAATCGTCGTCGCCTCCAATGAAGTTGGATCTTCCCCCGGTGGAGTTGAAACTCGATGGACCGGCTACATACTTAAGTTGGTCACGTAGGGTTAAAAGGGCACTCTCCGAAAGGAACTTAGAGGGCTATCTGACTGGCAAGAAGGAACCAGAGAAGGACTCTGATGGGTACAATGAATGGAAGACTACACACATCATGTCGCACACATGGCTCCTAAACTCAATGGTCGCGTTTATTGTTATCACGGTGGACGGTATAGAGACTATAAGCGATGTTTGGGGGAAGTTACAGAGGCTTTATGCAGGAGCCGACAACAACATGCACGTGTTTCAGATCAAGCGGGAGATTCAGACTAACTCGGGGGGCGGGGGGGTGTCGCTCGATCCAGGAATATGCCGCAGATCTGGAGCGATTATAGGCAGGCTATGATTATTTCTCACCAGTCACATGCTGCAAAGACCCCGAATGCAGGAAAGAGGAGCTAGATACTCAGATGTGTACTATGCATTTTATGAGAGTATTGAACCCAACATTTGAGCCGAGGTGTGCAATATTGCTTGCTCAGCAAAAAATATCTTCCCTGGATGAGACGATCTCATCCATGATGCAGGAGGAGAGCGGGATTAGGCTCCAATTTGGTGGAACCACTCTTCCAAGAGAGAAATCATCTCTATCGATCACCAATCAAGGACACGAAGGATACGGGAGAGAGATGCGACAAAGTTACAAGTGTGGTGAAATAGGTCATCTCTGGCTGACTTGCCCCAAGCAACCGAATGAGAGGGATGCAGGTGGACGGGGAAAGTTTGGAGGTCGTTGGTGCGGTCATGGAGGTCGTAGAGGTGGTGGACGAGGAGGATATCGGGAAAATCTCATGATAAGCGAGGAAGTGGAGAAGAATGTATTGTTAATATGGGTCGCCCAAGGGAGCCGCAGGAGATTTTGGATGCATACCACCAGCTGAAGCAAAGAAAGTAGAAAGGTGTGAAGGATGGTGTTGAAACCGATTTCTCGATCTCCGATTTCTCGATCTCCTGTGGAGTTCGCCCTTGGGGAAGGGGTGGTCTCGCGCCTACTTTACTCATGCAAGCAAAACAACAAGGAAAACAAGGAAAAACCGACCCAAGGGCTCGGCGGGGAAGTCCCACCACACACCCGGAAGATCTCAGAGCGCTTCCCCTCCTTAACCAGAAGCCGAGCTAAGGTACCCTCAGAAAGCGCTTGAAAACTGGAGCAGGGAGGCACAGGAAGCAGGCTTTCTGGGGTACCCGTTGGGTCCTATTTATAGTTTTTGGAATCAAGACTGCCAATAACCAAAAAGAGCTGACCTGAAATTACCAGAAAACCCATAGTTGGGTCTGCCAACAGCCAAACTCCGCTGTTCTGAAAGGCTATAGGCAGACCAGCGGGGCAAAACAGTAAAAAAGTACCTTTTTCATCCAGGCGAGCTGAGGAGCTTGGCCACCTCGGCGGGTCCAGCTCGCATATTATTGCCGAGTTCCATTGCGAGGGCGCGAGTTGGGACTAGCTCGGCGAATGCCGAGCTCGGGGTCGGCGAATACTGATTTCCGGTCGACGATCGCCGAGCTCTGGTCGACGAATGCCGAGCTCGGGCTCGGCCTCTCCACTGTCGAGCTCGCCTTCTGCCTTTAGCCCGATCTGCCTGGACCCTGGCGGTCTTGCTCGCCGGACACGGGGTTGTACACAATCTCCGCTCTTTTTGAGCTTGGCAAAGCTCGGAAAGAAACATCCAACCCCAAGTGTGCGGCGAGCGCGGGTTGGCGAGTTGGAGGGAATCTTTGGATGGGGTCCACCTGCGGCTATATATATGTGCACCTGCCCACCTGCCTGACTCCACTGCGCCTAGGGGTAACGTTGTCTCTTTTGCTCATATAGCCACAAGAATTTATAATATTCTTGCCCTCGCATCTACATCCATCACTGACTCACTAGAATGGATAGTCGACTTGGGTACCTCTCAACATATTACTGTGGATGCAAAGGAATACCTTTCGTACACTCCCCTAGCAATCCCAGAGCGCGTTCGGATTGCCAATGGCACTGCTCAGTCAGTGATTGGTATATGTATTGTGCAACGTGCCAACGCTTTAACTTTGTCCAATATTTTGCATGCTCATTCCTTTCCTGTGAATCTCTTATCCATTAGTGCAATTATATATCAACTAAACTGTGTTGTCTTATTTGATATATCAAAGGTAATCTTCCAGGAAAAGGAGACTTGCAGGAGACTTGGGACTGACACAAGGCATAGTGGTTTATGGTACCTAGATAAGGAGAATATGGACTCAGCTCTTTCAACACTTGTAACGAATGTTGTAGGGGGTAGAAGATGTGTATGGGATTTACTCCTACTTCATCACCGATGTCTGGGTCATCCTTCCTTTCCGGTTTTGAAACAAATGTATCTCAATTTGTGTGAGAAAGTTAATTGCAACAAACTTGTATGTGATGCATGCAAAACTGGGAAAGTATACCAGAAACTCTTATTTTGGTTCTGGTAGTATGTGTTCTTATCTTTTTAATCTAGTACATTCTGATGTTTGGGGGTCATATCTCACGCCTACTGTGAATGGATTTTGGTATATTGTGTCTTTCATTGATTGTTTCTCTCGTGTGACTTGGCTTTACCTAATGAAAAACAAGAGTGATGTGTTTGATTGCTTCAAGAAATTTCATAAAGCGGTTCAAACTCAACATGGTGCAGTCGTAAAGGTGTTGAGATCTGACAATGGGACAGAGTACACCAACAGGGCGTTTGAAGGGTAATTGTTCTCGCGGGGAATCCAACATCAAACTATTTGTCCTAGCACGTCAGAGCGGAATGGAGTAGCGGAACGAAAGAACAGACACCTTCTGGTAGTAACGCGGAGTATGACGATAACAATGAAGGTGTCTAAGTACTTATGGGGACAAACTGTGCTAACAGCAGCCTATTTAATCAATCGGATGCCCTCGCAAGTATTGGATCAGAAGTCTCTGATTGAGATACTGCGAGTGAAGAGTGAAGATAGTCTTCCCCTCAAGACCTTTGGTTGCGTGTGTTTTGTGTATGACAAAAGACCAAACGTGAAAAAATTGGATCTGAGGGCCCTGAAGTGTGTTTTTGTTGGGTATTCAGCTATCCAAAAGGGGTATGTATGTTCGAGTCTGGTGGAGATGAGATTATTTGTCAGCATGGATAACACATTCAGAGAGCTTGACTCATATTACTCTTCTTCTATTGACTCGCCTCTCGTAGAACCACTCGATGTGAAAGGCGGATTGTGAGTATCCAGTTAGCACCTGTGTCAGAGTCAGTTGAGGGGTTGATTCTTGAAGAGAGAGAGTATGTTGATGATGGACCTTAGACTCAGGGAGAGTTAAGAGTGTATACGAGAAGAAGGCAGTCAAGCGAGCAGCCGAGCGAGACTACAATGCTTACATTGACACTTGTGTCAGGTCTTTTGCCTCTGCCTGCTCCGATCTTTGAGACACATGCACCATCCACCACAAGTTCAGACATCCCAGGTAAGATAACCTCTCATCTCTCTACTCTCACTCCCTTGCCGGTAAGACGAAGTTCCCGCAAGAATGCGGGAATCTCACCTAATCGATATGGCTTTTCACATGACATTGCCCAATTTGTTTCATACTCTCATATATCTCATGCACATGACGTATTCATTACATCTTTGGACATTGTTTTGATTTCGATGTGTTGTCAGGTTGCTAAGAAGGATCCTCGATAGAAAGATGCAATGTTATAAGAACATGGCGAATAAGAGAAAAACAAAACGTGGAATTTTGTGTCACTGCCACCAGGGAAAAGGACAGTTGGGTGCAAGTGGGTATTCATTGTGAAGCAAGACTCAGAGGGTCAGATTGAGCGTTATAAGACTCGATTAGTAGCAAAGGGTTACAGTCAAACTTATGGCATTGACTATGATGAGACCTTTGCACCCATCGCAAAAATGAGCACTGTGCGGACACTAATATACTTGGTGGCAAATGGGGATGGAAGCTACACCAGCTCGACGTAAATAATGCATTTTTATGGGGATCTGTTAGAAGAGGTATATATGGAAGTGCCACCAGGCTTTGACACGAAACAAACGGTGGGCAAAGTGTGTAGAATCAAGAAATCCTTGTATGGGTTGAAGCAATCTCCTTGAGTCTGGTTTGACAGATTTAGAAAGGCGATGGTTAATATGAGATATCAGCAAACCAATGTTGATCATACTATGTTCTTTAACCGAAAATGGAAATCACACTACGATACTTGCGGTGTACGTGGACGATATGATTGTTACAGGCAATGACGAGACGTAAATTGCTCAGTTAAAGACGAGATTGAAGAAAGGAGTTTGAAGTGATAGATTTGGGGCTGCTAAAATACTTTTTTGGGATAGAAGTAGCTCGCGGTGCAAAAGGAATCGTTCTATCTCAACGAAAATATGTGTTGGATCTGCTCAAAGAGACAGGCATGTTAGGGTGCAGGCCCACAGTTGCACCTATTGATAAGAATACCAAACTCAACGCTGAGGCAGGAGAGCCAACTGATAAAGAAATGTATCAAA
This sequence comes from Platanthera guangdongensis, assembly GCA_039583875.1. NCBI lineage: Eukaryota > Viridiplantae > Streptophyta > Magnoliopsida > Asparagales > Orchidaceae > Platanthera > Platanthera guangdongensis. The sequence goes on along the minus strand of CM077166.1, from coordinate 11,903,019 downwards.
GATTTGTAAATCGTCTGATCTATTTGAGCCACACCCGTCCTGACATATCTTTTGTTGTGATTATAGCAGCCCGTTATATGCATGATCCCAGGGAGGATCACTTGGATGCAGTGTATCAGATTCTTAAATACTTAAAGAGTGCACCAGGAAAGGGACTGATCTTCCAAAAAAATGGGTATCTGAATATCGAGGGTTATTGCGACTCTGACTAGGCTAGCTGTGCAAATAACAGGAGATCCACATCGAGATATTGCATATTTGTAGGGGCAACCTTGTCTCCTGGAAAAGCAAGAAGAAGGCTGTAGTTGCAAGATCTACAGCCGAGGTAGAATACAGGGTCATGGACTCAAGTGTGGGGAAGTTGTTATGGTTGAAAGCCCTGCTAAGTGAACTCAAGATAGATCAAGGCGGACATATGATATTGTGGTGTGATAGCAAGTCAGTAATCAGCATTGCAAACAATATCATCCAACATGATATAACCAAGCATATAGATATCGATAGGTTCATCATCAAAGAAAAGCTGGATAGTGGGATACTGAAGCTTGGACACGTTGCTACAAAAGAACAAGTGGATGATTGTCTAACCAAGAAACTTAGCTCATACGATTTATGTAGATCGTGTGACAAGAGGGGCTTAGTAGATATCTTTCGCCCACCTTGAGGGGGAATGTTGGAATTTGGTGTGCAAATAGTACAATTGGTGTGCAGTTAGTGGCCTCCCTCCTTTTGGGATTAGTCATGCATCTTAGATTCGGCTTTTGAGCCTCCTTTGTGTGTGTATAAATAGGCAGTGTTGTAGATATCGGCCGACATATCCGACATGTCGGCCGACATAAAGGTTTTGGGTGCAAACCGCAACGAAACCGATTTGTTTGACAAAAATATCGTTTTGTAAAAAAAACGGCGATATATCCTGATATATCGATATATCTCTACCTCGATATTTCGGTTATTATATTTAATATATAAAAAAACAAATTTCACGGGACCCATATTTTTCTACTTCACGAGTCCATTTCACGCATTCGGCATTTCTCGCTTTACCCTAAATTTTACGGGAGAGTCGCTCTGCCGGAGTGGTCGCCACTCGACAGGTCCTTCTCCGGTGACGAGGCAACGAATCGGCATCGCAGGCGAGGAGTAGACGACGACGCCGGGCTTTCTACGAATTGGCATCGCAGGCGAGGATGCGAGGAGTCGATTTCGGGCTTTAGGGTTTCTGCTACTTCACTCCACTGTAAGCTCCCTTTCTTCTTTCTTCTTCTTTTTTTTGTTTCTGCGACAATTGAAATTTTTATTTGAAGTTATTATATTGATCAAGACATAAGATCTAAAAGTTTTATTAAACTTGTGTTACTGTAAGCTTCTTACTTATGCTATAGTTAGGTTTCTTTCTTGCAATAGCTAAGTTTATATTTTTCCTTGTATAAATCTGCAGTGATTTTTGTTTCTCCTGTGCTAAGAAAAACTCTCCTCCAACTTTACATAATTACATGGGCTTCTCTTTTATCTTTCAAAATTATTTCAAAGAAAATGTTATAAATACTTATTTGTCTATACATTGTTATAGTTATTTGTCTGTACATTTTTACTTATTTGCAAAAAATATATTTATAAATACTGTAATCTTTATTTAAATATTAAAATTCGATATTGTAAAATATCCCTGATATATCCCCGCAATCCGACATACGACATTTCAAAGCCAAACTGACATGAACCCGACATCCGACATTTACAACCTTGTAAATAGGGGAGAATTGTATTGATTTGTATAAGAATATAATAAAGGGTTTTATTCCGTATTTTTCTACTCTTCTCATAACTGAAGTAATTTGTTACGATCTTAATAATGGTAATACGATAGATACCTAAGAATGGCCAAGAGGCGGCCGGAGTTCGAACGGCCGGGGGGTTGCCGGAGAAGGGAGAGACGGAGGAGGGGATCGGAGGTAGAGAAGAAACAAACAACTTTATTAATTTTCTTCTTAATCCTGATTACAAACAAAGACCCTTATTTATAACACTAATCAACCCCCACTAATTTGACAGGTGTCAAACATTGCCTTCGCCTTTTAAAACGACGTATCATCACTAAAAAAATATAGGCCGTACATTCATATAGCAATGCATGTCGTGGTCACCATATATATAAAACTAATTCCGTCAGGATCAAACACCAAAATATGTTCTTTGGTCGTTCATAGTGAACTTGGTTGCAACGAACTTCGGTGTAGCGAACTCTGATGTGGGCACTGGTTTTATGGCATATTGATCTGAATAGATTTCACCCAAGACAACATTGTAGTCGCGTTTGATTTTGGTGATACTAATTGGCAACACGAAATCATAGTCAACTTGCTTCGGTGGCTCGGAAATTGTGTTGATCTTTTCAAAAACTGCATGACGAATATCTTCTGTTATGGTGGACGTTGGATTGATGATTGGCGAGATCTGCTCCTCGAGAATTATTGGAAGAGAATCGTGTTCCTCTTCAACAAGAAGAACATGACCTATATCGCTAAATGGTTGCAAAGTTTGGTGGCCAGATTCAGAAAATAGTTGTTGCGTAGTATCAATGAGGCGTTGAAAATTATTGTCCAAGCTTTGCTCCCGGGCATCTAGGCTGCGTAACAGTTTTTGCTCGAAGACATCAAAATCAACAAACAAATATGCCATTGTGGAAAATTGAGGAATTGGTGATTGAATCTTTATATTTAGGTTTGATCAAATTCCTTCGAACTGCAGCATGCCAAATTTCGAGAGATCTTAGATTGGTCGCGACAAGATTGAGACGTTGGTTTCTTTTTAAACAAAGAACAGCCGGGATATCAATGTGAAAACAGGGCGCTCTGAACCCAAACGACAATATTACTTTGGCACGGGTTCTTGATCACCGGGATATAGAGGAGCAATTACAGTGAGGGTTGGACAGCCACGGCGGAGGCGGCGCAAGGGCGGAGGCGGTGCAGCGGTGGTATCGCGGCGGAGCAGGAGGCGAAACAGCGGTATCGCGGTGCTGGAGGATGGATAGCAGACGGCGGATCTTGAGTTGTGTGCCGTGTCGGATCTTGCTGAAAACAGGGAAGCCCCTGTTCCAAACAGGCGGTGGCTTGCCGTGGCAGATCTTGCGAAAGCAATGAGGAGGCTGATGCACGTCAGTCCAGCGGCGAAGCGGCGGGAAAGGTGCAGCGGCGGTGGCGGCGCAGCGGTGGCGGCGGCACGCTGCGGTGGCCAGCGGTAGGTCGTGGGGTTGAGGATGAAGATCTGGAGGCGGAACTTGTACGGCGCTGCTTATTTCTGGATGCCAGATTTGTGTCCTTCGTCGAAGCCGGGAAACGCCAACGAAGAGTGGCGATGGTGGAGGATCGACAGGCCGACGGTGGTAGGTGAGGATTAACAGCGACGGTTCTTGGGAGAAGAATATCGGAGGTGAAAGTGCGACGAGAGCACCAAAATGTTACGATCTTAATAATGGTAATACGATAGATACCTAAGAATGGCCAAGAGGCGGGCGGAGTTGGGAGAGAAGACGAACGGCCGGGGGGTTGCCGGAGAAGGGAGAGACGGAGGAGGGGATCGGAGGTAGAGAAGAAACAAACAACTTTATTAATTTTCTTCTTAATCCTGATTACAAACAAAGACCCCTATTTATAACACTAATCAACCCCCACTAATTTGACAGGTGTCATGCTACTTGTCACATAATTCATCAAAATATAAGATTTTGCAAATGGCTAATATCTTTAGGATAAATTAATAAGAGAGTAATATCAATGGAAAAAAAATATTTGCCCGCAGAGTGATTCGGCAATATCTCCAAACCTTGAATGCAGGTTCATCCCAACATGGGAAACAGCGTCTAGCATCGGCGGCCTCGAACTGGGTCACTGCCATATTCTTCTTCTCCCCGTTATGTTTGTAAGAACTATTAGAAAACATGAAAAATAGCAGAAAAGTGCAATTCAAGCATGCCGAAATTACCTTCGGTAAAACCCCTTCATTCGATCATTTAGAGTTCCTTCGAATCCCATCAGCAAAACTCCTTCGCCATGTGGAAGGGCCTCTTTAAACCTAAGCACCAGGAGTTCATCTTTTTCAGCAATGGTGATCCCCAAAGGTTGCACTTTCTAAGAGAACCACAAAACAAGTAACAAATGAACAACAGGTATATTTTGTGACGCTCAACATGCACCCCTTTTCCGTCCTAAATAAAGAAACAACTATGCAGTGGATGGACAACCTGAGAAGAGCCGTGGCCTTGGAACCAGATCGTTCCATCCTCAACGGAGATCTCCGCGGCATTGAAGACCAGGAACCAGGTATCCTCAACGACGTCGACGATGATCTTGACGGTGCCGGTGAACTTGCAGGTTTTGAGATCAGGCTTGAGGAAGATGTCGTATCTCTTTGGGACGGCAAATTTAGGAAGTCGCGCCTGCCCTAAGAACTGCTCCACGCAATGGGGCTCCGTCATTGTAGGTCTCAATTCTCACTCTCCGCGGCCGGTGGTGGCGTTTTGAGCAATTCGCCGGTTTCGTGAGGATTTAGGGAATCGGGAAGAAGGAGGAGGAGAGTGCTGTGAATGTCAATTTCAAGGAAAATGGTCGCAGAAATTGAGCGGTTGGGATCGATTTCGGTGCCTTGCAACTCGTGCGCGCAGAAGAAGCCGGTGTAGAGGATTTTGACAGAGCGGTGGTGGACAGTGGGCAGACGGAAATTTTCAAGTACTTTACCTTTGATTTCAAGGCATCAAGGTGAAACGCCTGATTTGATATTTACGCACGTACTTTTGGTTAGGGGCACCACATTTTCTCCTATTTTTTTTACATCTTTTCCTAAAAATGAATATAAGGCGCAAAATTGTACATACATTTTTAGGAAAAGAGTTCAAACACGGAAAAGTTATAGATCTTGACGAGATCTACAACTTTCGTGTTGAACACTTTTCCTAAAAATGCATGTACAAGGCGTACTTTGCGGTGCGGAAAATACGTTCAGATTTCGCCCCACACTTTCTCCTATTTTTTATGTCTTTTGAAAATACGGAAGTTATAGATCTCTTGTACATGCATTTTTTGGAGGAAAAGTGTTCAGCACGAAAGTTGTAAATCTCGTCGAGATCTATAACTTTCCTAAAAAATTTTAATAGTATTTGTCACAGTTTAAACTGTGGCGGGTTTAAATCGTGATGGGTTTAAACCGTGGGGAATATTTTTTTAAAAATTACCTATATTAATCACGGATTAAAATATAAATCATCGTAAATACCCTATTTTAAAAAACATTAATTGTATTAGTCACGATTTAAACCGTAGCTAATACCGTATTCTTAAAAAAAATTATAGTATTAGTCACGATTTAAACTGCGGCAATATCTTATTGTAAAAAATAGTATTATACGTGATTTAATAATAGTATGAATCAAACAATTTTTAAACTCACTCACACTGAAATAAATTTCTGCGTCCGCCACTCCACGTAGCCACGTACATGATTCTAATGTGCGCGCACGCACGTGTGTGACCACACAGACACTAGAGGTTGTGATGTTTCTCAATACACGGTGTTTCATGGTAACTTGGGCTTCATTTGTTTCAGCGGTGGCGGATCGATCCCGCGGGTGGAAACGGAGTGTTCGAAATGGAGGGGGGAGGTGACTGCTCCAAACGGAGCTTTTTGGGGCGTTTTTCATGGTGGGCGGGTGGAAACGGAGCAAACGCCACCGGAGGTTCTTTTGTTTTCCCGCCTTCCGGTGGCGTTTGCCCAAAACGGAGCTCCGAAAAGCCCAAACAAATAGAGCCTTGATCATCACTTGAGAACTTACCAAGTGCTTTTGTCGCAGCATTCTAAAAATTAGTGATCGTGAGCTGGACTTGGCCGTTAGTACTAAAAAAATCACATGTTTTGGCCAAGATCAGATTAGGGGTGCAAACGAGTCAAGCTCGAGCTGAGCTTGGCAAAATTTTCAAGCTCGAGCTCGAGCTTTTCATTTCGAGCTCGAGCTCGACGAGCTCAATTATCCGAGCTCGAGCTCGAGCTCGAGCTCAATGCCAACTTATCGAGCTCGAGCTCGCTCGCTCGAGCTCGAGCTTTTAGCTCATGAGCTTTATTTTTTTATTTTTTATATTTTTTTCATATTTTATATATATATATATATTTAAAAAATGGAATAAAAAACTCGCAAGCCGGCTCGCGAGCTCATGAACATTAATATTCGAGCTCGAGCTCGACTCGTAATCGAGCTCGAGCTCGAGCTCGAGCTCCACAGGCTCAAGCTTGAGTCGAACTTTTTTCGAGGCGGCTCATCGAGCTTTCGAGCCGGCTCAACTCAACTTGCACCCCTAGATCAGATATATACATACACGAGTGACAGTGTATAGGGGCTTTCTATGCAAATATTTTTTTGTATTTGTTTTTAATGTAAAATATTTTTAATACATAAATTAGGAAAATGGGAAAAATAGAAAAAAAAAAAAAAAATAAGATTAAAAAACAAAAAATCTCCCATCCTATCCGGCACTTGCCTACGCCATTGGTGGCCTGATCGGAGCCCATCGGCAGGTACGCCTGAGCCCAGCGAACCTGTCGGGGGTTGTTCGTCGGCGAGCCGGCAAGGCCACCGAATTCTCCCTCACCCGAAAATCCCGACGCCTGAACGGGACGAATTTTTTTTGGGTTGCCGCAGGCGGTCGGTGGTGGCTCTGCCCGCTCGCCGCGGAACAATCCCAGGTGGATTCACCGGGGGCCGACGAACCCGCTGATGGGCACCGGAAAAACGGCGGCGGCTAGCTCAACCGTGAGCAGCTAGGTTTGATTTTTTTAATTAAAAAACAAAATATTTATAAAAATTAAGTAAATGTAGTTTCAAACAAAATTACAAAATAATTTTACAAAATTTAAAATAATAAAAATAAATAAAAACTAATTTTATTTTTCCAACGGATAAGAAGAAATAATTAAATAGTAAAAGAAAAATAATTAGGAAAGGGTGAAGCCTGTCACAGGTGAGTGAGCACTGTCACGCGAGCTACGAGGGTCCATACACTATCACTCTTACGTATATGTAAGTTTACAATATGTGACATTAATGTCGTACATACCTAAATTGATAGATCAAGTTGTTATAAAATGTGAAGTAATGTGATCCAATGATTCTTTAGTGTACACTGATGTATCTTGTGCTTATGGATTATTGAGATTGTGACACCTCAGCGATCCGTGTGTCAAATTAATTTTAAATCCGGGCTAATCCAATTTTAGGAATATCATTAGGAGGATATTGGGGCAATCTCCTATGGCCGGCTGAGCTTATTTTGGAGCTAATTTTTATTTAGTTTGTCTCCTAATTTAGAGGAGGATTTTCTCCCATATAAGGGGTTGTCTTCCCCCATGCCTATCATGCAATTAGAAAGCAATCCGAGAGATCCATTCAGAGGGAGAGAAAGAGAGATCGCGTCGTTCAACCCAGCGGAGGCGACGGCAGCAGGCTGTGACAGCGGTGGTGGTTCCAGTCGGCTTCAGGCGAAGCGACTCCAGGCCGAATTTCATCCCGGCGGCAGACCTCAGGCGGCGGCGGCGCATACATATAGTCGGGTATCCCCGACATCAGGCGTGCAGCCCATGCGGCGGAGTTCCAGCGGAAGGAGGCGGCACCGACGCACAGTGATGAAGAAGATGAACAGTGTTCGTAAAATACCGCCCGGCGATATCACTATCGTCCGGCGATAGTTTTGTTTTGATCTCTGGTGTTTTTTTTTTCTCTCGACCGTATATCGGTGTCTGTTGTAATCTGTAACTCCTATCATTATAGAGGATCTTTTCGGCGCGCTCTCCCCGTGGATGTAGGAGCTTCTCTCTGAACCACGTAAATTTCTGTTTGTCGTCTGTGTGCTTGGAATCTCGCTCCGTCATTTTAATTTGCACGATTGTTTTTGCTCGACTTAATTCTGTTGCGCTACCGCGTTACTCGGTCTGATTGCATCACAATTGGTATCAGAGCCAGGTTCCGCGGAGGTGCTCGATTGTACGTTCCGTTTTAGGTTTGGGTCAACGGCAGGTGATGACCATTGGTCCGCTCCCTATCTTTTTAGATCTGATCCGTGAACTTAATCGGATTACCTAGTAGCCCTGCGAGCAAAGCAATGGCGGCAGAATTTGAGATTTCCATGTACGACGGCAAGATCGATTTTGGCTTATGGCAAAAGCGAATCAAGACGGTTCTCGTTCAGCAAGGTCTCCGCAAGGCGCTCCTCAGCAAGGAGAAGTCCGGAAAGAAGGATGACGAATGGGAAAAACTGGGGTTGTTTTCGGGGCTGTGTCGATCTGAAGGCCAACAGCACGATTCAGTTAAGTCTAGCCGATGAGGCCGTGTTCGGCCCAGTGATGTACAACTTAGTCGACGTCGAGACTACATAAGAACTATGGAAGAAGCTGGAGGAGCTATACATGTCGAAGTCTCTCACTGATAAGCTCTATATGAAGAGACAGTTGTATAGCCTAAGCATGTCCAAGAGCAATCAGCTGTTGGAGCACATGAACGCGTTCAACAAGCTTATCTCTCAACTGCGAAGCATGGACGTGAGGGTTGAAGAAGAAGATCAGGCTCTTCTGTTACTGTCCTCTCTACATAAGTCATATGACCATCTGGTCACCACCATCCTCTACGGAAAAGAACACTCTTAAGATGGAGGAGGTGATGACGATAATGCTCTTTAATGAAACGAGGAGCATGTACAACCCCATATTCGATTAGTCAGACCAGGAGGTACCAACGATCGCAATTAGGCTAGCCAGAGGAGTTCTCGCCCTAAAGGAGCTCTCGCCTACAAAGCGCCCCGCGCTCGACGATCGTCGAACCAAGATCGTCGACCGCTGATAGATCGTCGAACGGAGCTCTCTGGTCAAATCTTCGAACGCAGCCAAATCGTCGAACGGAGCTCTCTGACTAAATCGTCGAAAGCAGTCAAATCGTCGAACGGAAATCGCTGGCTCGATCGTCGAACGCATCCAACGCGGGAACGTTTGCGCTAGCACCATGCTCCTGTCTTAAAGGAGCTCTCGCCTATAAGCAGGCGAGACCGCTTGCGCCGGGCTCTGGACAGAAGGCTCTCGGCTCAGAGCTCTCGCCGAGTGCGGCCCAGGGCCTTGGGTAAAATGACCCAATTGCCCTCAGGTAAAATTACCCATATACCGTCAGGATAAACAGCGGGATTTGGCTATCGGCAGATCAACCAAGGGTCTTTCAGTAATCTCAGGTCAGCAAAGGCTATAAATAGACACATAAGGGCTCCTTAGAAGGCAAGCTTTCATAATCTTCCAACTTCAAGTGCTTTCTGAGGAGCTCCTAGCCCAGCTTTTGGCTTTGGAGGGGAAGCTCTCAGAGATCCTTCCGAGTGTGAGGTGGGACCTCCCTGCTGAGGCTTTGGGTCAGTCCAGGGACCTTTGAATCTAGTCGGGGGTTGAGGCTTGAGAGAAGTAGGTGTTGGCTGCACCCCTGTTTTGAACTCCCGTTGAGGTCATTTTTGGCTTCAATAGAGCAAGTCTGGCCCTAACACCAGTGAGGTTTTGTTCGTAATGAACAAGGAACCGGTCAGAGGGAGTTCGAAAGATAGAGGAAAGAAGGTCAATCGACCTAGGTCCAATTCTAGGGACAAGAAGAACCAGTGTCACTACTGCAAAGAAGAAGGGCACTGGAAAAACAACTGTCCGAAGAAAAAGGAGAAAGAGAAGAATTAGGCACCACAGCAGGCGGCTGTGGCTTCAGACCCAGAGAGCGATACTGACGTACTCCATGTTCAATATACCCTCGACTCCACCGACACTTGGATCACGGATACAAGATGCTTGTATCACATGTGCCCGAACATAGAATGGTTTACTAGCTTCAGGCAATGTGACGACGGTCGTTTTTTGATGGGAAACGACTCAGAATGCAAGACGCACGGGATCGACAGCATCCGAATAAAAATGTTCGACGGAATAATCAGAACCCTTACAGATGTAAGGTACGTGCCCGATCTGAGGAAGAGTCTCATTTCCTTTGGTACTCTGGAGGCGGGCGGATACTCTTACACCGACAAAGGCGGATATCTGAAAGTCAAGAGAGGCGCTCTGGTGGTTATGAAAGGAGAGCGGTCTAGTAATCTTTAGAGACTGATCAGCACCACAATTTTCGGTGGTGCAGCAGTTGTTGCGACGTCAGATGAGGACTCGTCTCTATTGTGGCATTCCAGACTTGGCCACATGAGCGAGAGAGGACTGATGGAGCTTTGCAAGAAGGGCCTACTGAAAGGGGTCAAGACATGCAAGTTAGACTTCTGTGAGACCTGCGTTCTCGGAAAGCAGCACAAAGTAAAGTTCGTGACGTCGAGCAAGCGGAGTAAGCAAGCACTGGAGTATATTCACTCAGATGTTTGGGGGCCTGCCCTAGAACCTTCGCTTGGAGGGGCTAAGTACTTCGTGACCTTCATCGATGACTTCTCGAGGAAAGTCTTGATTTACATCCTGAAGAACAAATCTGAAGTCTTCGAAAAATTCAAAATCTGGAAGACTAAGGTGGAGAAGCAGACCGGTATGAAGGTAAAGTACCTCAGATCCGACAATGGCGGCAAGTACACCTCAGTCGAGTTTCAGACTTACTGTGATTAGGAGGGCATTACTCGCCACCTTACTATTCTCGGTACACCACAGCAGAACGACGTCGTGCACAGAAAATTCTTGGAATGGAAATCAAGCGGGACAGAAAGCGAGGCATGCTTTGGCTTTCTCAGGCTGGCTATATTCAGAAGGTGCTGGAGAATCTCAATATGATGGAGTCTAAACCTGTTACCACCCATGTCGGGCAACAGTTTAGACTGTCATCACAGCAGTGCCCAAACACCGAGGAGGAACTCCAAAAGATGCTCAAGGTGTCGTACGCTAGTGCGGTAGGATGCTTGATGTACGTTATGATGTGTATGAGACCATATATCGCTCAAGCTGTGAGCGTTGTCAGCATGTACATGGGGAATCCAGGGCGACAGCATTGGGAAGCCATCAAGTGGATTCTAAGGTACTTGAGAGGAACTTCAAACATTGGATTAGTATTTCAGAGGAGCCAGGATGTCGGTGTGCTAGAGGGCTACGTTAACTCCGACTACGTCGGAGACCTCAATAGAAGGAGATCTACTTCCGATTATATCTTTCTTCTAGTGGAGGTCCCATTAGTTGGAAAGCCAATCTCCAGAACATCGTGGCTCTATCTACGATAGAGGTAGAGTAAATTGCTGCAGTAGAAGCTGCAAAGGAAGCCATCTGGCTCAAAGGTCTCGCCAAAGAACTTAGGATTTCTCAGGAGGTGGTGAAGCTGCACTGTGATAGTCAGAGTGCGATTTGTCTGGCCAAATACCCGGTCTTTCATGCCAAGACAAAACACATTGATGTGCGCTATCACAAGTTGAGGGATTTCATTGCTGGTGGAGACATTTAGTTGCTAAAGGTGCCCACAAAGGAGAATGTTGCAGACATGCTGACCAAACCAGTGACAGGAGTCAAGTTCAAGCACCGTCTTGACTTGACTCATATTGGTGCATGCTGATTGGGGCGACCCCAGGGAGAGGGTGATCATAGTCGCCGGTAGGGAAGATCCAGGCTGGAGGTAGAGTTACGCGTCGAGGTGGAGTTCATCGCGTGAGGTGTCAAGGTGGAGATTATTGAGATTGTGACACCTTAGCGATTCGTGTGCCAAATTAATTCCTAATCCGGGCTAATCTAATTTTAGGAATATCATTAGGAGGATATTTGAGCAATCTCCTATGACCGGCTGAGCTTATTTTGGGGCTAATTCCTATTTAGTTTGTCTCCTAATTTAGAGGAGGATTTTCTCATATATAAGGGGTTGCCTTCCCCCATGCCTATCATGCAATTAGAAAGCAATCCGAGAGATCCATTCAGAGGGAGAGAAAGAGAGATCGCGTCGTTCAACCCAGCGGAGGTGACGGCAGTAGGCTGTGACAGCGGCGGTGGTTCCAGTCGGCTTCAGGCAAAGCGACTCCCGACTGAATTTCATCCCGGCATCAAGCGTGCAGCCCAGGTGGCGGAGTTCCAGCGAAAGGAGGCGGCACCGACGCACAACGATGACGAAGACGAACAGTGTTCGTAATATACCGTCCGACGATATCACTATCGTCCGGCGATTCACCATCGTCCGACAATAGTTTTGTTTTGATCTCTGGTGTTTTTTTTCTCTCGACCGTGTATCGGTCTCTGTTGTAATCCGTAACTCCTATCATTATAGTGGATTTTTTCGGCACGCTCTCCTCGTGGATGTAGGAGCTTCTCTCCGAACCACGTAAATTTCTGTTTGTCGTCTGTGTGCTTGGAATCTCGCTCCGTCATTTTATTTTGCACGATTGTTTTTGCTCGACTTAATTCCGTTGCGCTACCGTGGTACTCGGTTTGATTGCATAATAATGGATAACATCAATAGACCTAATTAAGAGTAATTTTCAAAGATAGAGGTGCAACCTCTAATTATGCAAACTTTTATGAGTGGTCCCTCTAATTAGCTATCATATAATTTATGCACTTCATAAATTCAAGATCAAATCAATTATTGCGATCAACTTGTGATTTCTGTTCGGATTGGGTTTGGTCGATCGTGAATCAAATAACGGGCTTGCTTTGGTTCCGTTTGGCAACGGTCATAAATACATGGGTTAAACCGTTATTCGTTAAGTATCACCTAACAAACATCATCCATTTGAACATAAAAGTGGACGAAGTTCCTTAGGGGCGTCAATGAATGGACCACCACCATCGTGTCAAACGGAGCCTTAATAGTGCTAGTCTTAAACATGTATTCCATCAATCAAAACAATCGTCAACGACTCATGTATGTGAGCATAATACTGGGCTGGTTCTGAGTGTGTTGCGGAAATGAGTGTAGAACGATCAAATGAAAAGAAATCAAGAACACAAAAGACAGATTTATATGGTTCATCTCAAGATGGACTATGTTCATGTGCAACAATAGTTTATTTTTCACTAGATCAAGAATAAAGACGGTTACCCCACGATGACTACCCCTAAACTCACGGGTTAAGATCACCGCCAACTGCGCAACACCTTCTTTAGATTATGATTGGAGTTGTATAATTAATAGTGTGATATGATGTCAGTAATCAATCAAATCCTTCACTCATGCACCTACGAATATAATTCCAACAAAATCCAAAAATTGCTCTGAGTAAGGTTTTATTTTTGAGAAAAATTTTGGTACGTGAAATGCACAGAAGTTCTGTGCGTCTTTAAATAGGTGGGCCCATCAGGTTTTTCCGCTTTTCAATTTTTTGCAGATTTTCCGCCAACAGTCGGAGCGAAGCTTCAGCTTTCCGAGCACCTTCAGCTACCTAGCCTTCTTCCTCGCCAGGTCCAAGATCGAACTACTACAAACTCCATTGTCCAGCTGGAGATTTAGGTTTGGTGCTAATGCTCAGTTTTCTTGGTTCTGTCATTGTTCTACCCCGCCATTCCCGACTTCATAAACCCTAGCTTAAGTTGCCACCATTGTCAAGCTGGGAGATTTTCTTCCCCGCCATTGCCGACTTCAGAAAGTGTAAGGCTACCCCTCCTCTCTCAGTTACTAAGCTTCTTCGGCTTCAAACAAGTCAAGTTTGTCATTTCAGACCTATACCTGAATTTGTGTTATGAAATGCAGATACTATCTAAAGTATACATTTAAACATGCATGACCACTTCAAACCCGTCAGATACTGAACCCCAATCAGTAAGTATTAACTGTATTAATTTATGACTGGTTTTTTTAACTAATTTTAGGACTGGATTTTTTTATACATTAAGTATCAGCTGTATTAATTTTTGACTGGTTTTTTAAACTAAATTTAGGACTGCATTTTTTCAGACAGTAAGTATTAAATGTACTTTTTTGACTGGTTTTTTGTACTAAATTTTGGACTTGGTTTTTTCATATATTTTTCTAACTGTATGAATTTACTGTTTTTTAGACTGGATTCTTTGGTGAACTTTTCTAGCTGTACTAATTAACTTAATTTTCAAATGTATTGTTTGTCTTTACTATAACTTGGTTTGTTTCCTTTGTTGATATGATTTTTTCCCTTTCTACTTGTAGGTGAAGAAAGAATCTATTGTGTTCCCCATTGTCCACTCTGATGAGGAAGCATACAAATTGTACTGTGATTATGCGCACAGAACAAGATTTAGTGTTCGTAAGCAACACTTAACGCACTGGACCCAAACCCGCATAATAAAACTACGGGAGTATTCCTGCTCAAAAGCGGGGCTCAAGAATATGAAAAAATCCCCAATGAAGTATCGTAAATTAGATATACGCACTAAGTGTCTTGCTTCCATTACATTCAGAGCTGATGAAGAAGACAAAAATTGGACAGTGTCCAGATTTGTAGAGGAGCATAACCATCTGCTAGTTACCGAGAAAGATAGTCATTTATTGAGATCTAGACGCAATGTTTCTGAAATGCAGGGGAGCATTTTGAAAAATATGACGGCTGCTGGAATTAAAGCTGTGGACTCATACAACTTCATATCAAATGAAATTGGTGGGGTTGAAAATGTAGGGTTCTCAAAGACCGACGCGTTCGACTACGTACAACGAGAAAGAAGAGCTCTGATAGAGAGTGGAGACGCCTCAAGCTTGCTTCAGTTATTTAAAAAAAACATTTGGCAGACAATATGTTCTCTTATGAGGTTTGTACAGATGAGTTGAACAGATTGACAAGCTTCTTATGGGTGGATGGGCACAGCAAGATAGATTACGATTGTTTTGAAGATGTTCTTATTTTTGACACTACGTATAAACTTAATAAGTATTATTTATCTTGCGCACCATTCATTGTCATGAATCATCACTGGTAGAATGTTTTCCTCGGTGGGGCATTTATCGTCGAGAAGACAATCAAATCATTTTGTTGGGTGTTCGAGATGTTTCTTTCATGTGTGGGTGGTAAGCAACCAATTAATATCTTCACGGAGCAGGATCAAGCAATGTCAGTTGCTATTGAGCAAGTATTGACCACAACTCGCCATCGGTTGTGTCAGTGACACATTTGTAAGAAGGCCCCATCAAAAGTCACAACATTCAACAATAATAGAGGTGTTCGCAATTGTTTCTATCACTGTATGAGCAAGTGCGACAGCGGGAAAGAGTTCAATAGGTATTGGCACGAAATGATTACAAAAGAAGGTCTACATAACAACAGATGGCCGTGAGATCTTTATAATATTAGGAGAAGGTGGTCCACATCATTCAATAAAGATGTGTTGGACCTCGGCATATTGTCAACCAAAGAAGTGAGTCAGCCAATAATTGCCTTCATGGTTGTTCAAAGACAACCAGTTCGCTAGTTGAGTGTTTTTTGGGAATGGAAAAACTTGTTGCATTGTGGCGTCGTAATGAGTGGGATGAAAATTTTAGGTGCTCGAACAGTGCTGTGAGCTTAAGATACAAAATGTCTATCCTATTAAAACACATCTCAAAGCAGTACACCAGAAAAATATATGTAACTTTTGAGAAAACTTTCATGGAAGCACTCCTAGGAGTGAATGTGGTGGATGAGAATAGATATGACGATCGGAACATCTTATATATCACAACCCAAAATGATTCCGTCGATGCAGGGAAAAAATGGTATGTAAATTATAATTCTGTAACCAGTACTGTACAATGTTCCTGATGTGTTTTTGTGACAAAAAGTATCTTATGTCAACATATCTTAAGGATATATAACCTAAGGAATGCTAGACAGATTTCAAGTCTTTATGTTCTTAAAAGATTTACTTTAAATACTAGAAAGGGCATCTACCTACCCGACACGCCTTCTCTGACAGATCATGAATCAAATCTGATATTTAGAAACCATCTAATGCGATTCAGCTATGATTTGACACGACAAGTTGAAAATTCTAAAATTGCAAAGGAGCATGTTGTAAGTGCAATGAATGCTCTGGCAGTAAAGGTTGGTAACTTGGTTGTTAACGATAGTCATTATGCGAAAAGCTATGTCGATGAAAGTAAGAATACGAATATAGATGTGAATGACCCCCCGATAAAGCGACCAAAAGGAGCTTCAAGTGCACGTATGAAAGACCATTGGGAGCGAGCGAACTGAAAACAAAAACCTCGTAATTTATTTAATTTTTATTTGGTAATATATGCATTACTTCTTCTATTAGAAATCGAAGTTCTAATTTTGTTTTAATATTTTTCAGGTTGTAAAGCGGGATCTAAGGGAAAAGAGATCAATGTTGATGACACACCAAACATAAAAGAGTTCGACTTCTACGGAAGCCAGTCTATAGAGCAGCAAGCTTCTCCTCCCCACACGCCAACATTTGATAATTCAACTGATGACTACTTCGTTAACATGTCTTTCAATTTTTCCAGTGTTTTTGATGTATTCAAGACCATTTGACAACAAATATTTAGCAAAGGCTGCATTAGTCTCCAAACATCACTATGTAACTCATTGTTTGTAATGTTATTGCATAAGCATCACAAGCAGTACTCACAATAATATATGTATGATATTGTTCTAGCTTCACCTATCTTTTATTTGTTTGACGATATGAATTAGAGAGTGATTCATGTGCAAATCTTTAGCAGATTTGAATCTTCACCATTCTTAAGCAAAGAACTAGAGATATTAGACGTTAGGAAGTAGATCGAAAAGAAAAGGTTGTTAATGAAAAACAACAACTGAAATTCTTAACTTTTAATCAAGCTAGCAGCAAATCATCATGTAGATTTGATAAAAATAGTAAACAAAAAAAACAATACCTAAAATACTCTCCAAACATAATATACTGCAATATAAATAATGATCAAAGCATATTTAAGAGATTAAAACTCAAATTAAATTGTTTTGTTGTGCTATTAACTTTAACCAAAGTCTAAATTACTCCCCAAACATGATATGCTGCAACATAAACAATACTCCAAAAATGTATAAATGATTCATGCTAGCAATAGATATACTGCTAGCATGATTTACTTGTTCACCTCCTGCCCCGGAACATTGGCCAATATTAATTCATGAAAAACACGAAAAAAATCGACTGCAATTTCGGCACGAAAACGTGGCATTGAAGCTTGCCAATCTTTGTTTTTTCCCATGCTATCTCACTCGTGGACAAAGCAGCTTCCATGAATTTTAGGACAAACACCCCGCAGTCAATCTCGTTCCTTTGCTTGGGGATTCCTTCCACTGGTTCGATCTTCCAGTCCAACATATTTGGTGGCAATGCACTCCCAGCGTCTTCGATGAAGGATCCTACCTATTCCAAGCAAATGTAATGAAATTACTTTTTTGATTAATGATTAGCAAAATATTTAAGCGGTTCTAAAAACTGAATATACCAATGCGGAAATGGAAGATCTACGTCTCGAATGTGGCAAAGAGTCATAAAAATCCCATCTACAACGCTTCATGTTACATACAAGAAGACACCAGTGACTGGGTGGGTGTACTGGCATGAGTAGTATGCCCGCCTTGCTTACATTCTCTGCGGTAATGTGGCTTATAAGTCTTTCGCTGTTCGAACACTTACTATTCTTGTAGAACTGCATAACAATGTAGTATGAGTGGTTTTTAAAACAAAATATATGTACATTAAGAAACTACTATTTGATCGGGAAATATATAAGAAACTTTTGAATTGTATAACCGTTTATTTACAACATAATCGAGAGATATGTATAAGAAACTTTTGAAGTGTTTGGGAGATCTCTTCATTTGGGCACTTAAAACTAAACCGTAGGTATTTAAATGTATGTCTGACAACCAACCATTTCCTAGTAGGTCGTCAACTAATGTCCTGCTCATTACTACATTCTCGCAGTGGAATATTGTTTGATCCATGCGAGAATGTAAATAAATTACTCGCTTTTACATAACCAAAAAAAACCTAAGCAATCAAACTTATACCTTTTTGTAAATTGGCTCAGAACAGAATCTATAATTTCGCGCTGGCGAGGGGTTATTAAAGCTCTGTTAGGGCATTGCTCCTCTTCTTTTATCTTCTCATTCTTTGTCGGCGTACCATGTTTCTTTTTTTTCCTATCACCCATCTGCTTAATATCATGTATCATACTACTAGGACTCAATGCTGGTGTGGGATGAACAAGTGTAACTTCGAGAGTAGAAATATGGGTATTGTCTAGAGTAAGATTGATGATAGAACGATCAAGAGATGATATGGGAGATGGTCGGGGAGATGGTGGGGCAGATGGTGGGGGAGATGACCGAGGAGGTGATGCAGGGAAAACACTATGTTGGTTGAACCACGACTTACACAAATCCCGTAAAAAGTGGACATCCCTACGAACCTCATCTATCGCAGCCTGGAGCCGAGCCTCCACACGTAGCAAGCCCTCAGCTACTGTCAACTTTTCCTTCTTCTCCCTCTTAACCTTTCTTAAAAATATTTTTTCCCTCTTTCTTTTTTGCTTTCTCTTTAGCCTCTGCCCCTCCAATCTTTCTCCTAAGTCGACATCGAACCTAACAACTTTCTTAACCGACAAAACATATTACATGAATGTATATGTTGACAAATACCTCAAATAAATAGATTTCTTATTGTTAAGGTAAGACAAAGTACCTTCACAGACTTTTTTTTAACCAGCTCAAAATCAGAGTCATCCTCTTCCCCAAGAAGTTCCCTCTCCGCAGATGTTATATCGCTGAATGTAGTCCTCACCTACAATACAATCATAATAATAAGAAATCATTTGTAAAAATTTAAAAACCAATCAATGTAACTAAATTGGTAAGGCAAATTTGATCGTCAATCCAGAGAGTTCTAATGAGACTGAAGCAAACTTTGGCACTGTAACTTAGTTTGGACGACCATCTGCATATCCTAGGTCGTGCAATTTTGTCAACTACCATTTGTAATTTTGTATGCTCGTATAGTCAAACCTGCAATACTATATAAGTCATGACTCTATAAATAAATGAGTAGGCAAACAATAATATATCACCTACCACTACCGCCACAGAGCAACCTTCAAAGTAGCCCAGGTTCTCACCAGGTGCTCGAAGTGCACACCTGCTACTAAGCTCAGATAGCTGTTCATGCAACTGTTGGTGTATAGCCTCTGGCCAATTACACTTTACGAAGTCACTGACCCCTATGATGAGTATTAAACTGGCTAGAATTTTAAGATCCATTTGCGGGAACATAAAAACCACTACTATGTACCTAACTAAAATGTCAACATGCCTACTCTCCAACGTAGGAGACCACTCTTCTGACACTAGACTCTTCATTTCCTCCATCAGAGATTTTAGGGTTACCCGAGCAAATGGTTTTTTAACAAAGGAGAAGTCTATACCGTGATTCGGTAAACCCAAAATAAGGGCAATCTCATTCGTGCTGAGAGAAACATAATATTTGCCCAATTTGAATGTCTGTTTATCACAATTATAGCTACGAATGATAAAATATAAAAGAGGTATGTTCTGAGGTATCGTTGGGACGCTGAATAAAGGAAGTATGCAAGCTTCATTTAGCGTACTTCTAGATTCCTCAGATATAACCTCAAGTAATGGTTGCGCCTTAGCAACAAATGTGCACAGATCGCACCTACAGTTAAGGTAAGGACTTCCTGGCACTGCATTTTGGGGAAAAAAGGATTCAACATATTAGTCCACATGTTAGTATGAAATATCAGATTAGATAACAAATAGGAACTCATCCAAAAAAAAAACTAGAAAAAAAACAAGAAACAACTAGGTTGTGGGCATCACAGGAAATTTCTCTTACTTGTGATTTGAATGCCGACGAAATATGTCTATCTGGCTGCATGTATACAACTGTAAAACAATGAAAATGATTAGGTTCAACGTTTTAAAAATCAGACCGGTCATCGAACTGGTGAAGCAAAAGGTTCAAGGTTCAACCGGTTCAACCGGTTCAACCGGGGTCGAACCGGTATATATAAATATATGTATTATTACCAATATTTTTGAAGTATGAATATGTATATTATATATTTGAAAAGTATATATAATTTTATACGGTATATATATTTATTATTGCATATATTTGAATGAAATATATTATATATTTACTCATATATTTTAAATTTATAAATATATTTTAAATGCATCATAATTTTTTTCAATATTTATTATTGCATATATTTGAATGAAAATAAATATTTAATTTCATATTTGTATGTATATTTATATAATATATTCCGAAAAATTTCAACAAGGTTCAATTGTTGTAGTGGTCTTCAATCTTGCTTGAGCTGGAGGTGGTCTGGGTTCAAATCCCAGCCATATCATTTTTTACATGCATTATTAATTGCGCTTGTGGCCCGCCCGGTTCCACAAAACCGTGCCCGGTTTCCGGTTAGCCGGTCCGCCCGCCCGGTTTACCGGTTCTTGGGCGGTCCGCTACACTACAAGAAAAACTACTTTTAGCAAGAAGCTAAATACCTTGCTAAATAGCTAAATTCATTGCTAATTTTATTTAGCAACGAATTTAGAAACAAAATTTTTTTGTAGCTAATATACTCGTAGCTAATTTTAGCAACGAAATTATTCGTTTCTATAATGCAATGATTTTTTAGCAAGCAAATTATTCCTATCTAATATTTGTCATATTATTTAATAATTTCATTAGATTAAAATAACTTTTAGATAAAATAAAAAAAGATTCATTTATTTGTAACCACTGAGATTCAAACCTAAGACATATGACAAACAAGTCAACCATTATTACCAACTGATATAAAGTATTTCTGTGTTTATAAATGACAATATTTATACATATATAAACATTATATACATATTTAAGCATTTATTTAATTATAACACTTCTTTGTTTATAAAATTATATAAACAAATATAAATATATAATACATAAATATATATTTATACAATATATATTTATAGTTTGTTATATAAATATAAATATATATATATATATATATATTTATATAATATATAAATATTTATTCCTGTATATTTATAATTTATATTGTTCTTTATAATATATATTCTTTATATAATTTATATATATTTATAATTATTTTATTGAATATTAATAATTTATAAATATATATATAAGTACTTAAATAAATTATAAAAATATAAATTATATAAAGAATTAAATATTTTTTATTTTGTTAAATATAAATAATTGATACTATTTTATAACTATATATAGACAACAAATATGTTTTATGAAATGGTATAGAGAAATAAAAATATTATTATTTATAAGAAGGAACAAAATGACATTTTTTGTAAAAAATATTTTTTTTCAACAATAAATATTTTGCAATAAAAAATTTTTATTGCTATTTTGCAAAAAAAAAAAAAATCGTTATTATTCCAGCTTGGCGGCGAGATTGCACGGGAGAGAGTGCAGCTCGATAAGATTTCACGGGAGAGAGAGGAGATCGGCTTGATTGAACGGAAGAGTGAAAAGTTGGGCTTGATTTGGTACAAGCGACACTAGGTCTTCCATTAAATATCTCATGTAAGTGTTTTTATTGAAGAGGCTAATGAAATAAAATTGGAGGGAAACAAAAAAATTCCCTCCATAAATATTTTAATGCAAAAATATTAGCATGAGATTTTAAAAAGAAAATGTTTCGTTGCAATTTAGCAACAAACATTTAACAACAAAATATTTCGTTGCTATTTTGGCAACAAAAAATTTTGTTGCTATTTTTGTAGCTAAAAACAAACATTTTATGCGTTGCTAAATTCGTTGCTAATTAGCAACAAATTAGTTAGCCTTTCTAATTTTCGTTGCTAATTCATGTTTTTCTTGTAGTGCTACCATACCGGGTTTTCACCCTTGACCGTACCGGCTGGGGGTCTGATCGGCGGTCCGACCGGTTGAACCGGTCGGTCCGGTCCGGGTTTTAAAAGCTTGATTAGGTTACAATTGTGAAACATGAGTTATAAAAATATAAGCCGGCGATTTATCTCGTTCTAATTATGGACTGTAAACAGTCCAAATGGTGCAAAAAAAAACTTTAGTTCACTTTGGATTCTAGCAATTTGACATAAATGAAATGAAAAGGTTGCTGAAAAGCCTTCAAGTCGAGTCGTTGATTCGTAATCAAGAATAAAAATCTGTAATGTTTGATTAGTCATAATGCTTCGGTCTTGCAGTATTTTACCTGGAAAACATTCCTCCATTTTTGAAGTTAATGGACTTGATATTCTAATTTTAAACTGTAAAACAATTCAAAAAATGAACTGTAAAATTACACGGAAAAAAAAAGAAATGTAAAACAGTTCTTTTAATGAACTGTAAAATTACAAAGAAAAAATGTAACTGTAAAACAGTTCAAAAAACGGACTGGACATTTCAAAAACTGGACATTTAAAACTCTGGGCTCAGCACTGTACGCACAAAATGTATACATTACTTCAACACAGAAACGGTGGGAAGTTCATACCTTGGCAGTCGACGATAGGATCGGAGCCTTCGGTTCCTCTCGACAGCTATGCTCGCGTCGTCGGTAAAGTTTGCGGGATTTAGAGTTTCGCTTAGGATAGGAGGGGCTCAGCTGGAGGAAGGAGGGGATTACAGGTTGAATAGCGCCAATCCCGTCGCGAGGAACCGGCGAAGAAACGGCGAAAAACCCTCAACTTCACTCTCGCCGGCGCAGACGAAACCCTCGCAGTAAAACCCTCGCAGGGAAACAAATGAAAAGCAGAAAAACCTGATGGGCCCACCTATTTAAAGACGCACAAAACTTCTGTGTGTTTCTCGCACCCAACATTTTCGCTTTATTTTTAGGTAGATTGAGCGTATATTAAATGTCATATGTGTGGATGATCTTTCAGCCGTTCGATCAGCTGAACAGACGATCAGTCGAAAAGACATTAAAAAAAATTATGTTCGGATTTTAATATAGATTCGGATTTCCGGTCGGATACCACATCTATTTAATATACGCAAAGCATACATAAAAATTGCTCCCATGTGAGACCCAATGTTGAGTCCTTTTACAGCCATTGAACAGCGGCCACATGGTCCCAAATTTGAGTATGCTGATCTGTCACCCCCATCCATATTTGCTGGATTATTAAATATGAACAAAAATAGCATTAATGTTAATGACTGACGGTAAGAGAAATTTTTTGGGCAGGGACCCATATGCGGAGATAGGTGGCTGGTGATTTTTTTGTTTGCATTTTAAGAAAAAAGATAATTATTTTTTATATAAATAATTATAAAATATTAATTATAATTTTCTTACAAATTGACACAAGACGGGCTACACCCACGGTCAGCAGCAGTTCATTTTTCATAATTAGATCACGTCAAGAAGACAGGAGGTTACAAAAAGTTAGCGGATTTTCAAATTTCATAATGATTCAAATCCTAAAATGACAATGAGTTTATGCTCAACGCCAATCGCTATCTTTGAGTTAAGATTCAAAACATTTAATTAATAGTATCGAACATCCGGTTGGCCATGCCCTGCAGCTCCAACTGTAACGGTGCAGTGGAACAAAAGACATGGTTGCGCAGAACTACAATGCTTTGCGGACACCGTTTGTCATGCCGGACTTTGTCCCTCCTTTGGCACCCGGTATGCCGGAGCTGAAGCGCTCGCCGAAGGGGGCCTTAATATAAGGGTCTCTTTGGCACAATTTTTTTGGAACCGGGATCTGAATTCAAATTTCCGTCCGGATTGGAGATCATTTTGATCTCCTAGAAGATCACACACAAAAGGTGAAAAAAAAACGAATTAGGAGTAGAAATGGTTTTCTAGGATATTTAAATGGTCTCCTAGGGCGTTCAAAATAGTCTCCTAGGGATATCGAAATTGTCTCCTAGGAAGATCAAAACCATCTCCTACCTGGACGGAGATTTGGATCTAGTGTCCGGTTCCAAAAATTTCGCCTCTTTGACAGAGCTGTTTAGATGCAGAAGGAAGCGTAACGGTGGTGGAGGAATGCTAAATATTGCTGCAACGTGATAATATCCTTTGAGCTGAAATGAGTTGGTCAATGCATGTTTGAGGCACCATCATCTCTGAACATAAATAAGGGTGTGCACTGAAAATCAAAACGAATAAGATCAACACGAACCAAGCCAATCGAATAGAATTTCGGAACAAATCAAATGATTCGGTTCAATTTCGGTTCTGAGCGAATGAAAATGACATGTTCGATTTTGATTTACGCCTTTGATAAATCAGTAAACTGAAGTGACAAACCGGCCTAAACATAAACTAAGAATTTTTATACTTGTATTTTTGGACGTGTATACTTCTCAAAAAAGTGTTGACTGCAAATAACCCCTCCATCAACATATTATGATAAGCAAAAAAAAACATTTAGATGTAAAATGATTTTTTAATTATCTTTCTTGCGACCAAACTCAAGGCTCTTATACACCGACCTAAATTATATCGTCTTAACATGGGAGTGGTCGAGTGCACAAACAGTTAAAGGAAAATGTGACATTTGGCAAGACGATTTTTTTAATGTCGAAAACTTCAGAAAAAGGCAACAAATCACGTGGTCATATCCGTGCCGACTAAACTTCCATTATTTCTAGGTGTTTTATAAGGCTTTGAAGAGAAGGTGAGTGCGACTGAAAACTCATTGTTATAATTGTAGAGGGAGAGAAGTAGAGAGGGCTTTGTGAGTGACAAACCACTGCTCACAGAGCTAAAAATCTTCTTGGTTCCTGTAGGGAGCACTGTGCTCTGAGCGCTCTGAAATCATTTGGTGGCGCTCGGAAGTTGTGGTTGCGCGTTCTGCACAGCTTGCAGTCTGCGATGGATTTGCTATTGCGGGGAGGGTTTGCTTTGATGCGCGCGGAGCGTGCTTCGCGCTTAAATGAGTGAGTGCAGAGTGGAGCGTGCGCAAGGTGGAGTGTGCGCAGGGCGGAACCATCGAGGGGCGCTTGAAGACGATCAAAGATCTTCGAAGACGTTCAAAGGTCTTCAAAAAATTGTTCAAAGGCGAAGATCTCCAGGTGGTTCCTTGAGGAGCTCTCATATGTTGCGAAAGTGAGAGGAGGAGAAGATTTTTTTTTTTGTTTTTGAAGGAGACCCTAAGGGTCCTATTTATAGTGTTTGAGGATGATTACGGTGGTTATGCAGTTATCTGCACATCATAACCACTTTATGTGTTATACACACATCAACTATCTTATAATTTAATGTGCGTATTTTCAGGAGGCTTGGTATATGTACACCGAATATTATAATTGGTTATGCGCACCCGTCATAACGGGTGGCTACGAGTTGGTAATCTGCGATTGGGTGGTGGAGATTAAGCGGCAGACAACGGGTCAATTGGAGGAGGTCCAGCCGGCGGCGACGAGGGGGCTGACTAGCGGTGAGACCCGACCGGTGGGAGGCCTGCCACGCACCCCCGAGGGATCGAGGGGGGAGGGGAGTGGGTGGGGTGCGATCCATGGGGTAAGGGCCAACCGGCATGGGATAAGGCTGCGGAGGCCGGCCGCGGGCCCCTGCGGTCACGTGTGTGTCGCTGCGAGGTGCGGCGGCGTCCGGCCTGGAGGCCAGGAGCGACCCCTTGTAGTTGATTCTGATTATTTGCAGTATAAAATTTCTATATGTTCATAGTGTCCCAATCAATATTAATTATCTTTAGTATGACCGATATTATTAAATATATGATTACCTAATGGATAATGTTTCAATAAATAAATAAATATTATTTAAGATGTCAATTTTCTACTGGTGGGAAAATGACATTACATTACAATGATATGCTTACCAATTATATATATATATAATATTATTTAAGCACTCTCATTGGACTTGCTGCCAGATGGTAACAGCTGTTTCATTAAAAACTTACTTCATTGGTGGGAAACTCTCCCAGCTTTGAGAGTTTATCTTTTATATATATATTTATTTAAACTACACTAATTTGTCTATAAACAATTGAGCCATGCATTCAATCTAGTTAATGAAGAGAACTCTATCATACAAGCCACTTCATTTGAGGTCAAAAAGAATTCTATGCTCAAATTGTTTGATCGGGCCGCCGCGAGCCGAAATTAGCGATTGTCACGTGGTATAGGTTCGCCCGCAAGGATGACATTGGACTTGGCCGTCGTCATGCCTACATGAAAATGTCAAAGTATGTACTCAGGCTCCGTTTGGCATGATGTTTTTACTGCGGTGAGTTTGAACAAAAACGTCATTGTCATAAAATGCATGTTATATTGTTATTGGCATGTCGCAAAAATGTTCCTTGCAAAAAATGTTAAAATAATTTGCTGATGAGATTTCATCATGAATAGATCAAAATCTCGACTAATGGATCAATTTTGAAGTCCAGCTTCTACTGCCTAATATTTTTAATCTTTTTTTTATATATAATAAAGCTTATCGTTGACTAAATTCATGCTAAGACACGTTTCTAGACATTGAAAAACTCTGCTTTTCATGTGACATGTGGTCACGGAATCCCATTTTGTATGTATTTTATTTCCAAAATATTATATGATTGGCTTGTTAACTAATCAATTTACTCCTTTGTTAAGAGGAATATAACTAATAATACAAGAATAATTAATATGCCATTGTAACATAATAAGAGAGAGAGAGAGAGAGGATATCACCCGTGAGGCTGTGAGTTGCGGGAGTATCTGTTATATCGTGATATCGGCGTTGGATCGTCTTGTCGTGAAGGATATCGGGACCGAACAGGTGAAAAGAAAAGGTTGACGGTGTTAAAAAATTGTGATAGCGAAAAACCGGAAACCATGCACAGGAACACTCAATTTATTCGAGCCCAAGTAAGTTAGATGCAAACAGAAGAACAAGAATCTTGTACTATCAAATTAATCTTTACAAGACAAGACATATATGACGAGACATATATGGCGAGACATGATTCGCCAATGTACCCGATGGAAGCAGAAAAAATACAAGACAAGAAAATAAGCCGCACGGACTCAAAGAGTAACCACCGGCTCTGCTGCTAACCGCTACGGAGTCCGCTGAAACTGATAAGTCGCCAAACCGCAACTGAACCGCGCGGACTGCCCGTTATTCCGATGTTGAATTCTAATCGCTGATCTGCAAGCCGCCTAACCGCACGGTTGCCTAGCAGTCAGATCGCGCAAACTGCTGTTGTCGAACTGAACCAAGCCGCCAGAAGCGGACAACTTATTGAACTGAGAAACAAGTTGTAAAAGAGAAGACCGTCTGATTGCAAACTGCGACCTGCTGCTAACTGCTGGTTGCTAGCTGCAGAGTCCGCACTGTCCCTGATCGAAGTCAGAATTAAGTCCCCTAGCTTTCCAGCGCTATCCGCACAACCTGCACAACACAAACAGGTCAACACTCCAGACGCAGGACAAGAAAAATCTGTCCGCAACAACTATCTGCGAGTTCACTTGCTGTTCAGTTGGTTGTCAGTTGATGTGACATGAGGTCCTATTTATAGGCGCGAAAGGGAGTGTGATCACCACCCTAACTGATATGATAACCACTCTATCTCGCAGCGAGCACCAAGTGTATCCGCCAAGCCGCGGATACACAACCATACCACCGCAACTAGGCAAGACAGCCAGTCTGCCAAGGTTGCACCACCAAGGCCGGATACCAAGCCAATCCGCCTTGTCGCTAAAGCCCAGCCAGTCTTTATCGCCATACAAGCGGACTCTGCGAATATTGCCCCAGTCCGCCTACTTGCGGACACAACTCCAGTCCACACCCGCTTGCGAAAATTGCTCCAGTCCGCATAACCCGAGCTCGCAGCCAAAACATATAAGACAGACTGCTGCCGAACTCTGCGGACAGAAATATCAGTCCGCGCAGACCGCGTGACCTCCCGGTCTGAGCCAAACCCTACAACTCGGCGAACTCCGACACCAGTCCGCTCTAACCGGCGAACTCCGCGGTTATCACCAACCGCGCCACCAGAGCTAGACCAAAGCACACGCCATGCCGATTTCCCGAGCTCTGGTACAGTCCGCAACCCAGACTCCGCGAACTTCAACCGAGTCTGCCCCTCGCCAGTCTTGACGAGCTCCGCGGATAGCAATCCTATCTGTCTGGTTACCTTATGGAAATCAACTGCCGGCTGAACACAACCCGGCCTGGCAAACCGCCTTCTCTGTTCTCACAGACCGCGAGAAAAGACCGCCCAGGCCGCCATAGCTCAAGTAGACTGCAACACAAATTGCCGACTTGACTAACCGCCAATCCTGTCCGCACAGGCCGTGCAGACAGGTCGCCCAGTCCACCAACCGCGCAGACTGCAACACTATTATATGATTGGCTTGTTAATTAATCACTTTACTCCTTTGCTAGGAGGAATGAATATAACTAATAATATAAAAATAATTAATATGCCATTGTTACATAATAAGAGAGAGAGGATCAGATGTCACCCGCGAGGCTGTGAGCTGCGGGAGTATCTGCCATATTGTGATATCGACAGTGGATCGTCTTGTCGTGAAGGATATCAGGACCGGACATGTGAAAAGAAAAGGTTGACGTCTGATGGCAGATCAGGATTGGGGACGAAGACTGCTGCACGGGATTGGGACGAAGACTTAATCTACACAGGACCGGGATCTATCAGATGGGGAAAGATCGACCAGACTTCAGCACGGCATCGGGATCGGGCGAAGACAGCTGCGACTTTTGCACGAGATCGAGATCGACGAGGGATGGGAAGACAACACGGGATCACTGAGTTGCGGGATCAGCCGGAATCAAGAGGAGGGAGAGAGCGGTGGAAACCCTAGATGGGCCCTGATATTATGATCGTGAAACAATGAATCTAATTATGGTATTCACAAGGAGAGGGTGTCACAACACTTATTGTGAGTCTAAGATAACTCGGTCATACATTAAATACCCTACATCTAACATCGTCATGTTGTTGCACTGTCGGCGCCAAACGAGTGCTCCCACGTACTTACTGTCACTCATTATTAGTACATAAAATGTATCATGAACGTTGATGAATACAACTTGATTACAGTAGTATTCTGGGCGGCAAATTTTATTATGTAGCTAGTAATTCTAGCACCTAGCATTCACTATAAGAAGTTGGCCAAATAGAACTGAAATTTAGAAGAAGAAATACTTATTGGTTAGCAACGAATTTGGAAAGGGATATGAATTTTGAAATCTCCAAATAAATAATTATAATAAAAAAATCTTGATAACTAACCTCAATTTTTTTCTTTTCAAAATTTTGTTATTAACTAAAAACAAATTAGCATTATTAATGGTGCATGCACAATAGTGGTTAGTTGTGCGGTGTCTAAGTTAGGTAGGATAGTTGCATTGTGGGGTTGGTAATTATCAGAATTTTTTTTTGTAGGAAATCCGGGGTGCCGAGAAGCAGAAATCCGAATATCGAATAACAAACACAGAACAAAAAACAGAGCAGTCACAAACACAAGATGTTACAGAGGTTCACCCAAAACCGGGCTACGTCCTCTCTCCCCTTCTTCTTCCTTCTTGTATTCACCAAAAAAGAAACAGATTACAAAGGTTGCAAGGATCAAATCCGATCCTACCTCTTCTCCTCTCTTCTGGACAAGAAAACCATAGAAGAATACCTTCTGGATCGATCTCAACGAGATACCTCGTATCGCCTCCAAAAGAATACGCCGCCGCAGACTGCAATGAATCAGTATCCCTAAATCGGGAAAAACAACGTATATAAACGTCTGCCGGCAACCACGATCGTCGACCAAGCAAGACCGGTCGACGATCGCCGATCGTCGACCCAAAAGGCCGGTCGACGATCGCGACCCCGATCGTCGACCAAGCAAGACCGGTCGACGATCGCCGATCGTCGACCCAAAAGGCCGGTCGACGATCATCAATCGTCGAACCATAGCGTTCGACGATCGCCGATCCAAAGAAATCCCTCAGAAAAATTTGGTCCGGGGGCGTTGCCCCCGAGCCCCCACCGGGGACGCTGTCCCCTGGACCCCTGCCCGCTGTCCGGTCCTCCGCCGGGGGCTGCCGCCAGGGGCGGATACAAGGGGGGGCCCGGGGGGGCCCTGGCCCCCCCAAGAAATAAAAAAAATCAAAACTTCTAAAGTGTAATCATGTTTTCTGGTTCTTTTTGGTACCCGCCAGTTTGTTTTCCTGACAAGAAATAAAAAAACATCAACCTGCCCATACTGCTTAATGCTGACAAGGAAGTCTCCATCAACCTTTCTCCCCGAAAAACATATATATATATATATATATATATATATATATATATATATATATATATATATATATATATAAAGGATAGACTGCGGTTCTTAGAAAGAACCGCAGTCTATGCATATATATATATATATATATATATATATATATATATATATATATATATATATATATATATATATATATATATATATATAAATATATATATATAAAGGATAGACTGCGGTTCTTAGAAAGAACCGCAGTCTATGCACATATATATATATATATATATATATATATATATATATATATATATATATATATATAGGGCTGAATAGACTGCGGTTCTTAGAAAGAACCGCAGTCTATTCAGCCCTATATATATATAGGGCTGAATAGATATTATACGGGCATGTATAACGTATGAGCTGTACGGGTAAGTCATTTTGGTAGTCAAGATGGTCTCAAATCGGAAAGTAATCAACACGAAAATTGTAGATCTCGGCGAGACGAACAACTTTCATGTTGACCACTTTGTGATATGGAGCCGTCTTGGTCCTCGATTTGGGCCCCGAAATCGGGGCGCGGCGGAACGGTTTACTGTAGCAGTTCTGCCGCCTCCGATTTTGGCGCCTAAATCGAGGACCAAGATGGCTCCATATCACAAAGTGGTCAACATGAAAGTTGTTCGTCTCGCCGAGATCTACAACTTTCATGTTGATCACTTTTCGATTTGGAATTATCTTGACCCCCAAAATGGCTTGCCCGTACGCCCGCATCTAATGTTTGCCCGCACAGTATACGCATATATATATATAAAGTATAGACTGCGGTTCTTAGAAAGAACCGCAGTCTATGTTTTATGAATATATATTTATATATATAAATATATATAAGAATAGACTGCGGTTTTTATAAAGAACCGCAGTCTATTCTTTTATATATATGTATACTTATATCCGCTCCAGCCTCCAGCCGGCCCTAAATCTCGGCGACTGCTCCTCTTCTCCCGATTCCTGCTTAGCTGCTCCCCTTTCCATCCTTTCGGAATTACGATCGAGGCTCGCTGGTCGCCGCCCGTCTCGCCGAGTCGTGGTCGATTCCGATCGAGGCTCGCCGGTGCTCCTCTTCTCCTGATTCCTGATCGAAAGCTGGTAACTTAACAGATTTTTCTTCCTTGCCGAGTGGAATTTTCATGTATTTCAGTTCTTAGTGGCACCTCATCACTTGATTCTTTTATAGCTGAGTCTTTAATAGTTTTTTAGAGCAAAATCTTATATAACAGTATGCTCACTTAGTTTAAAAGATTATTTATTTCCAACTGGAATGCTCGCTGAGGAAAATGCTCACCAGCCTAACTTACTCTGTACATTATCAATTTTTTTGTTATGTTTTGGAATGGTTTTGTGATTAATCTACAATATTACGTTATTAGGTTTTCATGAAAAAGTTAAAAACAATTCACTCATTTTTCAATAAGAAGTCCTCAAGTGAAATCGACGCACCTACATCATCAGAGCAAGTTAATGTTGATTCTCCGTTAGTTAATGTTGATTATTCCCCACTTGACCACCATTCACTCGCTTTCGAGCGTGATCCTGGATTACGGCCTCAAATTTGGGAGTATCCTCTAAATCAACAAGATGAAATGCGACGATCATATCTTAAAGCTGGGTCTTATCAACACAAGATTCAAGAGTATCCATCCTCTGGCGAACATCATCAAAGATTTCAAAGTTCCTGGTTCGAGAGATTCCCATGGTTAGAGTATTCTCCTGCAAAAGATGCCGCATATTATTTGCCGTGCTATATTTTCAATAAACAGATCCCTGGTCGATTTGGGACAAGCTCGTTCACAACTGAAGGATTTCGAAACTGGAAGAAAGTCAATGGAAAGAATTGTGCTTTTTTAACTCATATTGGGAAGGATCATTGTTCTCCACTTAACATTGCAGTCCAAGGTTGTGCAGATTTAATTTCTCAATGTCAACATATAGATACAGTAATGGAAAGACAATCTTCTAAGCAAATTGTCATGAATCGATTGCGGGTCGGAACTTCAATTGATGCTTTGCGATATTGTGCATTCCAAGGTATTGCATTTCGAGGTCATGATGAAAGTCAAGAATCAATTAATCGCGGTAATTTTGTCCAAGTGATTAAATTACTCCGAACCTATAACAAGGATGTTGATGATGTTGTATTAGAAAATGCCCCGGGAAATGCTATGTATATATCACCTCTTATTCAAAAGGATCTTCTTTTTGTTATGTCAAAAATGGTGCAAGATATTATTCGTAAGGAAATTGGTGATTCTAAATATTGCATAATTTTCGATGAATCCAGAGATGAGTCAAAAAGAGAGCAAATGGCTATCGTGATTCGCTTTGTGGATATTTATGGCTTTGTGCAGGAAAGGTTTTTAGATCTTGTTCATGTTACTGAGACAAGTGCACAGACTCTTAAAAATAAAATTTCAACAGTTCTCTCTCGTCATAATTTGAGTATTCAGGATATGCGTGGTCAAGGATATGATGGTGCAAGTAACATGCGAGATGAATGGAAAGGTCTAAAAACGTTATTCCTTAATGAATGTTCACAAGCTTATTATGTTCACTGTTTTGCACATAAACTTCAGTTAGTACTTGTTGCAACATCAAGAGAAGTGAAGACAGTACATAATTTTTTCAATGAATTAATATATATTGTTAATACTGTTGGTGCTTCCTCCAAATGTAATGATCAATTGCGATCTGCTCAAAAGGAATACTTCGATCACATGATTACTCTAGGTGAAATTGAAACGGGCACAGGAGCCAATCAAATTGGTTCACTACAACGACATGGTGATACTAGGTGGTCATCTCATTTAAACTCTGTTTGTAGTGTTTTAAATATGTACAATGCCACGTGCTCTGTGTTGCTTGATATTAGTGAAAATGGAGGGACATCTGCTCAGCGTGGAGATGCAGAAGCAGCGTTTAGAAAAATGGGAGTATTCGAATTTGTATTTATCTTGCATTTGATGAAAGAAGTTTTGGGAATCAGTGACGTTTTCTGCAAAGCACTGCAACATCAATCTCATGATATATTAAATGCTATAAATTTAGTTTCGACAACAAAAGCTCTGATTCAGAAATTGCGGGAATCTGGCTGGGAAAAGTTCTTAAAGGTTGTGAACATATTTTGTGAGAAAAATGAAGTCGAAGTACCCGACATGAATGCTCAATTTAGTAATCGTCGGTTTCGAAGTCTACGTGATATC
Organism: Platanthera guangdongensis; assembly: GCA_039583875.1. Classification (NCBI taxonomy): domain Eukaryota; kingdom Viridiplantae; phylum Streptophyta; class Magnoliopsida; order Asparagales; family Orchidaceae; genus Platanthera; species Platanthera guangdongensis. Next base: position 11,869,573 of record CM077166.1, on the reverse strand, counting down.
ATTACAGTGGAACATCATTTTCGAGTGGACATTTTCAACTCCACAATAGATTGTGTGTTGCAGGAGCTCAACTCAAGATTCAGTGAAAATTCTATGGAACTACTTCGTCTAAGTATGGCTTTAGATCCAAGTGATGCATACAAATCTTTCAATATTGATGATATATGTGCCCTTGCAAAGAATTTCCATCCTAAAGATTTTAGCGAGCATGAAATTTTTGTGTTGAATACTCAGTTGCAACATTATCAGATTGATATTTCTTCCCACAAGGACTTCAAGAATTTGCTTACAATTTCCGAGCTTTATCAAAAATTGGTGGAAACGAAAAAATCGAAGACCTACTATCTTATTGACAAAATTATCAGACTCATTTTAATTCTTCCGGTATCAACAGCAACCATAAAAAGGTCTTTCTCTGCTATGAAACTGGTAAAGACAAGACTTCACAATAAGATGAAAGATGAATTTCTTGCTAATTGCATGATTTTATATATTGAGCGAGAAATAGCAGAGAAAATTAACAAAGATTGTATCATAGATGAATTCTATGAAGTGAAAAAACGTCGTGCACAATTGAAGTAACATGTATGTGGTTGTTTGTAACTTTTTTGCTCATTGAAGATATATGATATATTTTGTGATTTTGTCGAAAAATTGTCTATATATCTTTTGTATTTAAATATTTTATTTTAAAAAAATTAGCTTCCTGACTGGGACCCCCCTAGCCAAGATTCCTGGATCCGCCCCTGGCTGCCGCCCCCGGACCCCCGCTGTCGTGGGTCCCAGAGATGTCGAGGGGGGATCACACTTCGATTCCTCTAAGCTCACGTGGGCGAACCCGGTGTGAGAAACAAGAGGACCGGAAGTGTTCCACAACCCCAACATTTTTGTATCCTCGGGTACCTAGAGGAAGGAGCGGCGTACATTGCGAGCCGTCCGATTTGTCAGGCCCGTCGTCTGATCAAGATAACTCATGCCGAGTTTTTTTAATTTTTCTGCTCGCTTTAATCACAACGGTCAAATCTTAAATACAACGTACACTATTGTCTTTGCACCTTCCTCTAGATACCTGCGGGTACCAAAAAGGCGCTCGGTAATTATATAGGTTCAGTAGGACCACTTTAATTGCCTACTTTCTTTGAGCACACCTACCTTTTTCATTAGAATGCATGGAGATAGCCGTAAGTCTAACGGCTCTTTTGTGTGCGTTTGTGTGTCTATATATTGATGAGAATATTCTTTGAGCTTGGAATTGGGCAAAAAAGAGAGTCCTAGAGAACAAACTTTATATTAAAATGACCTCCTTCAGCAAGGACGAGCTTAGAAGACCTCGCCCAGCATGAGGCGAGCTCATAAGATCTCGCCCAACAGGGGGCGAACTCAAAGACTCTGCCCAACAGTGGCGAGTCATTGAGGGCAACTATACCCCCCCCCCCCACTCTCCCTCCCCCGATGGCGGGCGAGTTCAGTGACCGCCTCTCTTGTACAAAGCTCAACATTGACTTTACGAGGAGAAGTTCCTATAAACTTCTGGGTGCGTAACGAGGCCTTCCCGCCGCTGCATTCGAGTCTTATTGGTTGACATTCAAAGTAGTTTCTTGTGTTCTCTAGCCTCTTCTTGCCGTGTCTCATCCGGGTCAACCACTAAACAAGCAACCTTTGTTCATCCCCAGTTCCAAGCATTAATAACCCATTTTCATAGTTCCAACGTCAACGATTTTTATCCATGTAATAGAATTCAATGCAAATGCCTAAATCTATATATTGGTTCCGCTCTTCACCACCATTTTATAGGATATTTCTCTGTTTTATTCACACTACGAATCTCTCTTCCTCTCCCAACCTCAGGTTATCTTGACTTGCTTAACTACGGTTAGTTTAACGACTAGTGATTAAAGGATATTTGGGATTCCAAACCACTTATAATTTTGATGTATGCATTTTGGTTCACTATTCAAGGCAAGTACGTATTGGTTGGATGTCAATGTAGAGTTTCTTAAGCCAAGGAGTCAATGTTGAGTAAAATTTTAGGGGCATTCACCATTCGGATCTAATTCTTCATAAGCAACTTCTCTTTAATTCTATATTTTCGTAATGAAAAATATCCATCGTCGTCACTTGTACATATCCGCATATTAATTACTCTGCAAATGTCATTAAATTTTTTGATAATTGCATCTTAACAAACATATATACCAACTCCATGCTAACAAGTTTTAATGTTTAAGCTAGTTCATTAGTTTTAATTTATTTATTCCTTTGGTTTGAAAATTAATTCACCCTTATTAGAATGTTCTTATTATTAATTGTTAAGTGTGTGTGTTGATTTTTGGGCTCCGTTTGGTACAGTGGGGGCGGTTATAAACACGTCGGTTATAACGCCCCACCACACCTAAGGGCTTTCATTCGTTTTTTATATTCAAACCTAATTTTCTTTTATTGAGGGCATGCCAAACATGCATCTTGAGAGGAGAAAATCTTGTATATATATATTTTTGTAAACTTTAAGTTATAGTATGTGTATGTAAAATTTAAACATGCCTAGCTAATGCATGAAAATTTTGTATAAGTTATAATAATTTTATGATATCTTTTATACAAAGTGTTTTATAAGATACAACACATAAAAATTGATGTTAAATTTGCAATACTTCCTAGTCAATAATTTATAAAATTGATCATTTCTGGGCGCTTCTGCTAACGGAAGGTCAGAAGAACCAACAAAGCATAATATGCATAACGGCCTGGGCAAAATATTTGAAATTCGAAAGCATTCAGATAAGTCGAATTGTAATCAATTACAATTGATTAGGCTCAATTCGATTCAATTCAATTTGACTCGAATCACATTTCGAATCGATTTCGAACATGTTCTGAATCCCTCAAAATATGATTTAAATATGCTCAAATTATATATGTATTTATCAATATATTATTTTAAACTTAAAACAGTAAAGTCTAGACCCTAAACTAATAAATTAAAATCTTAAAGAGCTTTATTTGCTCAATTTTGGGCCTGCTCAATCTAATTTCGACCTATCAATTTTGATTCAATTGAACTTTCAGTTGTTATCCTTGATTTTGTGGATGGAGAAATTATTAGTTATTACCACTTAATCTTGTATATTAATAAAGGGCGTTTATATTGGCAGCCCGCATATCAATATTGGCAGCCCAAACTTTTAAAACAAAACCTAATCTTATAACCCTCTCCTCTCTCTAATAGCAGCCCTCCTCTTTTTTCCGCAATAGCACGATACCTCCGGCCTCCCTTCTTCCGCCACCGCAAACCCCCGACGCCGGCCGGAAAAAACCGCCGGAGGAGCACGTTGGACGCCGGCGAGCAACTCTGAAAGGTTGGATCTTCTCTCCCAAAGTCTTTTGCACTATTTTAGAGTCCGTTCTTCTTCTCTCTTTCGGAGTTTTAGGGTTTTGTTTCCGCCATGGATTTTGCTCCGACCTTTGCTATGGAGGTGGGAATGACGATTTTTTCTCCTTTTTGTTTGATTTTCTGGTGATGGCGACCTAGATTTTTGGTTTTTTTTCTCCTATCTTTAGTGCACTCCATGTGTTTGTTGAAATGCTCCAATGACTTAGTTTTTTGGTTTTTTTCTCCTAATTTTTTGATTTCTTTTTCAGATTGAGGAACGCCAACACAACCTAACCCTCGTGCCCCATGCTGCTGCAGTCTCCTCTTCAAGCGGAAACACTTTTTTCCAATTCGCTCAAGGTATAATTACAAACTTTAGATATAAGGACTATGCATATACATTGTGTGGTTTATAAATTTTTTTCGCTTACTATTTAGATTAAAATGAGTTCCGATGGAGAAATGAAATTATTGACGTATGAAGATTGTTCAGAACAAACTTCAATCGATGTTGGTTCACATTTCATTACAAATCGGTCATTTAGTAGCAAAGAGGAGATGATTGAATGAGCGAGAAAAATTGGTAAAGATTTGGGTTTTGTCGTAATCATCACCAAGGCCGATAAAATTGACTCAAGGGCAAGACCTAGGGTTATGCTTGGTTGTGACCGGTCTGGCTTTGTAAGAGCAAGTCAAAATAAGGGTTCATTAAAAGAGATCTAAGAAAATCAAGTTCAAAACGGTGCGGTTGTAAATTTTCTCTTAGAGGTCGTAGAGAAGCTGATGAAGAATGGAAAGTTGAAGTTATGTGTGGCATGCATAATCACAGTTTAGTTCATCTTGAAGCGCACCATATGCGGGAAGGTTAGATGAAAGTGAGGCAGAAATTGTTAAAGAAATGTATAATTCAGGGGTGAAACCAAGGAAGGTATTGTCTGCACTAAAGAGTAGAAATCCATTAAACGCCACATCAATGCGGACTATTTACAATGAGAATGCGAAGATCCTTAGAAATGAGTTGGCTGGTTGTACCCCGATTCAATAATTATATAAGTGCATTAGTGAAGCAGGTTATACTAGTTACAATGAAGTGAATGGAATCACTAATCAATTGGAGACTATATTTTTTGCTCATCCCACTGCTGTTCTATTGAGTAACTTGTTTTCAAATACTTTTATGATTGACTGCACCTACAAGACCAACCGCTACAGGATGCCACTTCTATGCATTGTTGGCGTTTCTTCAACAAATCAGACATTTTTCTCATGCTTTGTTTTTTTATCAAATGAGACCGAGGCCAGTTACATGTGGCATTGCAATGTTTTAAGCGTCTTTTCAATGAAAATATTTTGCCAAATGTTTTTGTAACGGACCGGGAGATTGCGCTAATGAACGCACTTAAGATTGTTTTCCCGCAAACTAAACATCTACTATGTAGAGTGCATATTAGTAGAAATATTTTGGCGCATTGCAAGAAGTTTTTCACAGCCGGTAAAGATTGCGACATTTTTTTGGGTGAATGGCAACATTTGGTTGATTCGGAGACCGAAAATGAGTACAACATGCGATTTAATAGAATGGTGAATGATTATGCTGCGAAATATTCTTCCGTTATTGCATAGTTACGTCTACATGTATGTTGGATCCATACAAAGAGTATTTTCTCTCTTGTTGGATTAATATGTATTTACATTTGGGCAACACAAGCACAAATCGGGTCGAAGATGGGCATAGTTTGTTGAAGAAGTTCCTCGAAGTTTCTATTGGTAGTCTTTCCACTGTATGGAAAACTTTCAACCAGATGATTTTGATACAACATACAAAGATTAATAAAATGTTAGGGCAGAGTCAGATTCATGTTCGCACCGATTATAAGAGTTTGTTATACTCCAAATTGATTGGCAAAGTCTCCGTTGCGGCGTTGGAGATTATTAAGAAAGAGGAACTCTCACTTAAATCTTCAAGTGCGGAACAACATTTATGTCGGCATAACATACGTTATACACATGGTCTTCCATGTGCACACGAACTTGCTCAATATATAACTCAATGTTCTCCGATTCCATTATGTTTAATTCATAAACATTGACGAGTTTTATGTTTGAATGAGTATACAGAAAAGTATGCATCTACGCCAGAAGCAAATGAGGCTAATGATATAGAGATTGAACTTGACGGTTTGTTAAAAAGGTACAATAACATTAGCGAACTACAAAGGAAGGAAATAAAATCCAAGTTGCGAGATCTTATTAACCCCCCAATTACACAAACGTTGGAGCCCAAAATGCCGGGAAAATCAAAGGGTCGTCCTAAAGGTAGTTGGAAAAAATTCACGGATGACTACAAATCAACAAAGAGAGATCCATCGCATTTTGAAAATGTCCTAATGCTTGAAGATAAAACCAAAAATCTCAACATAAAGAGAGCGGCAAGAAAGGTACGGAGAACCAGAGGGGGAAATTTTCTAGAAAGGATCAAAGAAGAAATGCCTATATACATCTCTCCACATATTTTAGATGTCATTGATGTGATTGGTGATGGTCATTGCGGATACATGGTCATTAGTGCTTCAGTTTACATGAATTATAATTGGCGTCAAGTCCGACGTGATCTTTATCAAGAGATAGAACAACAAAGGGAGTTGTATACTGACATCTTTGGAATGGCTAGGAGAGATGAATTGTTGAGCTCACTAGACTGTCAAATTGTTCCAGCACCGGTGGAGAAGTGGATGTCTATGCTGGACATGGGTTTGGTAATTGCTTCTTGCTACAACGTTCAGCTTGTGCATGTCTCATGCGAGCAATCGTTTACTTTCCTTCCACTACATTCAGCTCCTACTGAATCTCGAAGGATTATTTCCATTGGTTTTATAAATGAAAATCATTACATACAATTGAAGTTGAGTGAAGAATGCTCATTACCACCGGTATTCCCTGTTTGGGCAAGATTTCATACGGTGGTTGCAGAACAATGGGACATATCGTACATTACGCGTCTGCAAGATTAGAATGATATGCATAGTTATCTTTTTTTCTTACAATTTGTTAACATTACATTTAGTTGTAATAAAACATTTATATCACAGGTATAAATTACAAATTTTTGGAGGCCGTTTCAACTACATTTATTTCACAAGTGCAAGACATTGTAAGTTCTTTAGCATTTGATCAATTTGAAAGCTTCTTTTTAATAAAATATAATTTACAATATTTTTTTAATTGGATTATGCAGGTCCAACTTATATTGGGGCGTGCCAGTTCGATCATCACGAATACGTGCATTTTGACTATTTTGTGTTTTAAAAAACAATAGACTCTTGATTTATATTTTGATTGTTATGTTGTTGAAAAAAACTATGAAGTTTATTTTGTATTTTGTTTGGTTAGTTTACAAATATTAGTTGTTTTATTTAAAAAATGGGCTGCCAATAGCCATTGGGATGCCAATATCGATTTACTTGGCTGCCATTATAATTGGGCTGTCAATATCGATATGCGGGCTGCCAATATAAACGCCCTTATTTTATTGGTAGTGTTCATAACCTTTGTCGTAGCTGTTTGATTTTTTTTGGTTCGGATCCAATGGTTTTTTGGAATTTATTTTGTGCCATTTGTTGACGCCTATATCAGGAAAAGGATTAAAAAAAGGGGGTTTTTTGTCTTGCTTTCTTAAAATCTCTTGTGAACATGAGATTAGAATATATTAGGCGCTCCTATCCGTACCGCAGTTTTGGCTAATCGTACCGCACTTTCTCCTAATTTTTCGTGTCTTTTGAAAATACGTTTATACATACATTTTTAGGAAAAGTGTTCATCATGAAAGTTGTAGATCTCCACGATATCTACAACTTTCGTGTTGAACATTTTTCCTAAAAATGTATGTAAAAAGTGTATTTCCATAAGGCGCGAAACCTGAACATATTTCACAAGTAAGCCTTGTGCATGCATTTTTAGAAAAAGTGTTCAACACAAAAGTTGTAGATCTCGTCGAGATCTAGAACTTTCGTGTTGAACACTTTTTCTAAAAGTGCATGTACAAGGCGTATTTCAAAAGGGCACAAAAAATTAGGAGAAAGTGCGGTGTGAATAGCCAAAACTGCGGTGCGGATAGCAGCACCCATATATTATTCTCTTCTTTTGAGAGAGTAGTAGGAGCCAATCAGCCGGTGAGAAAGAGTAACCGCCTGTAGCATTGGGAGAGCCAGCTTGTGAGAAGGTTTTAGTCGCCGGCTGAAGAGCCGCCTTGGTGATAGACGAACCGCCTCTCTCTCTCTCCTCACTCTCTCTCTCTCTCTATCTATCGCTCGTGCACTCAGATCGAGAGGCTGTTGGCCTTGGGTGTTGTCGTTCGTCTTGGAGGAGGTAGCCGTCGGCGTTGAGAGCAGGGGCGGATCTGCAGTAATGCACGGTAGGCACGTGTCCGACCGATTTTCCCGCCTAAAATCCCTTGGTATTCCCGATTTTGCCACTTAACGCAGTCCCGGCGTCCCGCACTCCCGCTGCTCAGTTTCTACCGGAAAGAGCCCACGCGGGGAAGATGATCAGCGTTGTTCTCTGACCTCTGTTACTCCTAATCTTCATGCCATCATCGACAGGGACGATCGAACGACAGCCTACTCCCGTCGGGCCGTGTTTTTCTGGTTTGATTGTCTCTCCTAATTCGTAAGTCCCTTTTTTGTGGCTCTTGTTTTGAATTTTTTTTTCTTCTTCTGGTTTTTTGCTTCTGCTTCTTCTTCTTCCTCGTGAAGTTACTAGACGCAATGCAGAATTTATATTCTTTGAATCCTTGTTGTCATGGTTTAATTATGTAGATGTACAACCCCATATTCGCGGAGTGGGGTCCCCAGGCAAGCACAAAACTTGCTACACATTTGTAAGCTTTTAGAGGGGTTTTGCACTCTTGGAGGTCAATTTTTTGTTGATCTGCATGATATACTAGTAGGGGGAGGAAAAGTTTGCCTAACTTGCTAGCGCTTGGTATACTCTTCATGGGGCGGGTGCGGCGGGAGGCCGGCACCCGCCCAGCTCGCCCTGCTGGAGTGGTCACCCAGCTGGAGTGCTCACCCTGTTGGAGTGGTTGCCCAGCTGGATTGCTCGCCCTGCTGGAGTGCTCGCCCTGCTGGAGTGCTCGCCCGGCTGGAGTGCTCGCCCGGCTGGAGTGCTCGCCCGGCTGGAGTGCTCGCCCGGCTGGAGTGCTCCCCTGCTTGAGGGTCTGTTATTTTGCACCAAGTGGGTTGTGGATAGCTATCCAGAACAGCGGAGGTTGGCTGTTAGCAGACCGTTCCCAGAAAACTATAAATAGATCCAAGAGAGTATCTCAGAAGGCATGCTTACTTGCCCCCAGTCTTCTAGCGCTTTCTAAGGTAGTCTTAGTTCGACATTTGGCTAAGGAGGGGAAGTACTCTACGATCTTCTGGGTGTGTGATGGGACCTCCACGCCGAGCCCTTGGGTCAGTTCTCTTTCCTTTTCCTTTGTTATTTGGCTTGCAGGAGAGAAGTAGGTGCTCGACCACCTCTTTCCCAGGGGTGATCTCCACAGAGACCGAATTTTTTGGTTTCAACAGTAGAGAGTTAGGGCATTTTAAGCTATGGTTAGACATAACTCTGTTTACAATTCTGATTTAAATTTGTTTACATGTAGTTTGATCTGATACATTTCACATTCATAATAATTAAGATATGCAATGTTAATAAAACTGTAAAAAAGCTTGACCATACCTGGACATTAAGAGAAGCAATGTTTTGAACTACTTACTGAACGAGACAACATTGAGAGGAGTGGAAGGAATGGATTGGCCTCACAAATTGTTTCTTCTAAGTTTGGCAAATCGTTGAAGTGAAAGTTAAATAGGCTAGCCACCTTGGGACTTGTGAGAACGTAATTAATTCAAGAAGTTTTAACTTTTATTTGGTGTCCGAGCTGAGTCGAAATCCTAGTTCTGCCACTGGTTGAGAAAGGGAGTTGCCGCCGGGCTTGTTAGAGTTTGTCGATGGCGTTGCAGTGGACGTTCTTTAGAGTAGAGAGACGTGATGTCGTTGGCGTGCGTGGGTGGAGTTAGCCTCGACAGTGATTCTATCCGGTGGTGGTGTTGTTTCTCCGGTGGCAGCGTTGTTCTCCGTGTTGAACGTCGGACTTCAATATTGAAGGTTCGGTGAATCTTGTGCGTCTGCAAGACGGATTGCAGTCCAGATCTCAGATTCTCGCCGAGGATCGAGCGTGTCCGGTGCACCCTCGACGTATTCACTGGACGGTCATTTTTCTCCTGTTTTTTCTTGTATTTGAATTTATATTTTCATTATATAAATTTTTGGGCTATTTGTGTTCTTGTATACCTGCAATATTTTATAGTTGTGCCTGTGCCTACCGATTTACAACAATACCAAACATATATTATATGATAATTTGTTTTTAGCCAAACTCACACGAGCTAAAACGCAGCGTGCCAAAGGAAGCCTCTAAATTACACAAATGCTTATTGTTATAAAACAATCCATTCGCATTGGTTGCATGAGCTTAGCTCTAAACCTTTTAAATGATAATTAAAAGAGTCTCCTTCTGAAACGTTTTTGTAATTATATACTCAAAAACAATTGTATAATCTTTTTCCCCTAAAATAATTAAGGGTCTTAAATAGTTATTTTATAGGTACATATTAAGTTAATTTTACTACAAGTGGAATCATTAATTCTTGCATGATGGGTTAAATTAAGTACAATTTATGTTACAAATTTCAATATTTAATCAAACACTTTTGACAGCATGCATACATGTGACTCATAACCAATGTTACAAAATTTACTTTTGCACCATTAACAATTATAAAGAAAAAGCATGATTATTAAGCATCATGTTCACACTAATTAATCCTACACTAATTTATTAATACAAAATAGATTTCGTGCAACATAATTGTTATATAAATCTATGGTGATCTTTTGGAACGAAGCGGTTTAAACAAGCTCATTAGCTCTTGCCGCAAGGATAAACGGTATTTTGGTCAAGACTAGAGATCGACAATGCTACACTACTAGTGTGATGGGTATATATAGATCAACATGATCAAAGCAATGCTCAAGCTATCAATTCACGAGTGTAAAGCTCAGCCCTAGATAGTTGGACATTGAGAGCTCCAACTAGATAGCAAATTCAGTAGTCTCGATGAATTGTGGTGATTGACGTAATACATTGGAGAGACACGGCCCCAGTCTAGCGACGAGCAAAATGAGAGATCCCACAAGCTCTTGGTAAGAGATCCATACTTGAAGTTCTTCGTGCAACCGCAAGTTCTAGTTTCGTATTTTCCAATTTCAACTAGGAAGGAGGAATGAGTTATTTGCTTTCTTTAAGTTTTGCAAGTAATACAACAACAACACTCAAGCCTTTATCACACTATAGAGGGGTCGGCTATTGTTAGGATTATGACACCTCATGCATGGACTCGGACCGTCCGGATCGCGCCACGTCCGCGATCCATGGCCCCCTCCTATTATGGGAATTTCAATTAAATGGGATGACTGATTTTTTGGGAGGGATTAAGGGTTATTCCTATCCAAGCTTATCGTTTAATTGGAAATCCATTCAGTTTTGTCAAGGGCCAAAGGGCCGGCTGCCTCCTTCCTCATCTGGCCAGCGCCATCAATGGAAACCATTGATGACCCTCTTCTTCCTAGTTAGGATAGGGGGGTGCTCTCTTATATATATGGTTTGGGAGGGGGCTGCTACAAGAAAGAGATATACAACACTAGTGAGAATTCAGAGAGAGAGAGCTTTGAGCTTTTCAGGCGGTTCTTCCGCGAACGGCGACAGCAGGCGGCGGCATCTGGCGCGCAAGGTTGCGGCGCATCCAGTCACCTCAGGCGAGGCGACATCCGGTCGCCACCTTCAGTAGGCCCCAAGGTTCGGCGGAATCAGGCGCGGCGACGGCGGCAGCAGACGCATGAGGCGGCGATACAGGCGGAGCTAACGGAGGCGGCGCATCCGTCACCTCAGGCGAGGTGACATCCGGCCGGCCTCCAGAAGTTGACTCCAGGCGTTCGGCGACATCAGGCGGCAGATCCAGGCGGATCGGGCATCAGGCGGCAGAAGCATGCGTGATTCCAGCGGGGAAGATAAGATTGTGTTCTCTTTCAGTGTTTTCTGTTCTCCTCTTGTTGTATCTTGTAAACCTCATCAGTTTTAGTGGATCTTTTCTGGCGCGCTCTCCCCGTGGATAGGAGTCTCAACTCCGAACCACGTAATATTTTTGTCGTCTGGTTGTGCTTGGTTTTTGGATTTAAATTCGTTTATCATATTATTGCTCAGATTAGCTTCCATTGCTAGATCCGCGGCGAACCACCCGTAGTCGCGGATCCGGTCCTAATTTCACAACAATTGATATCAGAGGGAGGTTCGACCCTTTCGGACCCCGGTGAGCAATAATGACAACGAAATTTGAAGTCCCCAAGTATGCCGACAAAATTGACTTTGGGTCTGTGGCAGAAACGGGCCAAAGCGGTTCTCGTCCAGCAAGGTCTTCATAAGCTCTCCTCGGAAAGGAGAAGTCCGGGAAGAATACGACGATGGGATGAGCTAGATCTGAAGGTCATCAGCACAATCCAGTTGTGCTTTGGCCGATGAGGTCATGAGAGGCGCGCATGTAGTCATGGTAGGAAGAGCGTTACGGTACTCTCTCTACAGACTGATTGGCACCACGATTGCCAGGGGAAATGCAGGAGAGGTCAGACCGTCTCTCGAGCTACAGGATACGGTAGCATAAGCATTTCAGGCGATTTCCCTCAGATCGCGATTCCTTCGATAGAGCTTTAGAGAACAGAGATCGTTCTCAGCGAAAAGCTAGGAAGGACCAGCGGAGGAGCGGGGCAGGATTCGTGGCAAGGGCGTGTGCTCGGAGAGAGGACCTTGGCGGAGGTAGAATCTTCGCAGCCGTAGAGAGACGGGTAGAGAGTCATCTCAGGAGTACCCAGACACGTGAGAGGAACCATCAGGCTCAGAGGTCTCACCAAGGAACTTAGGATCACTCAGGAGACGGTGGAGTTCACAGTGAGAGTTCGAGTGCGATTCATCTTGCAGTAGACCTGGTCTATCGTGCAAGGACGAAGCACGTCGACGTGCGTCACCGAGTTGAGGGAGTTCGCTCGAGGTGGAGGCGTGATGTTGCGGGAGATTCCTACGGAAGAATGCGTTGCGAGCATGCGGGAGAAATCAGTGAGGCGAGTCAAGTTTGACTTGACTCAGACTGATGCATGTTGATGTGAGGGCCCCAGGGAGAGGGGGCTTGTAGACGCCAGTAGGGGAGATCTAGGTTGGAGGTTCAGATACGTTTGTAGGCTTTGAGGTGGAGTTCGGTTGTGGCATGAGGCGTCAAGTGGAGATTGTTAGGATTATGACACCTCATGCATGGACTCGTACCGTCCGGATCGCGCCACGTCCGCGATCCATGACCCCCTCCTATTATGGAAATTTCAATTAAATGGGATAGCTGATTTTTTGGGAGATTAAGGGTTATTCCTATCCAAGCTTATCGGTTAAATTGGAAATCCATTCAGTTTTGTCAAGGGCCATTTAAGGCCGGCTGGCCTCCTTCCTCATCTGGCCAGCGCCATCAATGGAAACCATTGATGGCCCTCTTCTTCCTAGTTAGGATAGGGGGGTGCTCTCTTATATATATGTTTGGGAGGGGCTGCTACAAGAAAGAGATATACAACACTAGAGAATTCAGAGAGAGAGAGCTTTGAGCTTTTCAGGCGGTTCTTCCGGCGAACGGCGGCAGCAGGCGGCGGCATCTGGCGCGCAAGGTTGCGGCGCATCCGTAACCCAGTCGACGACATCCGCCGGCCACCTTCAGTAGCCCCAGAGGTTCGGCGGAATCAGGCGCGGCGACGGCGGCAGCAGACGCAGAGGCGACGATACAGGCGGAGCTAACGGAGGCGGCGCATCCGTCACCTCAGGCGAGGTGACAACCTGCCGCCTCCAGAAGTTGACTCCAGGCGTTCGGCGACTTCAGGCGGCAGATCCAGGCGGGATCGGCATCAGGCGGCAGAAGCAGGCGATGATTCCAGCGGGGAAGATAGACAGTGTTCTCTTTTTCAGTGTTTTCTGTTTTCTCTTGTTGTATCTTGTAAACCTCATCAGTTTTAGTGGATCTTTCTGGCGCGCTCTCCCCGTGGAGTAGGAGTCCCAACTCCGAACCACGTAATTATTTTGTCGTCTGGTTGTGCTTGGTTTTTGGATTTAAATTTCGTTTATCATATTATTGCTCAGATTAGCTTCCGTTGCTAGATCCGCGGCGAACCACCGTAGTCGCGGATCCGGTCCCAATTTCACAACAGGCTATATGGATCCTTTGTCGTCATTGTGCCCTATTTTCTGTCATAATCTCACCAATACCTAAGTACGTCACATCTTTCCGTATAGTTTCATTCCAAGTCTTTATTGGTCTACCCCACCCTTGTTTAACATGCATAGTGACTAGACTCTCACAACGCCTAACAAGCGCCTCTAATGGTCTCCTTTGTACGTGTCCAAACCATGCATCTTAGACGAGCTTCTCGCATCTTCTCTGCAATTGATGCTCCCCCTGTCTTATCCTTCATATGCAAGTAATATAATATAAAAAATCTTTGTAATCTCTTTATCACATAGTATAGAATGGAATACTCTTTACTTTGATTTAATTCATCCATACACGTCGATCTTTTACAACAATTATCAATCGTAGTAGCATTTGATTTTCGTTCCCTAGCTCTACTTAACAAAGTACTACCTAAAACATTTGGTATGGTCTTAATAATTAAACACTTGAAGAAAAAACATATTTAACAAAAAGAATAGAAATAGAATCAACAAATCAAGCAATGTGCAGTTGACATGAGAAAACTCAAAATGTAGCAATTCAAAGATTTGGCTGTGGAAGAAGCCAAGTCTTTGCCCTAATAAATGTCATGCTCATGAACGGCTTAGCCTGCTCATCTGTCAGCATCTTTACATAATTTACTCTTTTCCTTGTAGAGGCTCCTGGTCCCATGCACTTGTATTCCCCATAAAAGACAGTTCTGCATAGTTATGAACAATATTAGTAACATGAGTAATATTGTAAGATATTGAACTAAGAAGGAAAGAAAAAGATACCTATGACGGTCGGGAATCCCTTATCATCCCATCCCCTTGGATTGACCAAGGTGCCCATGTATGTATGAGCAAACACCACCCTTGAGCTCTTTCTCCACGCCCTGGCTCAGGTAGGCGCTGCCCGTGCCGGTGATGTTACAGTGCACGAACGAGAATCCGCTCTTATCCGCTATCGTCGATCTTCCCTGTGCCGATATGTAAGTGTTCCCCGTCCGCCACCGAGTTATAAATGCAGTGCTGCATCAGCACAAAGCTGGCATTAGCAAGTAAAATGTATCATTCTCAATCACAATTCTCTGCTGTAGCAAGGCGTTGTGTTTTATAGCAGCATGATAAAACTACTACTGTACAGTGAGATATATTTTTGAAGTGCGCTTTGCAATAGAATCTCATAACAAAATCTTCATAGGCCTCTGAAAAGCAAAGGAGGAGGAATTTTGGCACGAAATAGACTAGGGCCTTGTTTGGCAGTGCGATCCCGTCCACGCCCAGCGCCCGCGCCCGCAACCGCCCGGCATTGGTGGGAATCCGGATCCTCTGAGTCGTGCGGGAAACTCCAGAGTGGAATTAATCCAACGGGGTGAAAATCCTTCACTCCATCAATCCACGGCTGGACTTCTTGCACGCTAAAAGACAAAAAAAGTTAAAATACAAAAAAAATGTAAAATACTCGTCCGTTGGATTTCAATCGGACGAGCGAGATTGAGCGAAATCCACCCTGGAGTTCCCGCACGAACTCCAGAGATCCAATTCCATTGTGGGGTCGCGGTCGGGCGGTGGGCCCGCTAAAAACCGGATCCGCGCGGATTTCCTCTGCGCTGCAAGAACCACTGTTGTGTGGAGCGGATCACAGCCCAAGGGCGAAACACGAACCACGTAAATTTGTGTCTTTTTTACAAAGAATCAATAAAAAAATTTGAACAAAAGAAGTTCAATATTGAGGATGATTCACAATATGACTACACTATTGACTTCAAATTAACCATGTCATAATTAATTAAATTAGAATATTTTCTAGCACTTTAGGGAAGCATTCTTAGGCTTATTTGACGCGGCTTATCGTATCTTATTTGTTCCGGTGAGATTCAACAAAATGTCATTGTCATAGAATGTATATTTTGTATGAAAATTGTTACTACAGTTATCAAAAAAGAAACTAGATTGAAGCATAAAATTATGGTATTACAATGCCATTTTTGTCCAACCTCATGGAGCAAATAAGCCGCGATAAGTCGCACCAAACACAGCCTTAAACACAATTGTAATTAACTTACCAAATACATAGACTTTCCATTGCCAAAAATGAAATCCACCGTCCCCTGAATGAAGCAGCCATTGAAAAAATGCCTGCCTCTGTCATCACAGAGCGTGTCTTGGAACCCCAAAAACTTGCAGCCGTAGAACGCCTCCTTATCGCCGGAAATCCTCAGCGCCACCGCCTGACCTCCTTTTTGTCCATCACCGCCTCGGCGCCGTGTTCAATTCACCACATTCCAAACCCGGCCGGCCGGCCAGATTAATACACCCAATTATTAATACCTCGAAGATTATATTGATTATACCGTGAAAATATATACTGATTATAAGATTAACTACCTCGAATATTATATTGCTTGCGATGAAGTAATTCGACTCCACTATCACAGTGCCACTATTGAAAGTTCCGTTCTTCGCCGCCGGTGCCGTCGTAAGTTATCACCGGCATTGCGTGCCGTCCATTATTGCCGCCGGAGAATGTGATGACGGCTTTGTGTGTTCAATCTTCACCTTCTCCCCGTAAATCCCGGGGCCAATTCTGATGACGACGCGCCGGCAGTTATTCCTCCGAACGCTGGCGATGGCGCCGGATATCGTCGAGAAATCTCCGTTTTCCGTCCTGCCGCACCGTTATCACCCGACGGCGTTTCTCTCGCGTAGTAAAGCTTCGGGTCAAGGCGACGTTGACGCCGCCGGCTATCTCTTCGGCCCGAAAGTGGAAATCGTCGAGGCTGTCCGATATCCATTGCTCAAGTTCAACGGAGCTTGAAGTGCTTCCAGAGGAATAACGGCGGTGGCTGTCTTGATGACGGAAAGGAGGACGATTGTCAAAAAGATGGCCGGAGATCCAGAATTTGGTGGAGCTCCGGCCATTGTGGAAAAGGAGGGAGCGGGAAAGAAATGACAGAAACTCTAGGAAGTAAATAGTGGATGGATATTTATAGCGGGAAGGAAGGTAACTAACAAAACTGCCATTTATTTTGACCGTTGACTTAGCTAAAATAATTAATGTAATGCGTTTTTTTTAACACATGATCGGTGGTCGTGCACCTCCTCGTGTGGTCAATGTGTAATGCCGTCGCACGGTAACTGTGTTCTAAACTGCTATCATCTGCACGACCGTTATATTTTTATTCTATTTATTTATTTATTTTATTTATTAATTATGGTTCTAAATTTCTAGTTGCGGATCGTGTCCAATGGTTGGGAATATTTTCGTAGTCTCGTGTTTTTCATTACTAGCAGTCATGTCTGGGACCGTGCGTGCGAGACAATACACGTGTCTCTTGGTTTGATTATTAGATTTTGTAGAAATTTAGGTTCTGTTAAGGAACTTATTTTCACCGGTTAAGCGGTTACGAGCACATGAATCAGATCATAATTAATTATTTTCACCGGTCAAGCGGTTCGACTCATTTCCGAAGCCCTTTGCATCTCATTTGTTTTCTGTTGTCAATGACGGATCTATGAATTTTAGGAAGTGGGACATCAACTTACTTCAGCAATTTTTTTAACATGTCTTCATCTTAACGGAACCGTTTCTCACTCATCCGGCCACCATTTTCGACGTGTAAGTAGTCAAAATTCATTGTCTCGACAAAAGAAATCCAAATTCACTAACTATTTTTCAAAATTCTTTGGGGGATCCGGACCACAGTCCCCCTAGATCTGCCCCTACCCGTTGTATTGTCCTTACAATAACCCATTTTTTGAACTTGATGGGAGTGACATAGGTATTGCTCACTTAGATTCTTTTATTTTATTCTTGAACTCCTTCATTATTCCTCCAATGGTGTTGATGGAGACAAGTAATTTTATAGGCAAAGAAGGGGTTGTGGATAGCTCACTCCCACACAATATCTCATCATCCTAAATGGAGATCATGGGAGAACCGTCGCGCACGCGATCGGCGGGAGCAATCGCGCGCGATCCACGCATGGAGTCTCGCCCGTGGCCAACCGTCGGGGTCGACCCCTCCCTCACCGCCAACCGGATGGCAAGGTTCGCGCCTCGCGGCGCGGTGATCCTGCCGGCCGGCGGGAGCCATCCCTCCCGCGACCTCTGCGGGAGTGCCGAGCTCGGCCGGCCGCGCCCCGCCCGCCTCCAAGTGTGGTCGGCCGGCCTGAACGCACCTGTAGAGTAAGTTCAAGAGTTGTTTGGTTCAACTCGTTTTAAACCGGCCAGCTGAAAAGGGGGAAATCCCATCGTTTTGACGCTGGAGCTCGGAGGTCCCGCACGTCCCGTCCGCAACCCCATGTTTTGCCTTTCCTCTCCTCCATCGCATCGCGAGAACCCTGGGCTGGAAGCTTTTGCTCTTCTTCCTATCGGTGAGTTCTGGCAACCTCCAGAGACCAGAGAAACTATTCTGATCTTCCCTCCGGCAGTTTTTAGGCATCCTTCCAAAGCTCCAGTTAGGATCTACTCCAGGTAAGATCATTTCCAGTTCAGATCTACCCCACTTTCAAATTGATTTTTTCATTTTCCTGATCTACTCCAGTTTTGTTTCTGTTTCATATTTACTCTATTTTTGTTTTATTTTCCTACTCCATTTTTGTTTTATTTTCCCTGATCTTCTCTTTTGTTTCATATCTACTTCAGTTTCTTCTTCATCTTCTTCATCGTCCCCAAATCCTAACTTCTTTCTCGTTCCAGAGCAAGTATTATAGGGCTTGATTTTGTCGAGCACTCGAGCATCGTCAACATAAGGAAAGAGAACAATGAAATTGGTAGGGGTGGAAGGAGTGAATCAAGTCAAATGGCGACACTTACGTGACTCTATTCCGAGCAACTCTATGAAGCCGTCAAAAATTGAAGCTAAACTTGTTGCATTTTTTATTTGCTCTCCCTTTTAAAAATAATTTGTGTCATTTTATTTAAGTTGTATGTGCTTTATTATTAACCGTCACCGAAACGGTGTTTTTCCAAGCAGAAAAATTATTATACATTTCGAACCAGACTGCAAACGAGGTTACCCAAACATCAGTTTTGAAAATACAGTTTAGAATCTCTCTTTTGAACTGCTCTCTTTAAAAAAAAACGGCACAATCCAATCAAACACAAAGAAAGAGATGGAGAGAGGAGAGAGAGGGGAGAGAGGGCGGATGAGAGAGAACTAGAGGGGAAAAGAGAGGTATATATTATTATATCTATATACTTAATAAAGTTGATTGCAATTTCCGTCCTCTCTCCGTCACAGCACGTTCCGTCCGTCAGTTTGTCTTCTTTGCTCTCTCTGTCACCCCCAAATCGCCTACTCTCTCCGTCACGTCGCCGAAATCGCCGCCTCTGCCAGCAGGAACCGCCGCCTTCGCCGCCCTCCTGCCGCGTCCCGCCTTCACGCGTGGCCCGTCCTTCACCATCCACCGCAACGCCCCGTCCTTCTGCCGCGTCCTTCACCATCCACCGCATGCCGCCCTCCTGCCGCGTGCCGCCTTCACGCGTGCCCCGTCCTTCAACATCCACCGCAACGCGCCGCCTTCACGCGTGCCCATGACCTCTTCTTCGCGTCGCTCGCCGCTCACCGCCTACCGCTCGCCGGTAATCCTTCCGCGTGGCCCCTTCCGCATCATAGGTTCGTGCCGCTGATTTCGAGGATAAATTACCCACAAACTTCGCTTCTCCTCCTCAGTCGCCGCGCTCTATTCCTGCTCGCTTCTGCTCACGTCTGCTCCTCACGCCGCTGTCGTTCCTCTGCGTCGGGGTACTCCCGGCAGCCACCAGTTCTCCTTCCAAAGCTCCAGTATGATTGTCTTGCGTACTAATTTTTAACGAGGTTAACGATTATATGTCTTCCGCCTATTCCACGGGATGATTTTGCCCGAATCTTGCTGCTCTTGCTCACGCGACGCATTCTTCCCACACCCATCTCCTCGCTTCTCCTTCTCACGCCGGTGCTGCGTAAGCGGTTATTCCGGTATAAAATAAGGTTAAGAAGAGGCCGTGCAGCTTTCATTCCAGCGACCCCGTGCAACTGTTCATCTTCTTCGATCGGTCCAAGACACACGAGCTTCACACACGGCTACCTGAGTGCGAGCTTCACGCGACTGCCCACAATCCAACTGCTTCGCATGTCGCACAACTTTCTAACCCCATTCCGCATCCACAACCTCCTCCTGCCTGCATTTTCTGCACCAACCAGGCTTCTGACATGGCCGCCCAAAGCCAACGGTTGAGGGTTTAGTTCGTTTTCTTTGAAACCTTATAAAAGATTATGTGCTTTAATTTTGATGTTGTTGATGAATGTATTGAGTTGAAATTGGAGTAATGAACATAATGTGTGGTGTTTTGCTTCACCTTATTGAGCCCTGTAGGTGATGATTGATGTGAAATGTTTAATATTGTTACACGATTTCTGTGTGGAGCTTTCGGCTCTTTGAATTTGTAGGTCCTCAGGAGAGTTGATGATATGAAAGTGGAGAGTTTAATACTGTTGTTCGGGTGTTCATTGTAGGAAATCCGGGGTGCCGAGAAGCAGAAATCCGAATATCGAATAACAAACACAGAACAAAAACAGAGCAGTCACAAACACAAGATGTTACAGAGGTTCACCAAAAACCGGGCTACGTCCTCTCTCCCCCTCTTCTTCCATCTTGTATTCACCAAAAAGAAACCGATTACAAAGGTTGCAAGGATCAAATCCGATCCTACCTCTTCTCCTCTCTTCTAGACAAGAAAACCATAGAAGAATACCTTCTGGATCGATCTCAACGAGATACCTCGTATCGCCTCCAAAAGAATACGCCGCCGCAGACTGCAATGAATCAGTATCCTAAATCGGGAAAAAACAACGTATATAAACGACTGCCGCAACCAAATCGTCGACCAAGCAAGACCGGTCGACGATCGCGCGATCGTCGACCCAAAAGGCCGGTCGACGATCTGCGACCCCGATCGTCGACCAAGCAAGACCGGTCGACGATCGCCGATCGTCGACCTCCGCCGGGGGCTGCCGCCCCGGACCCCCCCGCTGCGTGGTCCCAGAGATGTCGAGGGGGGATCACACTTCGATTCCTCTAAGCTCACGTGGGCGAACCCGGTGTGAGAAACAAGAGGACCGGAAGTGTTCCACAACCCCAACATTCATGAGGTTGAGTATTTGATTGTAAAATAAATTGTGGTTTGCGAGGTTCAATTTCACTTATCATCTTATTTTCGTTTTGATAGATTTCTTACTCACCGTTTGTTAAAATGCACAATAAAGATTGGAGGGTTTATTGACTTCTCTCCATCTCTTGGCTAAAACTGTCTTTCTCAGATATTTTAATGATGACCTCTAACATAAAAACGATTGTTTATTCGTACTACACAATGACATAATGTTACGTTCCCATTTAGATTATATTGTTGTGTATAAATAGAGTTACATGTTAATGAAATTGCTTTCATGCTATCACAGATTTCTTTGATTCTGTTAGCCATGTAATCAGGCTTTGATGATTTTTTTAAAAGATCTTTAATGCCATGTTTGCATATTTGACGAATATGGTAATTCATCAGTGTTGGGTAACCTACACGAGTCCCCAAGGACTTGGCATGTATGAGGAATTGTGGTGGGGGTGAGGACTTGAAGGCATGGTAATTCCAAATATTTTTAATTTTACATTGCTGACTACAATGAAGAAATCAGGAGGCAACCAGAACATCCCTATAACATGAATGGAGGAAAGAGAGCACTGTGTTCCTGCCATGCTTGGATAGGTGAAGCATATGGTGGACAAGGTGCGACAAAGGAATCCTCAACAGTTAGCGAGACATCGAGCACGGGCAAAGCCCGTGCGAAGACGGGCGAAGCCCGTCTCGATGCGGCCGAAGGCCGCCCCGAGAGCATCGAGCACGGGCGTAGCCCGTGCGAAGATGCTCGTAGTATTATAAAGAAAGAGAAGAGAGGGGGCGAGTGTGCGGAGGAGAGGGAGAGAAGGAAAGAGAGAGAGAGAGTGATGAATAATAATAGAGAGTGAGAGAAAATAATTATTTTACATATAAAAATATATATATTTTACAAAATATATATTTAAATATTGATTTAGATTTTTTTACGGTTATTTTGAGTACTCAATGTATATGTTTTGGGCGCAGCCCGTAGCGACCCCGTCGGGGCGGAGAAGCACGTTGTTACTAGCTGGGTACTGTCGCGCTTTGTCATCAGGTGGAGCCCGTGTCGGACACTTGTGTGTGTGTGTGTGTGTGTGACACTGAACGATAGGACATACTATGCACAACCAGAGAACTTGTGTTTCCCTCCTAAAGAAATGGAAAAAAAACTAGAATTCCGATATATATTTACATATATATATATATAATATATATATATATATATATTATTATAATATATATATATATATATATATATATATATACTGTTGTACAATCCCATATTCGCTTAGTAAGACCCAAAAGCTCAGGACCACAGGTTTGAGTGTGCTTTAGCTAATCAGGTCAGGCGAGTAGTGCTTGCGGAAGGGTTCCCGCCCATGGCTTTCGAAAGGGTTTGCGCTCGGGCCTACGGGAGGCCCTCAGGGTTGGTGTTGAGTATTGCTTCTCCACTCGACGTCTTAGCTCTTGGCCCTTGGCGTTGAGCGATGCTTCTCCACTTAACGCGTTAGTCTTGGCCTTTGGCGTTGAGTGATACTTCTCCATTCAATGTCTTAGTTCTAGGCCCTTGACATTGAGTGATGTTTCTCCACTCAACGTCATAGTCTTTGACCCTTGGCGTTGAGTGATGCTTCTCCACTCAACGCCCTACTCCCTGGAAGCGGAAGGGTTCTCGCTCAGGGTTTGCGGAAGGGGTCCCGCCTAGGGCTTGCGGGAAGGTTTGCGCCCGGGTCCAACGGGAAGCCTTAGGGTTGGCGTTGAGTGACGCTTCTTCACTCAACGTCGTAGTTCTTTGCGTTGAGTGAGGCTTCTTCACTCACCGCCGCAGTTCTTGGCGTTGAGTGATGCTTCTCCACTCAACGTCATAGTAGGGTCCAGAGGTAAATTTACTTATATGCCCTTAGAGGTCTGCATTTAGCTTCTCAAAACAGCGGACTTTGGCTGTTGGCAGACCAATCTCTGGCCTGCATATAGCCTTTTGAAGAGTGAAATTACGCTTTTGGCAGACCAGATACATGAAAATCTATAAATAGACCCACATGGTATCACAGAAAGCAAGGTTTCTCATTTTCCTATTAGTCTTGTAGCGTTTTTTGAGATATCCTTAGCTCAACATTTTGGCTAAGGAGGGGGAGCGCTATACGATCTCCCGGGTTAGTGGAGGGACCTTCAAGCTGTAGCCTAGGGTCTGTTCTTTAGTTCCAAGTCACTGGTTAAGGGTCTGGGTTTAGGAGAAGTAGGTGTTAGCTACAACCCAGAGTGTGAACTCTCGTTGGAGCCATTTTTTGTTCCAACAATAATGACATTGTAATTTAGCAACAAATACTTAATATGTACTTTGATTAAACAAAATTAGATTATCATAAATTTAAAAATATTTAAATTAATTAAACTACACTGCAGCTATTGAACAGCTGTGATGAGGCCCACATTCACCAATTGTTTCTGGTTGCTATCATCAATTGCATGCAAGATAAAGCTTCCAACATGTATTTATTGTATTAAAAAAATCAACAAACATGTATTTATTAGCACAAAATAATTTCTTCTAATCTAATTAACTAGTTATATAAGAATATATTAGTTGTAGGCTCCGTTTGCACGGTCATCGCGGTCATGAACCGTCGTTTGTGACTGCCCAACCTCACATAATTAAAAACTTCGGCTTCGTTTGGGGGGACTTATTTTCACACCGCAAGCGTTACGATCACATGTACCGGACCTTAAATAAGGTCCGGTACATGTGGTCGTAACCGCTTGACCGGTGAAAATAAGTCCCCCAAACAAAGCCTTCATCTACTTTTACGTTCAAATTAAACTAGTGTTTTTTTCTCGGAAGCCATCATAGTAACCGTTGTCATTCCAAACATGCATTCAATGATGGTTGAGGTTTTCTCCAAACTCATCGGAGCAAAACACCGCGCTTCCACGATGCGTCCCTGAGAGTGTCCGTTAGAGCATTTTCTTGTGTCATCTCTCGGACTCACTAAAGCGTCTGCGCGAGCATTGAGCGGACTAGAAAGAGAGCAAAGCGAATTCTAAGCGAAGAAACGATCTAAGTCTCGCGTTTACACCAGAAAAACACAGCTCTTTCTAGTCTCTGAAGTTGATTTGTCTTTAAATTAAGGTATGAGACATTTTTATAGCTTTTGAAGACGAGCTGGAAAATT